>CM040622.1:92985825-93075820 GCA_022817965.1 Solanum lycopersicoides
TAATCTCTAACTTTTGACATTTCTCCGATGTATTTTTTCAAAATATAAATTTATTATATTAAAATTGATAATATCATCACTTTACTATTCTCTTTAAAAAAATATATCACATTAAATAATAAACAAATAAAAATAAATAAAAATTATGTGTATAGAACTTAATTGACTTTGATAAAGAATTTGTGAGGCGCACTATCAAACATGAAATCAAATGGGGCGGTATCAGATTATGTTCTAGTACTTCTTTACTTGTCTAGAGGTTTGAACATAAATATTCGAACACTCAGATAAATTTAGAATTTAAAATTTATAATTATCGTAATAAATTTTAATTATTATTATAATAATAATGAAATTTATGATAAGATATTCATAACTTTCACGATTATTGAATTCACATGAATCTACATTCAGACTTACTTGAACATAATGTCAATCCAACATTATTTGTTAATTAGTACTTTTATCAAATTATTGGGAAATTAATTAGGGGGTTTATCTATCTAACCTAGAAATGTCACGCATGAATCATTATGCAATCGAAAAATATTTTACAATAATTTGATTTCTTTAGTTGGAGCTCCACCAAAACTATATTCCAAATTAAATAAATCATAAATGGAATTTGTTCAATAAGAAAGGTATGATTGGTGTGGATAACCAATGAAATAATAATCACAAGGAGCATTCTTCAACTTTTTCTATTTTTGGCCCAAAGTGAAATACTACCCACATTTTCTTCCAATAATATACTATCAAAAAAAAAAAAAGAGAAGAAGAAATTTATTTAATAAAAAACTCATTTTACCCTCTTAACATTTTAGATTTGGAAAATAATACCCTCTTTACATATTCTTTAATCATAAATCAAGGGTTTAAAAACGAATTAATTATTGCATATATATACCATATATAGATTGTTTGCAGAAAAAATGATTTATTAGCTATACAAAAATATATTCACACGATAACTTCAGACCTACTTTCAAACTTAAATGAATCATTTTGAAGTTTAGTCTACTTATGTTAGTATTTAGTTAATATTAATCAAGTGGTTAGTTAGTTAATTAGTTGTGGCTGTTAAACTAGCTGACACTTATTACACTCTGTATAAACAGATTACTATCATATTACTAGCCCAGATAACAGCAAAATGGACACCGTCCCTTTGATGTTAATGTGCATATTCTGTTAGATGAACTACAATGATTAATGCTAGCGCATACACTTGCAAGTTGAGATAAGTAGAATTGAGGTACGAAGACGATGATATCAGCAAATTCAAGTAAAAGAAAAAACATAAGAGGTTAATGTTTATGTGATTGTTGTAATTAAGACCTTTCAAGAACGAAATAAAACAGTTTGAAGCATCACATCTTTGCTCAAAACATTCAAACTTTGTATAACAGATGAATTGAAACTCGTCTCTTTTCTTGCAAATAAATACAAGTATCCAGTTATTCCAAGCACCATGTACAAAAAACAGATTAAATTTTGAGAAAAGAATCATCCATCATATATTCATATTTCAATTCTTCAATCATTTACACAAACTTGAATTTCTACAAGCCCCTAATCAATCAATACAGCCCTACTTATTAATTTGAATATAAACTTTAATGTGCATATTGTTGACTCTTTGGCTAATTATTTAGTCCCACATCGGAGTTTTATGTATTGTGAAGGAGAATTTGGGGTTATAAAAGAACCCCTCCTCCTTCATTGTAAAATGCACCATTTGTAATCTCTTCTCTCTATCTAATGAAAGCAGGCTGCTTTGAGCGGTGCTCGGAGATTAAGCTTTCGCGGCTGAACTCCATTATTAAAATTGTTCGGTCTCTTTTCTCTTCTTTTCAGTTAATATTCGATATTACTTGTCGGGTATCTTTGTTAGTGTTCTGTCCGGTTCAGTTCATTTGAACCGGTTCATTTCACTAAAGTTGTTCCGTTTTGTAGGGAAATTACCCGAATTTCCCAACAAGTGGTATCAGAGCCAAGGTTCTGTCTGAGTATGCTCTGTGGTTGCAGCTGAGTCTGATCTTCCACATCAGAAAAGAATTATTTTGGTCCTTTTGCGTCGAAAGTTTTTTCTAAGTCAGAGTTCTGTCTGAGTATGCTCTGTGGTTGCAGTTTCGCCTGATCTTCCACACCAGAAAGGAATTACTTTGTCTCAGTAGAAGCCTTCGATTATTTGAATTTTGTTGTAATATCCAATATTTTTTTTTTAGTCTGTAATGGCAAATAAAGATCAAGAAATGGAGTCTGTTGCAAATATTCCACCGAAGACATCGGGTGCCTCGTCATCATGGTCAAGATTCCCGATGTCTACTTTGAAGTTGGCGGTTGAAATATTCGATGGTACGGGCCATTTCGGTATGTGGCAAGGGGAGGTTTTGGACTCCCTTTTCCAGCAGGGTCTTGATATTGCTATTGAAGAAGTCAAACTAGAAGGAGTTGAAGATAAAGATTGGAAAATCATTAATCGGTTGGCATGCGGAACAATTCGATCGTGTCTATCCAGGGAGCAAAAGTATGCTTTCAAGAATGAGACTTCTGCATACAAATTGTGGAAGGCATTGGAGGACAAGTTTCTGAAAAAGAGTGGACAGAACAAGCTCCTAATGAAGAAAAGGTTGTTCCGATTTGATTACAAACAAGGTACTACTATGAATGAACATATCACTATGTTTAATCAATTAGTAGCAGACTTGCTTAATTTAGATGTCATATTCGATGATGAAGATCTGGCTTTGATGTTGTTATCATCTCTTTCCGATGAATTTGAACATTTGGAGACAACGTTACTTCACGGGAAGGAGAATGTGTCGTTAGATGCTGTTTGTTCTGCTTTATATAGTCATGAACTGAGAAAGCAGGATAAGATGAAAACAAAGGCAACAACATCAGAAGAAGTATTGGTGGCAAGAGGTCGTCATCAAAACCAGACAAAAGGGAGAAGAGGAAGGTCCAAATCAAAAGGTCGAGACATTGCCAAAGATGAGTGTGCTTTCTGTCATGAGAAAGGGCACTGGAGGAAAGACTGTCCAAAGTTGAAGAAGAAAGGGAAGGCTCCGCAAGACGCCAATGTTGCAGAATGCAAAAGCGATGCGGAATCAGATATCTCTTTAGTGGTCGCTCCTACAACATCACATGCAGATGAGTGGATATTGGATTCAGGTTGTACCTATCATATGTGTCCCATTCGGGAGTGGTTCTTTGAATTTCAGGATCTCGATGGCGGAGTTGTTTACATGGGTAATGATAATTCATGTAAAACAACCGGAATAGGTTCAATCAAACTGCAGAATCATGATGGATCCACCAGAATCTTGCGAGATGTGCGGTACGTGCCAAAGTTGAAGAAGAATCTCATCTCATTGGGGGCTTTAGAATCTAAAGGCCTAGTTATAACGATGCGAGATGGAGTTCTTAAAGCAACTTCTGGAGCGTTGGTGATGTTGAAGGGTGTGAGAAAGAACAATCTGTATTACTATCAAGGTAGTACAGTGGTCGGGACAGTAACAACAGTAACTTCTTGCACCAAGAAAGATACTGAGGCAACGAAGCTGTGGCATATGCGGTTGGGACATGCTGGTGAAAAATCTTTGCAAATTCTTGCCAAGCAAGGATTGTTGAAAGGTACGAAGACTTGCAAACTTGAGTTTTGTGAACATTGTGTTCTTGGAAAACAACGAAGAGTGAAGTTTGGCACTGCAATTCATAATACCAAGGGTATTCTGGATTATGTGCATTCAGATGTATGGGGACCTGCCAAGACTCCGTCTCTTGGAGGAAGGCATTATTTTGTAACTTTTGTTGATGATTTTTCCAGGAGAGTTTGGGTGTTTTCTATGAAGAACAAAGATGATGTACTTGGAATTTTCCTTAAGTGGAAAGTTCAAGTTGAAAACCAGACGGGAAGGAAGATCAAGGTTCTCCGAACAGACAATGGTGGAGAATACAAGAGTGATCCGTTCCTTAAGGTATGCCAAGACTGTGGCATAGTTCGGCACTTCACCGTCAGGAAAACACCGCAACAGAATGGGGTGTCAGAGCGTATGAACAGGACACTTGTGGAGAAAGTTCGTTGTATGCTGTCTAATGCTGGGTTAGGCAGAAAATTTTGGGCTGAGGCGATAACATATGCTCAACATCTCGTCAATCGTTTGCCATCATCTGCTATTGATGGCAAAACTCCATTAGAGGTATGGTCTGGAAAACCTGCAACTGATTATGATACTTTGCACGTTTTTGGTTCTGTTGCATATTATCATGTGATTGAATCAAAGTTGGATCCACAAGCAAAGAAGGCTTTGTTCATGGGATTCAATGCTGGAGTGAAGGGATACCGTCTGTGGTGTCTCGAGGCAAAGAAAACAATTATAAGCAGAGATGTTACCTTTGATGAATCTGCCATGTTAAAGAAGGTAAATCCAGAAGATGCTGAGAGTACTCCTGAACAGGTGGCGTGTACTCCGAAGCAGGTGGAGTTTGAGGAGACAGTGGTGATCCCAGCACGGAGCACCACGAGTGACTCTCCTACGGCAGAAGAAGAGTCAGATGAGGAAGAGGTTCCTACCCAAGAACCTCTACAGCAATCGGAGCCAATTGCAGTTAGAAGACAGAGACGAGCGATCCAAAAGCCCGCTCGTTTCACTGACATGGTAGCTTATGCACTTCTAGTTTCAGATGAAGATGTTCCATCCACCTACCCAGAGGCCATACGAAGTTCAGAAAGTGGCAATTGGGCAGGTGCAATGGAAGAGGAAATGCAATCCCTCAAGAAGAACATGACGTGGAAGTTGACACAACTACCGATAGGCAAGAAGGCAATTGGATGCAAATGGGTATTTGCAAAGAAAGAAGGATTTCCCGATAAAGACGATGTTCGCTACAAGGCAAGGTTGGTAGCTAAAGGCTACGCTCAAAGGGAGGGAATTGATTATAATGAGGTATTTTCTCCAGTTGTTAAACATTCCTCCATTAGAATTATGTTGGCCTTGGTAGCGCAGTTGAATTTGGAGCTAGCTCAACTTGATGTGAAGACCGCGTTCCTACACGGTGATTTGAAGGAGGAAATCTATATGACTCAGCCAGAAGGAAATAAGGTTGCTGATAAAGAGAATTGGGTTTGCAAACTTGTCAAATCATTGTACGGACTGAAACAATCTCCGAGACAGTGGTACAAACGATTTGATAGTTTCATGAAGGGTCAGAAGTACAAGAGAAGCAAATACGATCATTGTGTGTATTTGCGCAGGCTTCAAGACGGTTCCTACATCTACTTACTCTTATATGTTGATGATATGCTGATTGCAGCAAAGAGCCAAATTGAGATTGACAAACTGAAGGCTCAGTTGAGTAAAGAGTTCGAGATGAAGGATTTGGGGGAAGCCAAGAAGATTCTCGGCATGGAGATAAACAGGGACAGAGAGAGAGGCAAGCTTTGGCTGTCACAGAAGCAGTATTTGAAGAAGGTACTAAGACGTTTCGGTATGCACGAAGATACAAAACACGTGAGTACCCCACTTGCTCCTAATTTGAAACTGAGTAGCCGGTTATCTCCGACGACTGATGAAGAGCGAGAATACATGGCGAAAGTCCCATATGCAAATGCAGTTGGAAGCTTGATGTATGCAATGGTGTGTACGAGACCAGATATTTCACAGGCTGTTAGTGTTGTTAGCAGGTACATGCATGATCCAGGCCAGGGTCATTGGCAAGCTGTGAAATGGATTCTACGGTATCTGCAAAATACCGTAGATATTGGATTGGTATTCGAGCAGGATAAATCACTTGGTCAATGCATAGTTGGATACTGTGATTCTGACTATGCAGGTGATTTGGATAAGCGACGATCTACAACTGGCTATTTGTTCACTTTATCAAAAGCGCCAGTTAGTTGGAAGTCTACTTTACAGTCAACGGTGGCTTTGTCTACGACAGAGGCAGAGTATATGGCGATTACAGAGGCTGTAAAGGAGGCGATTTGGCTTCATGGGTTGCTTAAAGACTTGGGAGTTGGTCAGAAACAACTTGAGGTTTATTCTGACAGTCAGAGTGCTATTCATTTAGCAAAGAATCAAGTCTTTCATGCACGGACGAAGCACATTGATGTTCGCTATCACTTTGTGAGGGAAATTCTCGAAGAAGAGGAGATACTTCTGTTGAAGATTCATACTACGGAGAATCCCGCAGATATGCTGACCAAGGTGGTTACAAAGGCCAAGTTTGAACACTGTTTAGACTTGGTCAATGTCCTGCACATTTGAAGTTGGCGCCTCACGGCGCAAATTTGGAAGCAACGTGAAAACTGCTTTTATTATTTGTTTGTTTGAGAAGATTTGTATTTGGTGGGACTGGATATTAAGCCAAGGTGGAGATTTGTTGACTCTTTGGCTAATTATTTAGTCCCACATCGGAGTTTTATGTATTGTGAAGGAGAATTTGGGGTTATAAAAGAACCCCTCTTCCTTCATTGTAAAATGCACCATTTGTAATCTCTTCTCTCTATCTAATAAAAGCAGGCTGCTTTGAGCGGTGCTCGGAGATTAAGCTTTCGCGGCTGAACTCCATTATTAAAATTGTTCGGTCTCTTTTCTCTTCTTTTCAGTTAATATTCGATATTACTTGTCGGGTATCTTTGTTAGTGTTCTGTCCGGTTCAGTTCATTTGAACCGGTTCATTTCACTAAAGTTGTTCCGTTTTGTAGGGAAATTACCCGAATTTCCCAACACATATTCTGTTAGGTGAACTACAATGATTTATGCTAGATCATACACTTGGTTACTAAAATTCAACTAGAAAAAAAATTCAGATAAGTAGAACCGAGGTTTCAAGAACGATACAAAAAGAACTTTTGGAGATCAAACAGCTCGAGTTATCAAAAGACAATCAAAACTGTGATCAAACAGCTCAAGGATCCGATTTGACAGAATAGAGATGATGTGTTGGATCACTTACGAGGGAGGTATTCATCAAGAACGATTACAGCTCGAGTTATGACAACACATTCAATTCTTAGCTATTCAGGCACTAATTGTATAACCATACATTGAAGCACAACATCTCGTCAAATAACAGAAATGTCACCCAATCTTTTCTTCCAAATACAAGTACAGATTATCAAGACAATTCTTGAATCGTTTGCAGAATTTCAACATAAAACTTGGAAAAACAAGTAGAGAAAAACAGACAATCATCGTAGCCAGATATTCATACTCTATTTTACAAAGCTATGATCCTATTTCTTGAATCGTTTACAGAATCTGAACATAATATCCCAATTTCTACAACTGAATCAGCCGTCTTCTTTGATTATGAAGTAATTTGAACATAATATCCCAATTTCATATAATGAATCAGCCGCATTTTTTTCTTATGAAGTAATTTGAACATAAAATTTGAAGATCTAGGATCCCAAAACAGCCCACTTTCATCACCTACGCCCAATTTGTTATTGTTGAACAATTGAATGCACGAAAGAGCATAGTCATCGTTGCACAACTTCCATAAGTAAACACGCTCACTTTCATACTTGTTAGGAGCATTATCCTCCGTTACATCCCACACTTGAACACACACCCCGTACCCATTCACCAGAATTTTGGCCATGTCCAGTGTCCAGTATCGAATAATGTACTCAAACGTCTCGATATATGGAATCAAGAGGGCTCCTGCCTCAACCTCATAACTGGTAATCTTTATCTTGATCTGCCATGGATTTTGTAGATCGATTTTGGGAGGAGGATATATATCCCTAATCTCAATTAGCTCTCGAGTCACAACGTATGGAGTGTTGTTACGTTTGGAAGCTTCTTCTTCTTCTTTTGATGGAAAGAAATTGTAAAAGAAGGTCTTCTTAATGCTACGCAAAGGTTTTACAAGAGAATAGATTTCCTTTTCACTCATTCTGTTGACAATCAACAATTTTAGTTGTCAAACTGAAGAAGAAGAAAGAAGAGGGAAATTTATAGGATAAACAGAGTCCGTTACAAATGGGGGGGCATAACCATTTTTCAGTTTTCATTTTTTTTCTTCTTTTTTTCTATTTCACATTCTTACAAATTGATTGGAAACATACAAAATAGTTTTTAATAAATTTTATTGATTTTTTACATTTTATAAACAAGTAATTTCATTAGAGATATAATTTCAAACATGGTTGAGGTTGGATAAAATTGTTGAACTCAGACTTACACAGTTTTTGGATTCTGAAATCTTGCAAACTAGAGACTTTCCGTCACTGATTTCTAGTTTTATTTGAAGTATAAATTATTTTTGAAATACATGTTCATTTCAATTTACTTATCCTGCAACAAAAATAATATTTAATAACAATAAGTTCTCTTTCCGTGGCGATATTATTGTCATAGTAATATTTAGTGACAATTGAGTTAATGTCATTGTATCCAGAGTCGCTACAGACTTAAGCGACATTAATAAAGAGTGTTGGTTATAAAGCTTATACTTGTAATTACCGCTAAATATAATATATCAACAATTATAGTATCGTTGCTAAATCCTTTCATTTGTTATTTGTCATCTTTTCTACAAATGTCAGCTAAGACACTTGATGTAAAAGGTGTGAAATGTTAGATACCCCTGTTTTGGAATTTGGACTTCTTGATCATCGAGCTAGATGGTTCTAAACACAAATGTTTAAAACCTAGGATCCCAATTTCATCAGCAACACCCAATTCGTGATCATTATGCAGCTTCCTATAGCTAGCACTTACATAAGTTGCACTTTCATACTTCTTAAGGTCATTCTCTTGTGTTACATACATCTTATACATCGGTGCAGCTGCTATTTGGTGAGAAAACTCCTTGCTTGTCGATAAGAGGAAATAAGCAGCTGTAGTAAACGAGTAAGGAAGCGAAACTAGTCTTAGATGTCGCTAATCCGCTTTTTCTTCCTTCCTCTTAGCTCTTAGAATAGCTTATAAACGAGATCGTATAAGCCTAGCCCAGTGGTCATCTGATACCGACTTATATGTCTGTTTCAATTTATTTATTTCTTTTTTTGACACGTAGAGCATATACACTTGGTTAGTAAAAATTCAAGTAGAAAGAAAATGATCAGATCAGCAGAATCAAGACGATGATATCAGCAAATTCTAAGTAAAAAAAAAAAAGAATGTGATTTCTGTAAGACCTTTCTAGAACGATACAACAAGATGTTTTGGAGAGACTGTGATCAAACTGCTCTTTCAGTCACAGAATAAAGATGACTGCTGACTGATTGCCTGATTTAAAAGCATCGCATTAACCCCAATAATATAATTCTACAATTCTCAAAACCCTGCACTTATCAGCTCTGTATTGTAGCAACGCTTGTATCAAAATCCTCCTAAACTATCATTGCTTTTCATGCCTAAAAACAATCACTATAATAATAATAATACAAGGGGATCACACAGACTAAATTGACAATTTTAAGAATCATAATTATTATTGCAAATATTTCAATTCCATATTCAAATATTCAACAATAATACTAACAAAAAAGACTAGGGTATGTTGTTTTTGCTCCTAAATTCTACGAGAAAGTAATTTGAACGTAAAATTTGAACATCTAGGATCACAAAACAGCCCAATTTCATCACCAACGCCCAATTTGTTATTCTTGAACAATTCAATGCACGAAAGAGCATAGTCATCGTTGCACAGCTTCCATAAGTAAACACGCTCACCTTCATACTTGTTAGGAGCATTATCCACCGTTACATCCCACACTTGAACACACACCCCGCACCCATTCACCAAAATTTTGGCCAGATCCAATGTCCAGTATCGAATGATGTACTCAAACGTCTCGATATATGGAATCAAGAGGGCTCCTGCCTCAACCTCATAACTGGTTATCTTTACCTTAATCTGCCATGGGTTTTCCAGATCGATTTTTGGGGGAGGATACATATCCCTTATCTCAATTAGTTCTCGAGTCACTACATACGGAGTGTTGTTACGTTTGCAAGCTTCTTCTTCTTGTTTTGATGGAAAGAAATTGTAAAAGAAGGTATTCTTAAGGCTACGCAAAGGTTTTACAAGAGGATATATCGTTTGATCAGACATTGAAGACTCCATAAAAATATTACGCACAAAGAGAGGGAGAGATTCAATTTATAAGAGTAAACTCTAGGTTTAAAATAATTTTCCTACTTTGAGAGGGAAACAGAAAAAATAATACTATTTTTGGTGTGAAATTTTTAAAATTATTTTTAATTTTGACTTTTTATGGAATTTAAGAAGATAAAAGGTCTTAATTGGCAGTTGACTAAAAATTGTGTTCAAACTTTTATTTAACCATAAATTAGATTGTCCAAAAAATACGCTTCACCGTTTTACAGACCCAAAGGCAAAGGGCCTTTGGTATTATGTGGCAATAGATTTCTTTGATAATAATGCAAGGATTCGATTAGTCAATTTAATGAATTTAGTAATCACATTCCTCTATTCAAACATGCCACGAGCAATGACTACGATCAGCATCTCCATTTGGATGCAAACTTTGTCCAGTAAAGAAAATCCTTGTGTTAAAAGTATAAAAGGCTGCTGTTGTAAATTCTTGCCTGAGACATTTGACGCTTCTTACGTACATTCTCCTCAGTTACATCCATACATCAACACACACCCCACACCCGTTCTCCAAACTTTTTCATGTCCTAGTTCCAGTATCACCATCATTACTTCCTTGGTAAGTGACTTCTCTTCAAAAGAATACGCACCATATCAAGAATTGTGCGATATTTCCATTCTGTTGAGGTGTGTAGGCTGCGGTAAGGTGCCTTTTGTTGCTTCTCAACCCAAAAGCTAGCTCAAAGGTTGAGGCTTTCCCTCACACTTATAAATTGACCACCAGCCCCTTCCACTTCCGATGTGGGATAACCCAACAATCTCCCCCTTCACACATCGGGCCTTGGGCTGGAGAGAGCGACAACCCAGTTTCTCCCGGTGGGCTGAGACTTGTTGACAACCTGGGCTCTGATACCAATGTTGGGTGGTCTTGGGCCTTCTCAACCCAAAAGCTAGCTCAAAGGTTGAGGCTTTCCCTCACACTTATAAATTGACCACCAGCCCCTTCCACTTCCGATGTGGGATAACCCAACAATCTCCCCCTTCACACATCGGGCCTTGGCTGGAGAGAGCGACAACCCAGTTTCTCCCGGTGGGCTGAGACTTGTTGACAACCTGGGCTCTGATACCAATGTTGGGTGGTCTTGGGCCTTCTCAACCCAAAAGCTAGCTCAAAGGTTGAGGCTTTCCCTCACACTTATAAATTGACCACCAGCCCCTTCCACTTCCGATGTGGGATAACCCAACACCTTTTAGTTCCATGTTTCTCACAAAATTCTACAAATTGTAGTGAGTTATATTCACCACTTCGATCAGTCCGCAAACACTTAATTTGACAACCTACTTCATTTTCAACAAGCACTCTAAACTTCTTAAAAGTTTCAAATGCTTCAGATTTTTCTCTAAAGAAAAAGACCCAAGTATTTCTGGTATAATCATCAATGAAGCTAATGAAATAGCGTTTACCTCCATTAGATGTAGGACTTATCGGATCACAAATATCTGAGTGCACCTTCTTTGCCCTCCAAGAATTGCGTTTTGGAAATGGTTCACGGTGTTACTTGCTAACAGTTCACTCTTCACATACTTCATTGGGTGACTCAAGCTCTGGAAGACCCAACACCAACTGTTTTTGTTTTAGAAACTTCAAGCTTCCAAAGTATAAATGCTCATAGCGAAAATGCCACTTTCATGAATCCTCTTTAACTTTTGCAGAGAGACAAGATTTTGTGGAGTTGTGAAGATATAAAGGAAACAAGCGATTTGATGACATATCAATTCTTAGCCACTCAGGAACAAAACATTCAAACTTGTATAATCATCTTTAATACTCATTTCTTTCTTGCAAATAAACAAGACTAGACAAAATTCCCAACACTGAGTATTTGAAGTCTTGCAAAGCTAATCCGTGATTTGATAGGGCTGGACTATAATTTTCGAAGAGGAGTTTTTGGGAGAAACTGTGATAGGACTGCACTATAATTTTGGTTAAACAGCCATCTGGTTCGATGGCATGCAAAATCAAACGAATCTAACTACTGATTTAAAAGCATCACAGTAATTCTCACAACCCTGCTTTGTACTAACAGAGGACACAAAGTCATTGAGAGTCATCAGTATGGATTCATTAAAATCAATCATACAAGATCATCGGCTTGTATCAAAATCCTACTAAACTATCATCGTTTGCCTAAACAAAAAATATAAAAAAAGAGCACTATAATAATACACATAGACTAAATCATATTATTGCAAATATTCCAATTTCATAATCAAGAATAATACTAAGCTATGTTGTTTTTTTTTCGTCGAGAAATTAATTTGAACATAAAATCTGAAGATGTAGGATTCCAAAATAGCCCAATTTCATCACCAACGTCCAATCTTCTAGTGTTGAACAATTTAATACACGAAAGAGCATAGTCGTCATCGTTGTGCATCTTCGATAAGTGAACACGCCTACCATCATACTTCTTAGGAGCATTATCCTCGGTTACATCCCACACTTCAACACACACACCCCATCCATTCACCAAAAGTTTGGCGAGGTCCAATGTCCAGTATAGAAGAATGTACTCAAACATCTTGTTATATGGAATAAAAAACGCTCCTGCTTCAACCTCGTAACTCGTAATCTTTATCTTGATCTGCCATGGATCGATTTTCGGGGGATCCCGTATCTCAATCGGCAAAGCTGCTTCTTCTACTTCTTCATTGTAAAAAAAGGTCGACATTGAAGAATCCAAAAAATATTACGCAGGTGAGCTTCAATTTATAAGAGTTAACTCTTAAAAAATTAGGTTTTGAATGATTATTTCCCCACTTTGAGAAAAAATATTATTATTATTATTATTATTATTTTTGGTGTGAAGTTTTTAAAAATATATGTATTTTGACTTACTATGGAATTTAAGAAAATAAAAGGTCTTAATTGGCATTTGAAGAAAAATTGTGTTCAACTTTTATTTAACGAGTACTAGTCCCTAGACACATGCAACTCAGGGTGATCCGTTACAACAATAATTTTTTTATGCAAATTATGCAAAGTGAGTACTTTTTTTAAAGTGCGTCAAGAAACACCAAATGAGGGCACATTGTAATACATCTGATACATAGGCATTGTTTTAGGGGGAATGAAGATTGTCTCAATTGAGGGAAATAATCTTTATATAATGCTTTAAGTTTGTTTTGAATGAATTTATGTGAGGAACAGAATGCAGGATGGTTTGTCATTAAAAAAAATAAAATGGGGAAATTGACAGGAGGCTTTCCCAAATGGTGTTTTGATGATTCCTCACCAGTGCAGGGACCCGATCATCTGCAGAGTTGAAGAACTGGTCTTATCAGGGAAAAGTACAAATAGCCGTGTCAGAGAAGTTGGTAAGGAGCAGTGCACCGCTCCAATCAAAATCGTCTAGGATGTTTTGTTTGTTGGACAACATATCTTCATAGTATATATCAAACAAAACATCATGCATTAATCATTCATTAAAAAACAAAACATACTAGCAAGGATCAAAACAACAAGAGATCGATTCAAATGGCTTTCAGTTCTTCTAGTGATTTGCTGTTTTTATATTTGCTTGTAATTGTTCTAAATTGTAAGATTCGTTTCGAAGTGATTAGAAATGTATCAAACCTTGGGTGTTTCATTGTAAGAGTTTTAGTTAAGGGTAACTTAGGCTCTTACGGAGAAGTGTTGTATTTGCTCGTGCTCAGTTGAGCAATAGTGAGTATTGCTTAGTGAAGAGGCTAACGGGTTAGTCTCTTGATTTGTTACCGACTTTTACTTTTGCTTGTGAGAAGATTAGTGAAAGTGGTTGTTGAAAAGTCCTGTTGAGAACAGGTTGTGGTTTTACTCCATTGAGCCAGGAGGTTTCCACGTAAAAGTGATTGTCCCTTTTACTTCTGTCTTTGTATTATTATTTACTGCTTTGTAGTGTTATGGGGACCAGGTCCCATCTTAGTTTCGTGGACACATACATTCCAACACCCAACAATAACAATGGTAGCAACCAACAATCACTTCACTTCACACAATCAGAGGAGATCTTTGTCCAACAACAACTCTTATTATGGTGTACACTGCCAGTTGTGCAATAAACACGGTCATGTTGCAAACGTTTGTCGTTCCCAGTCACACAATCATTTTGAGGCCAACGCCAACTATGTATCCGACTTGAACACGTCTTAAAATTCTTGGATTCTCGACTCAGGAGCATCTCATCACATTACTGCCACACCCTTAAACCTGCAGGCATACAATGGCATGGAGCAAGTCTCTATGGGTGATGGTAACAAAATCTCCGTAACTCACATTGGTTCGACTCATTTAAATGCATCAAATAAATCTTTCAAACTCTCTAACACTCTCTTTGCTCCAAGCTTTAAACGCAATTTACTCTCTGTCTCTAAATTTTGTCAAAATAACTTAACCTCTATTGAATTCTCTCCTTTTCATTTTTCTGTGAAGGACTTGGAAAAACGGATTCCGTTGGGGGAAATTTTCACATATAGCCACTTAAAAATCATTAATTAATCTCTATAGCTATAGTTTGATAATTACAATTTGTAGCTACATGTTATTTGGAGGAGAGAGGCGAGCGAGACTGAGAGAGAGGAGAGGGCGAGAGAGAAGGGGAAAAAGTGGGAGAAAAGTGAATTGTATATGTAGATTGGTTAGATAATTGTATATTATACATATGTAATTGTATATATGGCAAGAGAGATTGGGTGAGGGAGGAGAGAGGCGAGCGATACTGGGAGAGAGAGGAGAGAGGTGAGCGATATCGAGAGAGGCGAGCGAGAAAGGGCAGAGAATGGGAGAGAGGTGAATTGTATATGTATATAATTGTATATAACTGTATATTATACATATGCATTTGTATAATTGGCAAGCGAGATTGAGAGAGGGAGGAGAGAGACGAGCGAGAGAGGGCAGAAAGTGGGAGAGAGGTGAATTGTATATGTATATAGGCTAAAAAATTATATATTATACATATTTATTTGTATATCCTGGCGAATTATACATATACAAACATGACTAATTATACAAACTCAAAGTCAGCCTACGTAATTAATGTATAATGTTAGTCGCAAGTGGTAATTATAGAAAACTATAGCTATGATGAATAATTAAATAGTATAAGTTTGCTTATCCGCATAATTTTCCCTTCCGTTGGTGCACAGTCAGAGTAGAGTTGGTCTCTATGAGTGGTCGGACTTAACCTCCATCTGTCCTCCTAAAGCGCATTTGACTTCCTCCACCACAACCAGTTTCACTTGGCATCGTCATTTGGGTCATCCACATTCAAGAGTTTTACATTTTATTTTGAATAAATTCTCGCTACCTTGCTCGCGAGACAAATTTTCAGTTTGTAATTCTTGTTCTTCGAATAAGGCTCATCGCCATCCTTTTCAGCAGTTCACTTTATCATGTACCCAGCCTTTCCAAACTATCTTTAGTGATTTATGGGATCCTTCTCCAGTTCTATCGATTGACAATAAATTATATTACTGTATTTTTGTGGATCATTATACCAAATACACTTGGCTTTACACATTAAGAAATAAAAGTGAGGTTACAAACCTTTTCCAGAATTTTCAAGCATTAATTGAACGTCGTTTTAATACAAAAGTCCATTCTCTCTATACAGATGGTGGTGGCGAATATAAAAGTCTTTATCCGTACCTAAAATCTCAGGGTATTGAACATCTTGTATCCCTCCATACACCCCTCCCCTCCAAAGAGTTTCTCTTGCTGAACGCCGTCATAGCTAGGCATATTATTGAGACGGCAAGAACCTTAATTCATGAAGCATCACTTCCATCGACTCTTTGGTCATTTGTCTGTCAACATGTGACTTATCTCATAAATCGTTTGCCTACCTCATATTTACAAAATAAATCAACGTTTCAACTATTGTTTGGTCAAGATCCGACTTACAATTCTTTAAAAATCTTTGGTGTCTCTGCTATTCCTGGCTCAATCCAAAAATAAAATAGAGCCTCGATCAACACCCTGTGTATATTTAGGATTCTCTTTTCTTCATCATTGTCATCAATGTTTTGATCCAAAATCTTGTAAAATCTATTTATCTCGTGACGTGAATTTTTGTAAAAATAGTTTTTCTTACCAAAATATTTTTTCAAATGTTTCTGCAACTTGTAAAACACTTGCATGGGAAGGTTCAACTGCAGCAAACCAAACACCATATACTATTTTTTTGTCTCCTCCTCTTAGCCACGACTTACTGAATCTCATACTTACCCCGAAGGCAGGTACCACCAGCGCTCACCAAGACACCGTCTCCTCTGCTTGCGCTCAATTAGAATCTGCATCTCCAGGTAACTCTTCTCCTTCTCCTACACACTCCGCTGGCCCTCCTAATCACATTGATCCCCCGTTACCTCAATCATCAACTTTTCCAATTGTGTACAGCCGGAGAAACAAAACAGTGTCAAACTCTGCTGCCCATCCCACTGCCTCAATTCCCCTGCAACCTTCTCTTGAACCTGTTCAAGTCACAGAACCTCCGCAACCTTCTCTTCCTCCACCAACTCGTGTTGTGACCCGCTCCCAGCACAACATTCACAAACCAAAAACCATCCTTGACTTTCTGTCTCACTTATCCCCCACCATCACCCCTACCAGCTTCAAACACGCTAGCAAACACCCAGAGTGGCAGAGAGCAATTTGATGCATTATTGAACAATCAGACATGGGAATTGGTACCACATGACCCCACACAAAACATTGTTTCTTGCAAATGGTTATACAGGTTAAAATGGAAAGCTGATGGGACAATCGACCGCTACAAGGCTCGACTTGTTGCAAAGGGGTTTACACAACGTTCTGGAGTTGACTACCATGCCACATTTAGTACGGTTGTCAAACCAACTACTGTGTGCTTGGTACTCTCAATTGTTGTACATCAGAATTGGCCCCTCCGCCAACTTGATGTCAACAACGCGTTCTTGCAGGGTCGTCTAGAGAAGAAGTGTACATGGTCCAACCTCCGGGTTTTGCAGACGAACAATTCCCCACCCATATATGTCGTCTAAAGAAAGCCATCTGTGGACTCAAGCAAGCACCTCGGGCATTGTACAATGAACTCAAGACGTTCCTTCTCTGGGATTTGTCAAGTCTGATGCCTCACTTTTCATTCGCAAAGTGTCACACAGGATTCTGTACGCCCTGCTTTATGTGGACGATATCATCATCACAGGGAATCACAACTCCGAGGTAAATCAGGCTATAGCTTCTCTTGCTGGACGTTTTTCCATTAAGGATCTGAACTTCTTCCTTGGAATTGAGGTGCTCCGTACAGCCAAAGGTATTACCTTATCACAGTCTAACTACATAAGTGAAATTCTCTATGAAGAAAACATGCAGGATTACAATTCGGCAAAAACCCCAATGAGTTCCACTGACGTGCCTCACCTAAATGATGGTGCGCAACCAACTGATGCCACTCGTTACAGGAGAGTTCTTGGAAAACTACTTTACGGGTGTAATTTATCTGTGTGCAAATCCAGTTTTCATAGCCGCATGAAGCACATTGTTGTCGACTTTCACTTTGTTCGCAAACAAGTTCAGCAGAATCTTGTTCATATCCATGCTGCAGATCAACTTGCGGACACTCTCACTAAAGCTCTACCGAAGCCAGCCTTTGATAAACACCTATTCAAGCTAGTCGTTTTTACACACTGCTTATCTTGAGGGGGGCGTATTAAAACACGTGTTAATTATTATATTTAGTTGATTATTGTTTGCCATATTCTTCAGCTAGTAACCACTGCTATATCTCTTCAAGTAATTTAGCACTCCTCTTTAAGAGGAGTTAGTTTAGGCAATTAGTTAGTCCATTCTTGTATATATTGGATCAATGAAAGATATATCGATCTTTTGCTTTTACAAAATACAATCATCTCTAATTAAACAAATAAAACGGTTTGAACTATCACATCTTTACTCAAAACATTCAAACTTGTATAGCCAACCATCTTTAATACACATTTCTTTTCTTGCAAATAAGTACAAGTAGACAAAATTCCAAGCACAAGTACAAAAACAGATTAAATTTGACAAAAGAATCATCCATCATATATTCATGTTTCAATTCTTGAATCATTTACACAATTTGAACATAAAACTTGAATTTCTACAAGCCCCTAATCAATCGATACAGCCCTACTTATTAATTTGAATTCAAACTTTGAAATAATAGGATTCCAACATAGCCCAATTTGATCACCATCAACCAACCCCTGATCATTGATCAATGCCATGCACGATAGAGAGTAGTCAAGACTATCCAGCTTGCTAAAAGTAAAACTTACATCTTCATACGTATTAGCCCTTCCATACTTTTCATCAGTTACATCCCACATGCCAACACGCTTCACGTTCCCATTCACCAAACTTTTGGCCTCGTCCAACTTCCAGTATGGAAGAATGTACTTAGACATCTGAGAATTTGAAATCTCCAGTGTTCCTTGAGCGATATTTTGAGGGGTAATGAATTTCCTGAAGTACCTTCTGCATGTGCTACTCATATAAAATTGAATGGGAGGGTCTGTCGTCTCTTTTAGCTCTTGAGCTATGTTAGAGAATGTCTTCTTCCTACAAACCTTTGAAATTAATTTGAATATAAACTTTGAAACAATAGGATTCCAACATAGCCAAATTTCATCACCAACACCTAATCCACGATGATTGATCAATGACATGCACGATAGAGAGTATTTAAGATCATCCAGCTTCCTAAAAGTAAAACCTTCATCTCCATCTTCATACGCAATAGTCCTGTCATACTTTTTCAGCTCTGTTACATCCCACAAAACAACACGCTCCACGTTGCCATTCACCAAACTTTTGGCCTTGTCCAACTTCCAGTATTTAAGAATGTACTCCAACGTCTGAGAATTTGAAATCTCCAGTGTTCCTTGAGTGATATTTTGAGGGGTAATGAATTTCCCGATGTAATTTATGTTACTCAGATCAAATATTATGGGAGGGTCTGTCGTCTCTATTAGCTCTTGAGTCATTACCTCGAATGTCTTCTTCCTACAGACCTTTGAACTTAATTTGAATATGAACTTTGAGACAATAGGATTCCAACATATCCCAATTACATCATCAACACCCAATCCGCGATCATTGATCAAAGTCATGCACGTTAGAGAGTATTCATCACGACTCAGCTTCCTAAAAGTAAAATGTGCATCTTCATACTTGTTAGTCCTGCCATAATTCTTCTCTGTTGCATCCCACAAGCCAACATGCTCTATATTCCCGTTCACCAAACTTGTTGCCAGCTCGAAGTTGCAGTATGGAAGAATGCAGCCAAACACGATTAAAGATGAAATCCGGAGCTCTCCAAAATCGATATCTTGACTGGTAATCTTTTTCGTCATGTGCTTCACGTTATTTGAATGGATTTTCTGGACAGAGCCTGCCTCTATTAGTTTACCAAAAGAGATCATCTTGTTCCTACAAACCTTAGAAAGTATTGTGAACATAAAAGTTTGAAATCTAGGATGCCAATATAGGCCAATTTCATCACCAACACCCAATCGGTGAGTATTGAACAATCCCATGACGGATAGAGAATAGTCATCATCTTGATTATTCAGCTTCCGAAAAATAAAACCTGCATCTTCATTATACTTAGTATCATTGATCAAATCCCACATAGCAACACCCTTCATTTCCCCGTTCACCAATTGTTTGGCATTGTCCAAGTTCCAATATGGAAGAATGTAGTCAAACGTCTCCGAATGTGAAACGTCCCCGTTCACCAAATTTTTTCTATTTCACATTCTTACAAATTGATTGGAAACATACAAAATAGTTTTTAATAAATTTCATTAATTTTCTACATTTTATAAACTTAGAAATATAATTTCAAACATGGTTGAGGTTGGATAAAATTGTTGAACTCAGAGTTTGACAAATTTTGGATTCTAAAATCTTTTCACGTATAAATTATTTTTAAAATACAAACTCATTTATTCCGCAACAAAAAAATATATTTAATCACAATAAGTTCTCGTTAATATCATTGCATCCAAAGTCGTTACAAAAGTATCACATAATTAACCCCAATAACAGAAAGTCAGAGTGATCAGATCCCTGGGATCAATGTATCAAAATCCTCCTAAACTATCATTTTTCACATAAATTTTTTAAAAAAATAACAAATTGGGAATCATATTATTGCAAATATTCCAATTTCATAATCAAATCTTCAACTAATGAAAGAAAATGTTGTTTTTGGTCCTAAATTGCAGGACGAGAAAATAATTTGAACATAAAATCTGAAGATCTAGGATTCCAAAACAATCCAATTTCATCACCAACGTCCAATCTTCTAGTGTTGAACAATTTAATGCACGAAAGAACATAGTCGTCATCGTTGCGCATCTTCGATAAGTGAACACGCTCACCTTCATACTTCTTAGGAGCATTATCCTCGGTTACATCCCACACTTCAACACACACACCCCACCCATTCACCAAAAATTTGGCGAGGTCCAATGTCCAGTATAGAAGAATGTACTCAAACATCTTGTTATATGGAATCAACAACGCTCCTGCCTCAACCTCGTAACTCGTAATATTTATCTTGATCTGCCATGGATTTTCCAGTTCGATTTTCGGGGGACGATATATATCCCGTATCTCAATCGGCAAAGCTGCTTCTTCTACTTTGTATAAAAAGGTCGGCATTGAAGAATCTAAAAAATATTACGCACACAGAGCTCTTCAATTTATAAGAGTTAACTCTTAAAAAATTAGGTTTTAAATTATTATTTCCCCACTTTGAGAACAAAAAATTAATATTATTATTATTGGTGTGAGATTTTTAAAATTATTTGTATTTTAACTTGCTATGGAATTTAAGAAAATAAAAGGTCTTAATTGGCATTTGAGGAAAAATTGTGGTCAATTTTTATTTAACCACTAGTACCCCTCGACACGTGCAACGCACATGATTCGTTAGAACAATAATTTTTTTTTATACAAATCATGTGAAGTGAGTAATTTTTTTAATGTGTGTCAAGAAACACAAAATGAGGGGCACATTATAATATTTAAAATCAATTTCTTTAAAACTATCATCGATAAATCAATTCCGTTGAAGCTATTATCAATAATTTTTAAACTTTGTTTAATAGTTAATCGTTAACACACTTTTAATAATGTCACAAATGACTAATTTCAGACAAATATCAATGCAGGCTAACGCTAATGATAAAAAATTCATAAAAATTAGAATCATGAAGTTTAATAGAGAAAAAACACTTTAAAAATAGAAGAAAAATACAATACACACATCATCCGTAAGACTTTATTCATATAGATTATAGATAGAAAAAAATATGGAATCAATAAGTTATTCATATTTGGAATTTGGAAGTTACAAGTTTAAAGAGGAAAAACAATAGGCACATACCATGAGAAGGAAGTAATTGCACTGACAAATCCTATAATTTGCAAATTATGTATAACGGCGTATGTATCATATTTTTCTCCAGAATAAGATAACACTTATTTTTTATATTACCTTAAAAGCATGAACTCCCTAACTTGAACGTTAAATTACTAGAATATCCCCAACCTAAAACAATAAATTTAGTTTATATGTTATATATTTTTAATATTATATTTATTTACGCTATATTATATTAAAAACATACACATTTTCACATTGATGGGCAGTGACTCATCCGTAAGACTTTATTCATATAGATTATAGATAGAAAAAAAATGTGGAATCAATAAGTTATTCATATTTGGAATTTGGAAGTTACAAGTTTAAAGAGGAAAAACAATAGGCACATACCATGAGAGGGAAGTAATTGCACTGACAAATCCTATAATTTGCAAATTATGTATAACGACGTATGTATCATATTTTTCTCCAGAATAAGATAACACTTATTTTCTATATTACCTTAAAAGCATGAACTCCCTAACTTGAACGTTAAATTACTAGAATATCCCCAACTTAAAACAATAAATTTAGTTTATATGTTATATATTTAATATTATATTTATTTACACTATATTATATTAAAAACATATACATTTTCACATTGATGGGCAGTGACTCTTCCGAAATGTTGTAACTTTTCAATAGAGTTGTGACTTTTTTGATGAGTTATGACATTTTCGAAAAGTTGTAATTTTTCTTAAGGGTTGTGACATCTTTGAAAAGACGCGATAAGAATCTTTTCATAATATCCTTTCATGTCTTTAAATAGAGGGGGTTTCTCACACTTTTAAAACTTCAAATTTTGTAAGTTTTCTGTTCTTCTTCTTATAATAAGGAAGATTGTGAGAGTTGTCCAATCATACAATTACAATTTTTTTTCTTTTCTATTCTTCTTCCTAAAATAAGAAAGATTGTGAGTGTTTTTTAATGATGCTATTACAATATTTTTTGTGGGTAAATTGGATATATCACCAAAAAATTATTCGACAAAGAGAAATTAATAACTGAACTTCAAATGAGAAGAGTATCTTGATAATTTCTATTAGCTCATTTCCATAGCAATAAAATATACTTTTGTAGCAACTTCTACTTGACAAGAAGATCATTGATTTTCTTTTGCACAAATTACAACTTGGTTTTCAAAATCTGAAAAGTCTCAAACTGTTGGAGAAAAAGTATTTGATCAAAAAATTATTTGAAGAGTCCAAACTACTTTTGTTAAGTACTCTTTAGTTTCCAATTTATTTAGTGTACTTTACTTTTATTTAATTTAATATAGAATGTTATTTTTTCTTTGGGTGGGACACATCTATATGACCACAAAGTGAAAGATATTTTTATATATTTAACATATGATCCTTAAATTAAAATTCTTCTTTATTTAGTAAAATTTCATGTCAAATTAAAATTAGACCAATCTATATCTATATTTTTTATCTGTCTATACTACCTAACTTAAAACACCAAATGTAGTATTATCTTCATTCTATATTTATATTGTATTATTTATGTGTATTATACTATATTTTATTAATGACTTGTGACATTTTCGAAGAGTTATAACTTTTCAGATGAGTTGTGAGCTTTTAGAAAGGTTGTGACTTTTCTAGTGTTATGATTTTTCGAAAGAGTTGTAACTTTTTCGAAGGGTTGTAACATTTACGAAAAGTTATTACTTTTCAGATGAGTTTAGATATTTTTAAAGGGTTGTGACTTTTCTAAAGGGTTGTGACATATTTTTGATAAGCCACAATAAGTAAATTTTCATACACTACCCATTGTGGGCTATAAAAAGAGGGCTTCGTCAAATTTTTAAACTGCATATTTTTAAAAAATATTCATTCTTCTTCTTAAAACATCCTTTTTAGTATATCTTCTATATTTTTATGATGGAACAATATGCACATACTATTACTACACATTTTAACTATAAATTAAGGGGTTTACTCACATTTCAAAACTACGTTTTTTTTAAGTTTTTAGTTCTTTTCTTAAAACTTCAAGATTAATAGTGAAATTGAATACTCCCTAACATGAATGTTAAATTCCGATTTTTGAATCACTTACATAATTTGAACGTAAAACTTGAATTTCTACAAGCCTCTAATCAATGAATACTGAAACACCAGCCTTAGAAAGTAACATGAGAATAAATGATGACAATCTAGGATCCCAATTTTTTTTTTTAATTTTGAAATTAATGAAAATTTTCTTATTAAATCTTTCCATATTCAAATTATATATAAATTTCTAATACTTATAGCTTTAAATTCATTAAAATTTTAGTTTATATAAATCCCGTTCTTACAATCTTCACTCCCTCATTATTTTCCTTGTCTTTAATAAATTTCATTAATTTTCTACATTTTATAAACAATTATTTTCATTAAAGAGATAGTTTCAAACATGGTTGAGGTTGGATAAAATTGTTGAACTCAGACTTTAACAAATCTTGCAAACTAGAAACATCTAACTCAAGTATAAGTCTTGAGTTTTATTGTCACTCATTTCACGTTTAATTTGAGGTATAAATTATTTTTAAAATACAAATTCATTTATTCCGCAACAAAAAAAATATATTTAATAACAATGAGTCTCGTTAATATCATTGCATCCAAAGTCGCTACAAAAGTATCACATAATTAACCCCAACAACATAAACTCGGAGTGATTAATGTATCAAAATCCTCCTAATGTAATTATCTTTACCATGGAATTAATATACAAACTACTACAGTATGTTAACACAGCAAATTCAAGTTTTTTTTAAAAAAAACAAACAGAAGAGGTTCTATCAAACAAATGTGGTGGTTGTAAGAATCATAATTAATATTGCAAATATTCCAATTTCATAATCAAATCTTCAACAGTAATACTAACAAAAAGACTAAGCTATGTTGTTTATGGTTCTAAATTCTGGGAGAAAGTAATTTGAACGTAAAATTTGAACATCTCGAATCCCAAAACAGCCCAAATTTCATCATCGACGCCCAATTTGTTATTGTTGAACAATTCAATGCACGAAAGAGCATAGTCCTCGTTGCACAAATATGTTGGCCAAACTAGCATAAATGGCTCAAGAGAAGAGCATTCTGTGGTAATGCATGTCATCATTTTGGTTTTGATCTTACAGCTATTAGCTAGGATTTTTCTGAAACAGTTGAGCAGCCAGCAACTTTGATTATGCAGAAAAAAATAGAAATAGAAGACTTGATATATATATATATATACTTGCACAGCAGTTAGTTGATATTAATCAAGTGGTTAGTTAGCTGAATTGAGGTACGAAGACGATGATACTAATCTGTTCTATGTGAACAGATTAGTGCACTCACACTACCAGTCAAAATGGACACCGTCTCTTTGATGAAGTACAATGACTAATGATAGCGCATACGCTTGCAAGTTCAGATCAGCAGAGTTGAGGTATGAAGACGATGATATCAGTAAAAGAAAAAACAGAAGAGGTTCTATCAAAAGAATGTGATTGTTGTAAGACACAATAATACAACCATCTCTAATTAAAGAAATAAAACAGTTTGAACTATCACATCTTTCATCAAAACATTCAAACTTGTATAACAGATGAATTGAAACTCATTTCTTTTCTTGCAAATAAATACAAGTAGACAAAATTCCAAACACAAGTAACAAAAACAGATTAAATTTGAGAAAAGAATCATATATTCATGCTTCAATCATTTACACAATTTGAACATAAAACTTGAATTTCTACAAGCCCCTAATCATTCAATACAGCCCTACTTATTAATTTGAATTCAAACTTTGAAATAATAGGATTCCAACATAGCCAAATTTGATCACCAACACCCAATCCACGATCCTTGATCAATGTCATGCACGATAGAGAGTATTTAAGATCATCCAACTTCCTAAAAGCAATACTTGCATCTTCATACATATTATCCCTGTCATACTTTTCATCCGTTACATCCCACACCCCAACACGCTCCACGTTCCCATTCACCAAACTTTTGGCTTCGTCCAACTTCCAGTATGGAAGAATGTACTCAGACATCTCGAAAGATGAAATCTCCAGTGTTCCTTGAGCGATATTTTGATCGGTAATGTGTTTCTTCAAGTACCTTCTGCATGTGCTACTCATATAAAATTGAATGGAAGGGTCTGTCGTCTCTTTTAGCTCTTGAGCAGTGTTACAGAATGTCTTCTTCCTACAAACCTTTGAAATTAATTTGAATATAAACTTTGAAATAATAGGATTCCAACATAGCCCTATTTCATCACCAACACCCAATCCGAGATCATTGATCAATGCCATGCATGATAGAGAGTATTTACGATCATCCAGCTTCGTAAAAGTAAAACTTACATCTTCATACCTATTAGTCCTGCCATACATTTCCTCTGTTACATCCCACACTCCAACACGCTCCACGTTCCCATTCACAAAACTTTTGGCCTTGTCCAACTTCCAATATGGAAGAATGTACTCAGACGTCTGAGAATTTGAAATCTCCAGTATACCTTGAGTGATATTTTCAGGGGTAATGTGTTTCCTCAAGTACCTTCTGCATGTGCTACTCATATAAAATTGAATGGCACGGTCTGTCGTCTCTTTTAGCTCTTGAGCTGTGTTACAGAATGTCTTCTTCCTACCAACCTTTGAAATTAATTTGAATATAAACTTTGAAACAATAGGATTCCAACATAGCCAAATTTCATCACCAACACCTAATCCGCGATCATTGATCAATGACATGCACGATAGAGAGTAGTCATCACTACGCAGCTTCGTAAAAGTAACACTTACATCTTCATACGTATTAGTCCTGCCATACATTTCCTCTGTTACATCCCACACTCCAACACGCTCCACGTTCCCATTCACCAAACTTTTGGCCTTGTCCAACTTCCAGTATGGAAGAATGTACTCAGACGTCTGAGAATTTGAAATCTCCAGTATACCTTGAGTGATATTTTCAGGGGTAATGAATTTCCCGATGTACGTTATGTTACTCGGATCAAATATTGTGGGACGGTCTGTCGTCACTGTTAGCTCTCGAGTCATCACCCCTGGTGTGTTGGAGAATGTCTTCTTCCAACAAGCCTTTGAAATTAATTTGAATATGAACTTTGAAAAAATTGGATTCCAACATAGTTCAATTACATCATCAACATCCAATCCGCGATCATTGATCAATGTCATGCACGATAGAGAGTAGTCAAGACTATCCAGCTTCCTAAAAGTAAATCTTACGTCTTTATACATATTAGTCCTGCCATATTTCTTCTCTGTTGAATCCCACAAGCCAACACGCACCGCATTCCCATTCACCAAACTTCTTGCCGGCTTCAAGTCCCAGTATGGAAGAATGCAGTCAAACATTTCGGAAGATGAAATCTGCAGCTCTCCACAAGCAATATCTTGACTGGTAATCTTTTTCGTCATGTGCTTCACGTTATTTGAATGGATTGTCTGGACAGGATCTGTCTCTATTAGGTCTCCAAAAGAGAATATCTTCTTCTTACGAACCTTAGAAAGTATTATGAACATAAACATTTGAAATCTAGGATCCCAACATAGCCCAATTTTATCACCAACACCCAATCGATGAATGTTGAACAATCCCTTGACGGATACAGAATAGTCATCATCTTGATTATTCAGCTTCCGAAAAATAAAATCTGCATCTTCATTACACTTAATCTCATTGATTACATCCCCCATAGCAACACCCTTCATGTCCCCATTCACTAATTGTTTGGCATTCTCCAAGCTCCAATATGGAAGAATGTAGTCAAACGTCTCCGAATGTGAAATCACCAGATTTCCTTCCTCGAGAACTTGACTGGTAATCTCTTTCTTGATCTTCCATAGGTTGTTACAATCGAATTTCAGGGGAGATCCTATCTCTACTAGTTCTCGAGTCTTTACCGGTGACGTGTTGTTAACTCTGCAGGCTTCTTCTTCAATGAATATCTTCTTCTTCCAAACGGGCGCTTCTTCATTAGCCATTTGATGATCAAGAATTGGAGAATTTTAGCGGGAAACAGAGAAAAAATGGTAACTGATTTCTCAACTTTTGATGTATTTATAGTTGGAGGAGTCTCCTCTCAAGTTGACACGTGTCCATCTGTTTTAAGTTATACAAAACCAATGAAACAAACTTTGCAACTTTGAAAAATATTATTGTTACTCTATTCATGATTTGTAGTTAAGAAGTTGATAATTTCTTGCTTATTTACAATCAGCAGATTACAAGCCACGAGCAATGACTACGATCAGCAAAGAAAATCCTTATGTTAAACACCTCATCTATACAAGGCTGGTGATGTAAATTCTTGCCTGAGACATGCGGGGTGCACCTGTTTTCCAAACTTTGTCTTGTCCAACGTCCAGTATCGGAGAATGTACTCAAACGTCTTGAGAAAGTGTAACAACAATCATTCCTACAACAATATCTTTTTCTTGATCTGACACCGGTTTTCCAAATCTATTTTAGGGGCAGGGTATAAGTCCCTTATATCCATTAGCTCTCGAGTCACTAACTTTTTAGGAGTGCTAACTTTGCAAGCTTCTTATTCAGCTTTTGATGGAAAGAAATCACTACCCATGGAGTGTTGTTAACTTGGTACTCTTTATATTTGATTGCTCACACCAGAAGAAAGTTTCGATTTATTAGGGAAAAGGGTATTCGGAGTAGAATGTTGCCCTGATGAACTATTCGTTGCTTGAAGTTTACGATCATTGAAGCATAGAAGCTTCATATACAGAGCTCAGTTACTCATACTCTAATTCTTTTCTTATTGATTGCACAATATTCAACTATTAATAAGCAACTTCACACACTAAATTGATACTAAAATTCTAATATAATTATAATAGAGAACCAACAGAAGAAATGTAATTCCCTTTTCAGCAATAAAGTGTCTAAAAACATGAACTAATACAGTATGACATTTCTACGTAACAATATGCCCTTTTTCTGATCAGCAATAATCCATTGGATTCTTTGCATACAACACGCGGCGTTGAAACCATTGCAAGTTCTTAGCATACTGAAAAAATGGTCTCTGCAGTAGATCTTCAACTGATGGCCTCTTTGATTCTTTGCTACAAAGACAATCCAACACCAACTCCTCAAACTCTTTCGAAAACTTTCTTTTACCTTTCACATACTTCAGCTTGTCGTTAAAGTATACCATAACTTTCTTCATTTTCCCTTTCCCTTCTTCTACATTAATCTCCTCAAGCACATCTTCCAACTTATCTGGCAATCTCCTCGACCTCTTTATCTTCTTGATCATCGCCTCAAATTCTTCACGATCGCTTATTCTTAAATTTCCATACGCTAATTCCAATGCTGCTACACCGACTAACCATATATCGGAATGAACAGTGTGGGCATCATCACATGGTGAATAGAACACCTCCGGCGCAGCAGCCCATTTGTACAACTCGCCTAGTTCTAGATTCTGTTGAAAATTCATAAACACAAGTAAAATTATCGACTAATAACACAATTGATTTCAACACCTTAATTTAACTAACAAATTGTTAATTACCGGATGTCCAGGAGGATCTTTTTGTAGATCGGTAACTGTTGAATCAACGCCAAGTTCTGTTCCGTGACTAACAAAAAGAGGAGATTCCAACACTGAATCGTAAATCGTTGCTGCAAATCCCAATTTGATTTCTACATTCGATTTGAAATTAACATAGATATTCCCAGCACTGAAACGCTTATGAATCAGAGCCAAATTATGAAGAACAAACAAACCCCGAAGCGCTTGTTTAAGAGCAATAGCAACACAATCCTCTGGTAATCCGTTGTTAAATCGAGTTGACAGAATGTAACGGAGTGATCCTTCTGACATATAAGGCAATGCAACACAGTATCCTCCATGGTATTTCTGAATAGCCCATTTTTCAACGTTAATAATGTTTGAATTAGGGATTGATTCTTCATCCGCCAGCTTGCTCCTAAGGACTTCTGGTCCGCCTCGGATGAACTTGACAGTGGCATAACCGGAAGGAAGGAGACTGTCGTTGTCGATCCAATCGGATGTGTAGTAACAAGCTTTGTAAATGAGATCGGAATTGTTGTGGTTGTTTGTATGCAGCAGTTGGAGGTAATTAATTCCGATTATTTCCAGGAGAACGTACTTAGTTCTGGTGTTTCGTTCGACGAAGACATATCCGGGTTGAGGATTGTAGGTGAATTCGGGTATGAAGCGGGGAACGAAGCAATGTGCAGCCATTTTTTCTTGATGAAGAAGAAGATGAAGTTTACAGAGTATAACAAATTGGGGCTAAAAAGCCGTTACAAATGGCGCGCAACTAACCGTTTTCCAGTTTTCTGTTTTTATATTTTTTTTAAATTACCATGGTGCGCATTATCACTTATAATAATTAAGTAATTATCAAATAATTAAATTATTGTGCTGAATAGATCAATAAAAGGGATACTCATCTGGATGTTTGATACTCGTATTGGAGTTTAACTATTTCGAATTCACATTTTATAAGGGGAATACGCTCCATAAAAAATCGTTTAAATTGGCTTTAAAAGGGGAATTGGCATGATATATTTTTAAATTTGTCATTTCGAGCTGAGATACCCCTAGTAAATAAAGCAACTCATATATACCTCTGCTATTATAAAATTGGATCACATATACTCCTTACCTTACAAAAATGACTCATATATACTATACCGTTGTAAAGTGATAAAATTAATTTTTTTGATTTTTAATATTTTAAAAAATAGTATATTTGGTCTTTTTTACACAGATTATTTTTTAACTTCTGAGTTTCTTTATTCTCATTTCATTTTCTCTCTCATTTTTTAATGTAAAAATAAGAGAAATAAAAAAAAAACGTATTGTATAGATAGATTCTTGTGGTCTAGCTTTTCTCCAAACTCCTAGCAGAGCTTAGTGCACCGAGCTACTTATTTTGTATTGCAAACTGAATGCCTACTCTAGAAATGAGGCCATTTAAACATTTTTCTTTTGGGACATTTTAAATCTAATCACATATTTACAAGCAAATGATGAATCATTCCTACTTGTTTAGTAAACACACACTCACTTATTTAGTTTAATATTAATATTTTCTCCAAAAGCATGTTCCAATCATTCATATACTCTTGTGCAATTTCCTCAAACCTCAAATTACCATTATCAGTAGTTTCAAGGAAATAACATATTTAGCTTGGATATAACAATTTAATATACCATCACACATCATTACAACTGAAAATTGTCCTAAAAAAAAGAAGGGTGATATACCCTAGTCTATGACCTGATGACTGGAAAATGGTAGGAGTAAATACTGAAGAGAGATGAAAGGATCATTAGAGTGGCCACGAAAATTGGTCATCGATGAGGAAATATAAATCAATTCTCAAACTGGTATGATGAAACAAGCTTTACAAATGCTGTCATGGAAATATTTTGGGAACAAATTTCACCTGACAGATTGGCCAAGTTGCCTTTCATCAATGAAGAACAGTGTTTCATAATTATCACCAACTCATCTGCTTCACCTGTCTCTACCATAACCAATTGTACCTCAAAGCTACCTAGCAATAATCATTACTGGCAGAAAATTTGATCTGTTTACAACATCATAACAGGCTTTACTGTCAAGTCTTGTGGATCTTGAAACCAAACACCCTGGGAACAAAGGTTTGCGTTGGTTTTTGCGGCTTGAGGTGACCATAAGTCATCAAGAAGAGATGAGGAAATGTCGTCCCAAAGTAAGCTCCATCAATATCTTGAGCAGTTAAAGAAATCATAACCAAGAACAAAAATAGGCTACTCAGGCATGAAATTTATGAGTAGAGACCTAATCTCAAAATCGATATGAGATTTGCAAGTGATTGTGTGTGTGCGCGCGTGCATATGTAGAGAGAGAGAGAGAGAGCATATCAAAAAGTAGTAGCAGAAAAGGATACTGCCTTGGTACTTCGATCGAGGGTAATAGATGTCCTCACACTTCGGACAGTATATTTTTACAGTACTTGCACGCGGAATATCTGATTGACCAACGGGAAGACAAGGCTGTCCACTGCAGTAAACTCGTGGGCATCTTCCAAAGTCGTAGTTTTTGTACTTTTCCAACTGAAACGTTTGTCCCAGATATTAGGCACCACCACCATCTCATGGACAGGGTTAAATGTAACATAGTAAAACAACACACCAAAAGGAGGAAAATATGAAAGTATAGTGGACAAGCAATTACCATAGCGGCTATTCCCTTGCTAGTCAAAATGTACCGAACATGAATCAAACCATACAACATCTCTGCCGCCGATTCAACCAATTCATTCTGCTCTTCTGTGAACATATCACCTATTCAAAGCAGGAAAAATTTGACAAACTGCAATTGTCTTAATATGAAATATGATGCAGCATTTTGGATATAGGACAGTATTCTTGGTCTCATAAAGACACAGACAGGGAAGTTTACTTTAGATTATAAAGGAGGATGTGTTTCAAACTTGAAAACATAAAACAAAAAATGAATGAATCGTTAAGCTCGGACTGCCCCAAAAGTCCAAGGATGTACTGGTAACAAAGACATTTTCAACTTGAACATCTGAAAATAGATTCAAGACTTGCAACAAATTGATAGCTTGTTAGATCATGCAACAGAAATTATTCAGAAACATCATATATATCATTTTTCCAAAACATCAGAATTAGTTAAGAGCCATGATAACAGATTAACCCCCCAACCTCACCCACCAATGCAAAGAAAAATAAAAGGATAACTCGTAATGTTTTACACCAAGAGATGGAACTGCTAAGGAAAATAGAATTTGATGTCAAATAATCGGGAAAAAATACTAGATTATTTAAGAACTCACAGCAAAAGAACCCTAAACCCTGAAATATCTGGCCATGGAAGCAGATTTGGAGGATAAGAGTACCCCACAATGGAGGCCACTTTAACGGTGGACAGCTTGATGAGCAGAGGTATGACACTGCTCAAAATGCTTCCTGTGTAAAGAAACAGCTGAGACAGTCAACCATCTATTTCTGCATTGTCATACACAGCTCATTTGTGGAGAATCATCCTAAACCTTAAAGGCTTAGCATGGACAATGCCAGGCAAGATAAGAGAGGCTCTAGCAGCTGGGAGGGAACATGTTCACATGCATAGGATAGGAATAGATGGAGAATTGTCCCAGCTGACAATCTGGAAGGAGAGAAATTCCAGATGTTTTGAGAGCTTAGAGATATGCAGAAGATCAAGATGAACTTCATCTTACTGCTATGTTTTTCATGTAATCAGATTTACTCTAATGATACTGGGTCTCCATCTTTTGGCACCATCAAACAAGCGAATACATGAAAGAGAAGGGAGTTAAAAATAGCAGACAAAAGTATATACCAATATTTATTGCAACACATGCCATAATTCCAGAAGAAAACTGAACTCTTGATTGAAAAGAAGCAGCTCCTTTTAAGTTCTATCAGCAGTTAGCAGAGGTAAACAGGAATTTCTCCCCTTTCCATCCCATCTTTTGATTTTTAGCAAGGACAGGTGGTTTCCTTTTTTACTTTCCAATGAGATGTGCGATAGAATACAATACACAATTAGCCATAGGGGCACCACAATTTCAATATATCAAGGTTTACTGGCTTAACTTAAATTTGCTGCATTTGTGGCCAGAAGGTCTCATCAAACATGGACAATGAGAGACAAAGGAGACGCTCCCAGTGTAATCAAAGACGCGCTTAATCCTAAAGAGAGGCTCAAAATGTGCTGAGCTCTTCTCGTCGCTTAACGTGCGCTTCAGTATCGTCATCAAGGCTCTAAAGCACACTTTTCCTTGCCAATGAGCTTCTTCTGAAGAGGCGACACCAAACCATTGATAATTCAGTTTTTCGTAAAAAGAAGTTCAATTTCTTTGTTCATAAATTTGACATTCATACTCCAATCGTTAGTCTTTGACTTGACATATATATTTGTATTTTTCTCCCTTGCGTCTTTTTCCACTGAAGCCCACATTTTATTTGAACTTAAGCCCCAACGGATCTTAGAGCTATTTTGCACTTTTTGTTTTTGATAACACTGGACATTCCTCCAAAACCTTACTACTCTCTCCGTCCCAATTTATGTGAATGTGTTTCACTAGCCACCAAGTTTGACAATGAAAGGAAGACTTTGAAACTGCAGTTTAAAATAAGCCATAAATATTTAAAATCATCTCATTAAGTGTGAAGTATTCAATTATCCTTGGAGGTGGCCCAGTGGTTTGGGCTTGGACTTCCGTATTGGAGGTCTCAAGTTCGAAACCCCTTGCCAGCGAAAGCACGGGGTTTCCCAAAGGGTAGAGGCTGCGGATTTCCCTTGTCATCAAAAAAAAAAAAGTGTGAAGTATTCAATTGAAATGTTACTAAAAAGAAAAGAGTGTGACATAAATTGGAGCGGAGGGAGGACTACATAAGAACTTTACTTCAAATGACTTAAAAATCATATGAACATAAGGACTCAAAATGACTTGAAAATAACATTTGTAGACACCTATGGGCATTTCTACACATCATAGTAAGATGGTACAGCCTACACCAGTTGACTGAACCTGGAAGAGTGACTGAAAAAGTATAACAACCGGACTCTAAATTCTAAGTTTTAGCAGCCTGTTTTAGGATCTAAGACTTTCTACAAGTCAAAATAACCATTTGGGACTTGCATGAGGGATTTGGGTAGCGACACAAGGGGACAACCCACAAATGGACTGCAGATTTTTTTCAGGTATTGTTTGCTTCACAACGCGATCACAGCAGGGGAATTTTTGTCATCGCGTTCGCATAGGCAGGGTAATAGGTATAAAAGCTAAAGTTTCGGGATTTTATTTCATTCCAAGACATTTTTGGGGTGCTCTGCACTCTGGTTCTGTGCGTTTTTGGAGAGGAAATCATCAACTAAGTTTGGATAAGTTTCTTAGACTAGTATTAATGCCCGTTTGGATTGACTTATTTTAGGTGTTCTTAAGCCAAAATAGCTTTTAAGCAGTTTTGAAGTGTTCGGGTAAAGTTAAAAAGTGCTTATAAGCACTTATTTTAAAGCCAAAATAACAAAAATAAGCCAAAAGCCATAAGTTAGAAATCCTAACTTATGGCTTATAAGTCATAAACCAAAAGTCAATCCAAACAAGCTCTTAGTTAAATATTAGGGCCATGAGATTCAAAGCTTCAATAATTGATTTTGAAGTGTCCAACGGAGGGATTTTGTCCTAAATTCTAGAATGAGCATTTTAGGATTTGAAGGTCGAAAATGTCGGATTGGGAATCTAATTACAGATATGAACTCGGGAACTTTCGGGTCTGACCCTGGGGATTGAGTTCAAATTTTATTAACTTTAACTTAGACCATGTACTAAATTATAGTAATAGATTCTTAGCTTCGTTTGACGTTGTTGAACATTCTTTTGGCTAGAGTTGAGCCATTTGGACAATGTTTGGGTATGGAAAGGAGGTCATAAAAGGTTGAAAGCTTGCTTTAATCGAGTTAAGTCAAGCCTTTTTTGTCAATAGGGTAATAATTCCCAATTTATGTGTTATTCATGACTTGTAATGTGTAGGGATAATTTATACATGACATGTATATATACAACTATCAGGTGTAAAAGGGGATACTTGAAATGCTAGGCTTTTGCTTTCGTACCCATATCCATATTTTTGATGAGTTGAGCATTATATATATATATATATATATATATATATATATATGTTGATGAAGTTGGGCTAGTTAAATACTAGTAAAGCGCCCCCAAGGCCTAGCTCGAGTGGCAAAAGGTGGAGGATTTGTGGCTTAGGTTGGAAGTTCAAGCCCCACACCATGCAAAGTGAAGCCAATGGTATAGGGGCAAGCCCATTATCCACCGAGTTTAGAAGGATATGATTGGTCAAAAGGGTGGGTTATATACGAATTTCTCGGTTATCCACAAAACACTAGAAAAGCATGTTCTATCTTCATATCTTTTGAAATTCATGCTTTAACTGCTATGTAGTGTACACTGATTTCCTTTTCAGCTCCTAATATGGGATTGTACAGTTGTACAGCTTATTTGTGAAGGATTAGGGACCATGTGATGTGGGGACTATTGAGTTTAGATTGTGAAAGTATCATGTGGGACTATTTGAATACGTAAGATCATTGATATGATCATTTAGTTTCACAAAAAAAAAAGATCATTGATATGATCATATGCATGTGTGGATATGGATCTGTCCCTCATGAGTCAACGACTTGGTACTTCCCTAGGGATGTGCACGCTAACCATGAAAAAGTTAGCCAACTGAGTTGAGAAGTGAATTATGTGATAAAGGTTTACCTTTATTGTCTTCTTTGACTATTATACTTTGTTTGATTCATTATCTGTATCGAACAATTCTATTCTGTTGGCTTGAATTGCAATAAATGCTTAAATGTTGTTAATTGGCTATTCATGCCTATATTCTTGTTAATTGCTCATTCCCTTATATGTCCATTTAAAATGCATAAACTAAAGGTAAAGGTGTCTTTTTAAGTAACACTTCCCATTACTCTGTTGGGGGCAGTCAATGAGACTTATTGGATACACATTGATTTTCACACGCAAGCTACACTTCCTACACTTTTTGGTACAAGTTCGGATCACATTACCAACATGGTACGCGAGTGAGTTCCAGTTGTGATCCAGTCTTTCAGTAGTGTGTCGTTTGCCTTCTACCATAGTGGCCATGATGCTTTTATGTCATTATGTTGTTGACTTCTCCATTTTCGAACTATGTACTAGTTGAGAAATTTGTACCTTTCTCTTCAGTTTGCTCATGAGTCATGACAATGTAACATTAGTTCAAGGGAATTTAATTATGTGTTTTTAATTTGGCTTCCATGTTGTATTAAATCTCTCTGATTTATGACTTTGTCGATTGTTAGCTTTTATTATTAATGCTTCCGCATAATTAGATTTTGGGTAATAAATGTTTTGGTTTGCCTAGACTGGGATAGTCATAGCTAAGGGAGGGTTTGGGTCGTGATAAGAAGTTACTCATTTATTCAACTTTATTATTTTTGAGAACATGAACTTGACCCAAAATCAACTTTCACTAATTTCTCCCAGCCTACATAAGAAATTGTCATCCTAATCAACCTAGAAGCTAGAACATATCAAGTAAAACTAACTAGTTTTCCGCATCTTCCATTCATTAGGTACTAATTTGTGGATATAGTCCATAAAAAACCAAAAAAAAAAGTGAACCCAATAGTTTCAAAGACAAGAAAATTATATCCTTCAATATAATGTAAAGATAAGTCCAAAATTAATTCTCTGGAATTTCATAACAAAATAAGAATTAATCTATATAAGAGAAAAAATATGTACCATGGGAGGATTCAACATCAAGGATGAGGTCAAGTGCATAGTCGTAGTAGGGAACTTGACTGCTCAATCCACATAGGTTAAAATCATCCTGAATGTAATCATCATCAACTTCACAGAAGAACTCATTACCACGCAGGTTACAAAACCAAGAAATCCATGAAGTATCATCCCCATCGGAACCACTAACATCAGACTCTTCACTGTCCGTTTCAGATTCCTCTACAAAGTAGATAAAAATGAGAATATACTCCTGTAGATTTTGAAATTCAATGGTAGTGCATTATGGGTAGGCATAGTATGTCACACTATACCCCACCGAAGAAGTAGCACCTCGAGAAGACTAAATTACGTATTTTATTGAGAAAAAAGTTGTGACATGCTTTCCACAACTCAACACAAGAACCAACTATAAGTAAAAGATCACACTATTCTACTTGAAAGGCTAAAGTTTTTAACAATAAAACATTAAGCCTGACTTGAAACAGGATAAATAATACATAACTTCTATCCCAGAGTACAATTGACTAATACTGAAGCAATATATATTGACCAGTACTAGCATAAAAAGACCACAAAAGTCTGGCCTGAACTTAGATTGCACATCACAACACAAACTATTTTAGAAAAAAGAACTCAACTTTGTAAGCCACTAACAAGAATTGACTATGTAGAACCAAACAAATTACATATGATTCCACAAGGATAATCTTCATTTCTTCATGTTGAGAATCTGAGAATATCAGAAATTCAATTGGGAAACATCCACAAAGAACAAGCAACAAAATAAGCAGATTCGGGCCATACTCATTTCATCCATGTTCACCCTTTAGCACTTGATAAAGCTTTATCTGAAATTTATTCCATGATGCTTTTTGGATAAAAGGAATATTGCAATTACTTCCAAAGAGTTACATCATTACAAAATAGGGGAAACCGGAAACGAAAGCAATTTTACTATAAGAACAACTAAAACACGCCAAAGATGGATTAAGCTCTCATAAATTTTACTAATTTCATATCAATGCAAAGGCAAGTGGATTAAGCTCCAAAAATATTTTACAGCCAAAGCCACAATAAAAGCAAATGATATATCTTTCCTGCTTCTAAGCATGACCAACAACAGTTGAAAACCATTATATAAAAAAAAAATAAGAAGAAGAAACTACATACTCCCCTGTTTTCATTTGCCTGTCTCGCTTTAACTTGGCATAGAGTTTAAGAAACTAAAGACAACTTTTTTTGAATCTTATAGTCTTAAACTAAACATACATAGAAAGAACCCAAAATATCGTTTAATCTTGTCGTCTTAAACGTGTCATTTGAAATTAAAGATTAGACAAAAATGTAAAGAGACAAGTTTCTGAAACGGACTTAAAAAGGAATGCAAGACAAACAAATTGAAACAAGGAAGTAGCTAAAACCATGGTATTATATCACAACTAAATCCTCTATGCTCATCTCCAGCAATTACTCCCAAAATCACATCTCTATTAAAACATGTTAAACCAAAACAGCTGGATCCTCTATTCTACCAGCAGCTGCAGAAATGATATCAATAGCTAATCACAAAATACTACAGTTTTAAGCCGATAAAAAACAAAATCCAATGCTTTCTAAAAATGGAAAATATTTAATGGCGAAAAAACAAAAAAAAAAATCCTAACCATCGGAGCACTTGCTTTTGTTGGTATTACGATGATCAAAATGCGATTTTCCAGCACCACCACCACCACCGGTTGACGTAGAGGGAACAGCTTTATCCTTCAAAGACCTAGATGTAGAAGGTGACAACTTTTCTAAGTGCTTATCCAACGCATCGTTGATTCTTTTCCGATCCAACGGTCCACCGATCATCTCCGACTTCGATGAACCACCACCTCCTCCTCCGCCACCTCCTCGATCTCTATACATTTCTATCAAGTATTTATCAAACCTTGCTACTATATATCTATATCTGCATTCAGGAGATTACAGAAAGTTAAGGAAAATTGGAGAGAAATTGAAACTAAGAAACAGTGAGTCGGGTTGAGGAAGATAATTAGGGTTTCGAAAGGGGAAAGTGATAGAAGAAGACACGAAGAGCTTCTATGAGGTTCCTTCTCTCCTTTCTTTTGATTTTGTTATTGTTAGATCTTTTGTTTTCTTTCTCCACCTTGTTTTTTTAAAAAAAAATTCCATGCTTAATACATCGATAATTTTTAAATTATGAGCAAATTTTAATTACAGAAAATCAATTTATTTGATTGATTGTCGAAACATATAATAATGTATTTCTATCAAATATTTTTTATTCAAGTTTTAAAAAATTGTTATTGTGGTTTGCAAGCTACGCGTGAGCACTTTGTGTCCCTTAAAGTTGTTCGCAAATTTCACTTAGACACCTTAACTAAAGGATGTTCCTATTGAACACCTTTTTAATTTAAAAAAAATACCTATTGAATATTTTTTTACAATCAACTAAAAATAAAAATGGTGTGTTATACACTCGCGATTGACATGGCATTAAACTAATTAAAAAAAGACACATGGCATTGTCCCATAATAACACTTTAAAAATGAATTTGAAATTAAAATAAAATAAAAAGTATGCTTTCAGCCTAAAAAAAAATAAAAAATACTTTCTTCCTTTTTTTTTCTTCATAACCAGAATCGTCTTCCCTATTTTATTTTTTGCCTGAAGACACGCACCTCAATCAATAACTAAAATTGTGTACACTCCGATAACCATCCTTATTCCACCTTTTTCCCTTTCCATTCCTAATTATATAAGAAATAATTTCAGATATAAATTAGTTTTATCACAAAAAATGAAGTTTAGTCAGAATTATTTTGATGAAATTCTCTTCACAACTCAAATGAAAATCTTTAACAGTAAACTCTTTTTATCTTTTGTATTTTTATTAGTTATTTATTTCATTGATGATTTTTCGATGACGACAACAACGATGATATTGATTCTAGAAAGAAACAATGAATGAAGGATTATATGAGAAAGGGGTGTGTCGATGGATGGTGGTAGCAAAGGATTTGGCCGATAAGGTTTAAGTAATTTTGAATTGAGAATTTCAAGGGGAGAATTGGAGAAGACAACTGGTTTTTTTTTTAAAAAATAAAATAAAATTATGTTTAGATTATGAATTTTCTTAGGTTGATGTGTCCATTTATTATTGATCAGCAAAAAAAAATATTTGACTTCGCGCTTGCTTTCAATTGTATTACACTTATAATGACATGTCATCAAAAAGTATTTAATGGGTACATATTTTGACGGTAGAGGTGTTCAATAGGAACAACCTTTAGTTGAGATGTTTAAGTGAAATTTGCAACAACTTTAAGGAGTCGTATATGACTTAAGCCAAACTTATATAATAACATGTAAACCACACGGAGATGTACTTCGCTCTAGGTAAATTATAAGCAACAAGCTAGACTTAGAAGTCATTGAGTGAGATCAATTCTGGGTTATGTGTAAGGGTGTGCATCGGTTGGTTCAGTTTGATTTTATATATTATTTATTCGATTTATCGATTTTTAGATATGTTAATCCAATAACAAACCATAAGATATTTTTGTATTGAATTTTGATTTTTCGATTTTTGATTGTTATCGATTTGATTTTCATTTACCCAATAAGAATATGTCCGTAAAATATTATATGACTTCTCACTTCTCTATATGTACGTTTTGATATAGTAAAACAAAAAAAATAATAATGAAAAATTGCATCAATAAGAAAAAAAAATAGTAGGAAGGCTATAATTGCATGTCAAGAAATTGCATCAATTAAAGAAAATATAGTACGAAGGCTATACATGTCACCACCAAACATAATAAGGAATTTCAGATGTTAATCAAATTACGGACCTTTACAAACTTGCAAATGTTACAGCCTACACCCTACCATTACAAACTAAAACTAAAATCATATAGTCTAACAAGACTAAAATTAAAACTAAAAATCAATAGTTACAATTGTGAACCTTACTTTAATCTTTAGATTTTGAGTAAACAATAAAGACTAGTAAAACGCTTATTGTGAAGTGGGTAGAGTACTAATAATTTGAGATGTATATAGTGTCTAGTTATATATTAAATTATTAATATATAATATTTAGGAAGGGTAAAGTAGTTATATATTACCGTCTTATTGGGTTATCGGTTTATCCAATAACTCAATAGTAAAAATTAAAACTGAACCAATAACTCTATAAACTTTTTTATAAACCCATTAAAAATCAATAATCCAATAACATTTTTTCGATTCGATTTATTAGTCGATTCGATTTTTACACCCTTAATTATGTGGCAGATAACCACCCTCCAAATCAATTGAGTCCTCTTGAATGACGGTTTAAACGTGTTTATTAACGTGTTTATTGAGTACATAGATTAATAATTTAAAATATAGCACCTCCTTCTAACTAAAGAGATAATTACTTGAAAGTATAATTGACTAAGTATATTGTCAAAATGCACCGAGGGTTTATAACTTTATCATATTTAGCCACTAGAGTATTGATATTTTTTACGGAAAAAGGCCTAAAATATTCTCGAAGTATTGGAAATGGTACAAAATTACCCTCCATCCATCTATTGGCTCCAAAATGCCCTTCTCATTTACCTATTGGCTCGAAAATACCTTGTCATCCACCTTTGGTTCAAAATTGATCACTTATTTAACTATTTTAAAATTAAACTATTTAAATATTTTTTTAAAATACTTGGCGTTCAACTATTGGTTATAATTTAATTTATAATATAATTTATAAACCAACCCACTACCCACTAGTTATTAACTAAACCCCACCCAATTAATAAATTATTATAATATCAAATTGTCATAAACACTACTAAAACACGACGAAATTATAGATTCCTGAAAATGACATTCAAAATTATTCGAGTCTGAATCAAAGTCCCAATTAAATTTAGGTTGAGCCCCTTGTTTAGGAGGACATTTTCAATAGGATTCTATTTCAAGCTTGAATTCGAAATTTATGATTAAAAGTAAAGAAGTAGTACATCCCGAATTAATTCATGCACTTTTTTTTAAATATAATTTTATAAATATTTATGGTTTGTTTTAAAACCTTTAATATAATATTTTTTAAAAAATTATCTATGAAGATAACATCAAATAATTGAGACGAAAGAATAATTAAGATGAACATAGTGAGACGTTTAAGTTTATCGTTAATTTTTATTTAGACACTTGAATGTATGATAATTTACTTCTGTAAATATTTTCGCCTCAAATTTTTAAAAACTCTCATTGGAAGTAGCTTTCTTGTTGTTGCATTAGTAATGTGACGGGTTTATTAATTTGGTGGAATTTAATTAGTAATGGGTGGGTAGTGCATTGATTTATAAATTATACTAAGAAGTTAAAATTATAACAAACAGTTGAGCGTCACGTATTTAAAAAAATATTTAAATAGTTTAAATTTAAAACCGTTAAATAAGTGGTCAATTTTGAACCCAAAAGTGGATGACAAGGGTATTTTGGAGCCAATAGGTTGGTGGGAAGGGTATTTTGGAGCCAATAGGTGGATGAAGGGTAATTTTATACTATTTTCAATACTTTAAGGGTATTTTAGGCCCTTTTCCGTATTTTTTATTTTCTCTCTTCCCTACACGCTCAAAACACACACGCTCTTTCTCTTTTTTCTCAGACATTACATTCTTTGATTTTTATTAATATTTTAAAATTCTTAATGTGATTTTTATTACTATCAAAATTTCTTGATAGCTAAATTGATCGTTGATTATTTTTTCGATGAAGGTAGTTGTTACTTGTTACTGTAGTGTTGATTAACTAATTTGTTTTTTTTTATTGAGACTCGTGATTTAAAGAGATTTACCTAATAAATCATTATTTCTTTCATTATTGTTTATATATATATATGTTGCATGACTTAATTGTTTTGTATGAATCAAATTGGTGGTATTTTGAGTTCTATTATTTTCTTGAGATGATCTTTATACACGTGACGGCACATGTAAATCACCGCAACTAATTGAATTGGATCATGGCTCCACGTCAGCATAAAAAGGAGTACAAAAATATAGAATCAATTAATTTAGAGTTAATAAATTTCTAACTAAGTATATGTGTGTTGCTGAAATTTCAGATATGATTCGGAATTATATTTATAACCTATCCCAACTCTTATATGAAAATCTATGTATAGCATTTAACATACACAAGAAGAGAGGGAAAAAAATGAGAAGCATTTTCTCGACTTTTATAAAGTAAATTACCACTTATTATTAATTAATTAAAAATAAATCTACATCACATAAAATGAGCAACCCTCACTAGAAAAATGTTCAATGAGAATTTCTATTTGATTTAATTAGAACTTTCTTTTTTTTTAAAAAAAAGACTTTTTAAAAATTAAACTAAGAATTTACTACATATAAACAATTTTCTTTTATATATATATATATATATATATAAATACCCTCCCCAAAGTCAGCACTAACTAGTTGTTGAGAAAAGAAATTAAAGAAGCAATGGCGAAGGGATTTATTCTCTCTGATTGTGAATTGGTAAAGCGATTAGTGAAATTTGTTGGTGGAAAACAAAATGCAGGATTCATTGGGCTTGAAGATGTTTACGATAAAGATCCATATGAATTGATGGAAGAGAATTCCATGGAAACTCACTATTTCTTCACTGAATTGAAGAAGAAGAAGAAGAAATATCGTAAGAGAGTTACAAAGAGCGGTGGGTTTTGGAAACAGAAAGAGAAAACAAAACCCATTCTTGATGAGGATGAAAATCTGATTATTGGGTACAAGAGAAGCTTGAAATTCAAGCATGATGACCCTTCTTTAAATGGGAAATGGATGATGAAAGAGTATAATCTTGCTGAATCTCTTGTTCGTCAATTGAAATCAAAGGAGAATAAAGATTTCGTTATCTGTGCGATTGTGAAAAACCCCAAATTAGTAATCAGAGGTAAATCTGTTTCAGTTTCAGATGATGTTGTTGAGGCGAAGAAGTTTATTGATAGTGTTCTGCAATCAGAGTCACAAGAATCTGGGGCAGGGGAAACTCAAGAACCCAAAAGTTGAAGCGTTTTCTTTGAAATCCAAGATTTTTCTTATCATTTCTATGAAATTTGACTGTCATTTTGTAATATACTCATTTTTTAGGTCTCTGTTTCATATGAAAAGAGTAGTAGAATTCATTTGATTTTAGTCATGTTTGTTTGTTCTCATAATGAATGAAAGACTACTGCAATTCATTTTCTCACTTGTATCGGGGACTGTATCACAAATCACATTCTCTTTAATTTTCATCATCTCATGACACGTTCATTTTCAAAAACGATTCATTATTCATGATACTTATCAGAAGTCACATTTTCTTTTAAGAAATTGATCATAATCATATATATATATATATATATATATATATATATATATATATATGCTTCATAATTATTTCTTTCATTAGAAGTTTATTATCATGCTTTGAAATTTATCATATTCATATGTCTCGACATCAATTTTGAAAGTCTAGTGTATCAAATCAAATTTAAAAAAAAATAGATTTTCGGGTTAGTTTGGATTTTTCAAATACCAAACAAAATTATTGTGTCGAATTTTTAAATTTATAAATCAAATAAAACTAATTAACTTCAGATATTTCCAGATTTTTGAATTTTTTCGGTAAAGTTTGCATAGACTAACAAAAATACAATTATCTAAGGTGTTTCTTGAAAAAATAACACAAAATATGAAATGAGTATTGATGACACGGAAATATTCAATGAAAAATAATAATATTGTAAAGTCATAGTGAAAATAATCATAATTTAAAAGTACTAAATCATGCTAAAATAAGTTTAATAAGTATTAGTTACATTACTAAATATTTAAGAAAAATTAAAATTAGATTATGTATTTTTATTGTCTAAACTAATGTAAAATTAAAGAACAAATATTCAATATTATTGTCATTCTTAGTGTTGAATTGATTATTTTTATTGCATTGGTATTAATTTGATCTCCAAATCCATTTCCCTGAAAAATATTTTTTACAATTAAAAAATTTATAATCAATATCATCAAAAGTTTAACAAGTAATTTTAGAAGGAAGATTAAAGGAGTCATAGTTAGAGGTGGATCTATTTGATATTTTTGAACTATGATTGAGGGAATTTCTTCTATGAATCATTGTTCTGTTAGATTGAATAGAATTATAGCTGGAGACTTTCTGATGTTATTCAACTGCATTTCTGATGTGGTCCAAATGTAAGTTTGGGTTGCTTGGCTTCTAGAGTGGGGCGGAATGCGTGAGGCTGGTTTCACAGAGCAAGAAACAGTCTTCGCTCTGTGCAGTGAAAGAATAATCGATTAATGCTTTCCAAGTTCAACAAAAACTTAATGGGCTATCTAATTAGACCACTTTTTTTTTGTCTAGCTTAGCGAGATTTAATTGAAAATTGCTTATCAATTAAAATTATAATTGAATGATTAGTCAAGAAAGGCTTTGGAAGACCTTTATGACTATGAGGAACCTAAATAAGTTAATCTAATGATTTGATGAATGCTGAATGGTTATGACCAAGAAGTCCAAATTAGTGCCTTATATTACTTCCCTTAGTTCATTTTCACTTTTTACGCTTAGACTTGACACTCATTAAGAAAATAAAAATTGATATGATTATTTTATCTTTTTTTTTTTTAATGCTAAAAGTAAAATATGAAAAAAATAATTATCTTTTCTTGATAAGTCAAAATGACAAATAAAAATGAAAAAAAAGAAAAGTATAATTTTGTAGGTTTGCAATATCAACAAATAGTCTATTAATAATTAATTAGTCACTTTGCACAATTGTCATGAGACTCGTGGGCGATTGGTGAATAATGCTAACACTACCGAGTATAAAGAGATACGGTGAAATGATTGAAATCTTTATAATTCATTTTTAATCAAAGGTTTCAATCTAAGCTCAAAATATGAAGAACTTTTAATATAGAGAGCACTTACCGGACACTAATTCAAATTAAGAACGATAAGTATTGCTTATATAAGCGATAATGATAATAGGTGACTAAAAAAATGTGGTGGATTTATAAATTTTGATGTCTTATCCTAAAAATGATTTGTTTATGGTAACATTTTGATCGGAAAATAATGATTAAAGCAAAGAAATAACGTGCAAAAGGAGAAAAATAAAGGATGTGTTTGGCAACGAAGGAAATAAATTTTTTCATGGCCGATTAATTAGAAAAACAACTTCATCAAAAATGAAAAAATGACTTGCTTAGTGGAATCGAGTTAGGAAAATATGTTCCAAAAGTAAAATTATTTTTTCGTTGATTTTCTCCTCTCACCCTCCAACACACAAATCCCCACATTCAGTACCCTTCACCATGCATAATAGTTCTCTCGATAATATATCGATATTTTTAGGACATTATATTTTGTTTGCGCATCATACACTAAGAAATAAATATAAAAATAACTTACTTTTAGAAAATTATTTTCAATTAACTTTCAATTTTCATGTTTAAGAATTAAAATAAAGGTAAATCTACATGTTGAGTCACCAACCAAGGTCTTCTTTATCCCACATCGCTTTTAAACAGTGGGTTATTTATGTTTATATATGGAAATGAGAACCTACTCTATCTCCAAACCTAGTAACAAGGGCTTGTAACTCGAGTGGGGGCAACAATGTGGTGAAATGTTAGGTTGTTCCTGATGGCTGGGCTTTGGTGGGCTAATGTCTGGTCTGCCCTATCCAAGCACGGAGTTGATCGAGCCATGTGGTCCAAATGAAAGTTTGGGCTACTTGGCTCCTAGAGTGGGACGGAATGCGTGAGGCTGATTTCACCGAGCAACGAACAGTCTTCACTCTGTGCAGTGGAAGGATAATGGATTAGTGCTTTTCAAGTTCAATAAAAACCTAATGAGCAATCTAATTAGACCACCACTTTTTGTCTAGAGTCGAGAGTTGTGCGTGCCGATTGAAAGTAATTGATATATACAACTTATTGATTATTAATTTATAGATATTTTAAATCATTAGATATCGAAGAGAGCTTGCAAAAAAAAAAAAAACTCAGTAATGAGTCAAAGACAGGCTTTCGGAACCTCCAAGTCAGTATATGTATGTCATGTGTTTAAATTTATAATTCATTTTACTTAAATATCATTAATTAACATATATTTTACTTTATTAAATCACATAATAATGGAAATTGATATTTGTTTTTTAATGATACATGAACGTTGTATTTTAAATTTGACATTATTTGGAGTAGATATTGGGTGTTGAAATTGGAAAATTAAAATTATTATATTTTTGCAAAAAAATAATAATAAAAATTGACCGCACTTGACATGCATATTAACCATTTTTAACATGTGTCTGAAATCTATACACTTGCGGAAAAAAATAAAAGTTCGTTGAATGAGTTTATTAGATTTATTGTTATTTTTGACAAAGTAATAATTGAAAGTTGTTCTTTATGACATATGAAATTTTTATTTCAAATTTTAGTTTATTGAAAGTATATTCGAATGTTGAAATTTAAAAAAGAAAAAAAAAAGTCAAAATGTTAAACATACATGACTAAATTTTAAGACAAATTATATAAGTAAATCGAACACAAACTTTTAACTTCAATAATATATATTTAAATTATTTTTAAAACTTTTAAAAAAAATATTTACATTCGATATTTATATTAAATCAAATAACTTAACCTTCTAGGAACAACCAGAAACAATTTATTATTTTCCTTACCAAGTGTATCCTCCTTTGGTAATAACATAACAAACATATGTGGGAGATAATTGATATCAAACAACTATCTCAAATTGTTGCAATAATCTCAATTGATCACCACTAATACATAGTTTAATTTATTTCAATTGTCACTATGACCATTTTTAAATTACCAACAATTATTTAATTATTTAATTATTTTTAAACCATAAATAATTGCTTCTATGTTAAGTTTTTTAGTTGAATATGTGGAGAATAATATCTATGGGTAAATCTAATTGTTATTTGCTCTATTTAATTATCATAGTTTTTTTCATTTAACTTCGGTAAAATTAGCTGCACTAATCTACTGTGAACCCAATTAGGGTAACAAATACTCTTACTGTCCCAATTTATGTGATTATTTTTTGTTTTTTCTGTCTCATAAATATGAGAAAAATGACAAATATATCTCTGAACTAATATTGTAAATGATATTTAGATACCATCTCTCATACTTTTGAGATATTGGTGCTCCTGCCGTCAAAAAATTAGAGCATATATATTCTTTATACTAACAGATATATACATGTCATAATCTTATCCACCGACTCGACATTTATTAAGTATCAGATCGATGAATAAGATTGTGTCATGTGTCCCTATTTAGTCTTCCATTAGAGTGAAGGGCATATATACTCTAGTTTTTGGATGACAAGGACACCAATATCCAAAAGTATGATAAATAGTATCTACATGCCGTTTACGTCAGTTCGGAGTATATTTTTCATTTTTCCCCAAAAAGATTATATGCCACATTTTTATAGTTAGAGATAATTTTTTATTTAAAATTTTTCTTTCGCCTTTCCAAAAGACTCGGCTATAGGAATTTAGAACACCAACATGTTGGTAAACGAAAATCACCTAAACTTAAGGAAATGATATAATAGGTCACATAAGTATCTAATATTTGTTTTAGATCATAAATTTTGTTAAATTTCTTTAAATTTTCTGTATACTCAAATAATCCCACATAAATTGAAACGAATAAAAGTAATAACAAATTAACAATATAATGTTATTTGGAAGGAACAAAGGAAAACTAATAAGTGATATTTTTTGGACTACGGGAAGTTTGTAGCAATAACAGTTATTTAATGATACAATATTTCACATTCAAAATTTTACTCTTCATTCATTTTTTTTATTTACTAATGTCTGCGTATATTTAAACATCCCTAGATCTTATTAAAATATGAATTAATCGAGGTCTAGGTAAAAGTTAGGAAAAATCATGCAAAATAGCAAATATTTAATTTATATTAGGTACTATAGCTATAATATAATGAATAATAAAATTGTATATCGTGGTTATCGTTTTTCCAATTCTCTTATCATTTGTTTGATTTGTATAATTTGTCTGATTTGTATAATTCGTCTAATTTGTATAATTTGGTTCCTAATTTATATACAATTTATGAAAAATTCATAATAAATTATCTTTTGACAAGCAAAATATGCAAACGAAGCTCTAAAAAAAACTTAAATGTATAAATATAGAATCTGCATATACTTACCTTATTTATATATTCTGCAAGCAAAATATATAAACAGACAAAAACATACGAACATAATTATTGAAACCATAACTATATATAGAGTCTTATTATTTCTCTTATATTAACTCTTTCTAAAGGAAACCGGAAGATAGTATTATGGATTGTTAATGTTGAAGTGAAACAACATGACCTTAACTTATGATTTGAAAATAAATAAATTAATGAAGATTAAAAACAAACCTATCGTGTTATAAAATGGATATTATCTTCAAGGACTTTCCCACAGTTGGAACAACACCTAGAATGTGAAGGAAAGGAAAGAAAGAAACAATTAGAATAAATTATAAATAATAAAAGTAAATTAGGAACAAAACGATAAATTATTTCTTGATTTTTTAAATTAAACAAAAAAAAAATACATAAGGAGAAAAAAAAAGAGGCAGCGTTGGATGAATAAAGCTTACATTTTGTTAACAAAATAGTGGGGTTGACTGATAGACTTTACACAATGATCGCACCAAACTCTTCTTGAATTACCTAAATAAAATTCAAAGCAAATATACCAATTGAGATTTTTGAAAAAATCGATAATTGAATTTGAAGTAAAATTAACTCATAAAAATATGTATGTATAATTCGTTCACCCTAATGATAAATTGGATCTTACTCACATTCTTCTTCTATATCTGTATAATTTGTATTCTCTCCATACTTTACGTCTTCCTCAATCGTTTCTTCGTAGGTTTTCTCTACGAGATCAATTTTCTTACTCTGCATGTACAAGGATATTATTGTAATTATAACAAAAAAAGTGACTTTACTAGATAACTTAATGACGATCATACAAGTAATTAACTCATCTCCTATTCTATTATTTATGCTCATTTTTCCTGTTGCAATGTATTCAGTGTGAAACTATTGAGGAGTTTTACATACGATAACGTTATAATTTTTCGATTTAATAGAGTTAACAAGATTTGGGCATGATGAGGAGATATCTTTTTCATTCCAAAAGAGTTATAACGGGATATACCATTATTTCCTATACAAAAGCTCTCATATTTAGCACTTTGTAAAATTCGATCTTTGTTTGAAAACTAAAGCTATTAGAGAGTGATTAAATCATATTTTTATTTTTTTATTGATATTTTCAACGAAAATATGTAGAGGAACTTTGTTTATACCAAATTCTTCTTCCTCATCTTTTTCAAATATAATTCGAAAATCTTCGTTTTCACAATTTTATCTAAACAATAATTAGGGTTTTTAAAACACAATAAACTTCATAAAATCAATATAACCAATAATTTTCGTAAAAATACAAACCTTATGTCGTACCATAGTTTTGGTTATACCAAATTCTTCTTTCCTCATCTTTTTCAAAATTAATTCGAAAATCTTTTTTTTCACAATTTTATCTAAACAATAATTATGATTTAAAAACACAATAAACTTCATGAAATCGATTGAACCAATAATTTTCGTAAAAAATACAAACCTTATGTCGTACCATAGTTTTGCCAAAATTATCTTCATCAAGGACTTTTCCACACAAATTACAACATCTACAATGTCAAGTTAAAAAAAAAAACATTTGAAATTAATCAGAATTTAAGTAAAAATTCATTTAAATAAATTCAAAAAAATAAAGCTAACTTACACTAAGTCACCATAATAATAGGGTCGAATAATTCTTGCACAATAATCGCAAAAATAATTGCACCAAACCATTCTTAATTACCTGAAAACATACACATGAATCTTTGAAATTTCATTAATAGTATATGTTAATTATTTTTTTTATAATCAACATGTTGAAAGAGGAACAAGAATTACTAAATAATTTTTTTTTCATCTCAATTTTCGATCAGGACTTGAATTATCAATCGTTAAAAATTTACTTGACCTAAAAAACAAAACCTCGTATAATGATTAGAATATTCCACTATGGTTGAACCCTAGCCATGCCACAATTAGTGTGATGAAATTTTAAAAAGAGTATAAATTATCGAACCTACTTCGATATAATTTTTCGATGAAAGAAAATTATTCCCTTTTAGTGGATGTTGCTCCCCAACTGCCTTTTTTTTTTTTTTTTCATGGAATGGTGTATTTATAAGTAGGATTTTAGGAGAAACAAAAGAAAAGGCATAAATTTCTAACGAAGAAAATTAAGTATAAAATAATATGTATCCCTCAAATATACTACCTTTTCTAGAAGAAATTAAATTGTGTTCAATATTTTTTTTTAAAAAATCCTAAAATTCCTAACTAAATAGTAAATATAAAGGAAAATAAAATTTCAAGGAGGAATCTAACTTCCTACATGAAACTAGGATGCACTTTGGTACTTAGCAAAAAAAGAATTATTTTTTAAGAAAAATAAATTGTTTCCAAAGTTCCTTTTGTAAAATAAAAAAAGGTAAAATAAATATTCCTTAATTTTTAATTTAAATTAAATAGGAAATAATTTTTCCAAGCAAATAAAATAATATCTTATTGTCTTCTATTCTTAAAAAAATCCAACATAAATATAATAGAGAAAATACATTTTCAAGAATGAGTCAAATTGATCCCTAGAAATCACCCTCTTCGTTCCGTTTTAACTGTACAGTAATTATATTTTAAAATAAAATTTTAGATATTCAAAATATGTATTTGCAACTTTTTTCATATGAATATGATGAAAAATACAGTCTTAAAATATTAATCAAAATTTATATTATTTTAACTCTAAAAAAAAAAAATGACAGCTAAAAAAAAACGAATAAAGTACTTAAACGTAAATAAAATAGTTAAACACATTGTTGAGAAGGAAACACTTATTTTCCTTATTAAAAAGAAATCAAGAAGGATTGACATCCCTAGATATCATTATATCAATACATCAAAAATATACAAACGTTTATTTAGAGCTAGCTAGTAACACCTTGTTTGGAAAATGGTTGTTATCGTTGTATTATATTGTTAGTTTAAATATAATGTTTATTTCAATTGTTACTTAATTTTATTGTATTGTATCATTTAAATCCATCGTTATATAACAATGAAAAACTCTCATTTTGTGTAACAACTGATTTGATGTGATCACATTGTTATCTTAATATAATTTTCTTCTTATTTTGTCTTTACTTATTATTTAATAATCATATTTTATCATTTACCATTTATCCTACTTTTCTTATAGGTTTATTATTCAATTTGTTGGTATGTGAATGTAACGATGAAGAAAGATATACCATCTTTCCAAACGTTCTATTCATTAAAATAAGTAAAAATGAATAAATACCTCCCCAACCTATGCCCGAAATTTCTGAGACACATTTATACTATACTAAGTTCCTATTACCCCTGAACTTATTTTATAAATAATTTTCTACCCCTTTTCGGCCTACGTGACACTAGCTTGAAAAAAAATGTCAACACGCGCTGGGCCCACAAGATAGTGTCACGTAGGCTGAAAGGGGTAGAAAATTATTTATAAAATAAGTTCAGGAGAGTAATAGAACCTTAGTATAATATAAGTGTGTCTCTGAGATTTCAGGCATAATGGGGGTACTTGTTCATTTTTCCTATAATACAGACTAAATGAATTTAGGGTGTTGGAAATACTGTCCAACTAATTATTACCTACTTCCAAGAATCCATTTTGCATGTCACTGTACAAAAAAAATGTTACACTTTTTTTATGACTTACCTAAAAAAATTCACAACTTCATATAAAAGACCTTTAACAAGATACATTCAAATCACTCAAAAACTTCTCTAAAAATGGCCAGATTAGTTAACTCCATTTTCTTTACCTTCTTGTACATAAGTTTGATATACACACTTTCACCTTTTGTCAATGCAACAACTTCACAATCTGATATTCAAGTTCTAGTAGCCATCAAAACGTCGATAGACCCTTTTTCAATAACCGCGGATTCCTTCCTTAGTAGTTGGGATTTCAACTTAGACCCTTGTGAGACAACTGGTGCAAGTTTCTTAGGCATTCTTTGCACAGTTCCTGATCAAGTAGACACTAATGCCACGAGCCGGATAATGGAGATTGATCTAGAAGGTGATGGACTAGAGGGGTTCTTGTCATCGTCTATCGGGAACTTAACTGAACTTGTTACTCTCAATCTAGGTAGGAACAAGTTCAGAGGACCAGTACCAGAGAGTATTACTAATTTGAGGAAACTCACAAGTCTTCAACTTTATGACAATTTTTTCTCAGGTAGTCTTGTTGATGACATTGGTATCCTTTCAAAACTCGAAACTCTTGATGTCTCGAATAACAGACTATCTGGTTCAATCCCTTCCTCCATAACATCACTCAGAAGTTTAACGCGATTAGACCTGTCTAACAATGAATTCACCGGAAAAATTCCTCAACTCAACGGATTATGGCAACTCTCTTCATTTGACATATCAAACAACCAAATTTATGGGAATTTACCACAATTCCCATTGAAGATCAAAACACTATCACTAAGCCATAACTTGTTATCAGGACACATTACCCCAGTGCATAAACTTAGACATTTAAACACATTAGACCTTAGTGATAACAGATTTTCAGGAGGAATAAACAAAGGGATCTTCATGTTAACAGAATTAAGTCACGTAAACGTTTCAGTAAACCGTTTCACAGTGTTTGAGGTGGTAGAGTTCTCTGATAAAAAATCACAGCTACACACGTTAGACGTACATGCTAATCGTCTACATGGTCATTTGCCTGTGAACCTTGTTACTTACCCAAACTTAACAGAAATAAACCTTGGACATAACCTGTTTTCGGGTGAGATTCCATCAGAGTATTGGTCAAGACTAGGATTTTCATGGAGAAGTCTTAACTTGGAATATAATAACCTGGAGGGATCGGTGCCTCGAGAGCTCAACAGGACTTTAGAAGGGGTTCAGGGAAGTTTTGAACACAACTGTCTCATTTGTCCAAAGGGATTGCAGTTATGTCATGGACAGAGGACAGCTTCAGAATGTCATGGAGGAGACCATAATTAGTCGAAAAATTACATTGCATTTTTATATGTTTTCCTATTTTTTTTTTCAATATAGTTTATAAGTTGCAGACTGTTATTTCAATGAATAAAAGAGTAGCATCGAAAGCTCCTTAAATTTGTCAGTATATTTTATTTAGACACTCGAACTACAACATGTTCCTATTGAGCACCTGAACACAATAAAAGGGGCAAATGACAAGGTAAGTAAGACCTACCCTTTTTTCTCCTCGCGGAGTATACCTCACCATCCAAACATCTGATTACAGGGCAACTTCAAACGACTAGTTGACTGAAATCAGCTCAGTTAGGGTGTCTTTCTGTTAATATTTAACTATCATAGACACCGCGAAGATCAACAAAAGACAAACCTTACATGAAAAAATACCAGCCAAACAATACAACATTTTTATGTACTTTTCTGCACATAAAAGCATATTTACGAACATGAATATGAACAATAAGGGAAGAACAAACAAGAAACATCACGAATCGTGATCAAGCTTTTGAAACTAGTGAAATATCAGAGTTAATACAAGAAATCTCTTTAACTATTTTCTCAAGTGCAATTTCATCTTTTAGTATACCTGTATGAGAAACTCCTTGTAACTTGATGACTTTAAGATGTTGATAAGTACTCTTATTTGATTCAAAACTCAACAAGCTTATCATATTAACAGTCCCATCTCCATCGCCATACCCAATCTCAGGCGACTTATCAAAATCCCCGTCTGCATACAACAACGTCTCGGGAGTTTTAACCCCACAACCAATTAAACAAGTGATAGGCACTTGATCAGTACTAGTTACCAAATTGTCAACCAAGGGCAAGATACGCGATGTGTAAGGCAAAACCCCTTCAGGAAACCCAATATCCTTGAGGAATTCGGGGATGTCATGAGCTGAGTATGTAACATTAGGGGTAACAACAAGTGGTGATTTGGTATTAAACACTTTCGGAGAAGGCAAAAGCCACATATTACTTTCAGAACTCCTCTGTTCTTCCCTTACGAATAACGGATTAACTAAAGGCACACCAAGTGTGTAACCAGAAGCAAAAGTGAGCATTTGCATAACTGTTCCTCCCCATGGTGTGGCCAATGCTATGAAGTGTCTGATGTATTTTTGACTCCAGGATTTTGGATTCCGAACGAGTAGTTGCTGGACATATAAACCACCTAAGCTGTGAGAAACAAGAATAACAGGTTTACCTCCATTTGAATTACTTGCACTTTCTATCAGTTCTTTCAAGTCCTCGAGATATTTCGAACCAACATGACTTTGATGACCTTCTGCAGCTAAACCATAACGAAAATCGTATGGTGCTCCAAACAGATTTTCACCATCTCTATAGCCTACTTCTTCCAAAGCCTTCACAAGTGGCTCCATATATGCTGTAATTTTCCTGAACATGTTAAAAAAAAAAAGTTAGTACAAGGAATTTCTTGAGTTATTCATTGACATAGAATCGAAATTCTTGAATCATACGTTATCATAATGGCGTTATATCATATAACGCCATACTGATAACGTATGATATTAGCATTTTGATCAACTCAGGGCATATTTCTTTTTTCTTCTTTATAATGTTATCAGGACAACCTTTTTTGCACTTCAACTGGAAAACAAGATTAAGCATTTCCAACACTCAATATATTATTGCGTTTCGTTTCATATTACTTGACCATGTTGACCTGACATAGTCTTTAAGAAAACTTCAATTGGATGTGTATTTTACTAAACTTAACTTATTAATGATACTTTGAAACTCCAAATTTGACTATTACTACTACTTTATGTAATTGTTTCTTCCGTTTCAATTTGTTTGTCCTACTTTTATTTTTAGTCCGTTCCAAAAAAACATCTATTTCTTTTTTATGGCAATCCTTTAATTAGTTCCAACTTTCCACGTGACATTCTTAAAACCACACAATTAGAGACATATCTTTAGCTTATAACCACATGATTCAACAATCTTCTTTATTTTCTTAATTTCCGTGTCAAGTCAAAATAACACAAACAAACTAAAAAGGATCAAGGGAGTATTTAATACAAACAATTTGTTTAGTTGGAACAAGTCATTTCGGGATTAATTATTCCAGAATAAGTCATTCCACCATGTATATGGGATAACTTGTAAAAATGATGGGATAAATAATCTGACAACTATTTAATACCTCCAACCAAAGGCACGATAGAGTAATCATGTATTATATCCCCAGAATTATTATACCTTATACCTCACACGAAACGACAAATCCGTCATTAACACAATTTTTTTTTAGTATAGGAGTCAAGTAATATGAAACGAAGGGACTATCAAGAAAACCTCAAAAACACAATATAATTAGCTCATAAATAAATAAGTAGGAATCCATTAACTTACTGTAGATGAGGATAAAGATAAAGAAGGGATTTAGTAGAACCAAAATGTGTAATCCTAGTTTCAACACCAGGATCATTATAATAATCATCAAATTGTGTTTGGTAATAAAGCTTCATCCTTTGATTAAAACACTTTGTAAATGGTGCCAAAAGTATACTTGGATTAAACCATATCCTAAACCAACCTTCACTATCTTTATTTAATGGATACAATTTGTTGCACAATAAGCTTGTAGGCTTGTACTTTGAAGTTAATCTTGCTTCTAATTGGTTTCCACCAGCTCCTGGTATCAAGATTAGAGGGTTGAGATTAGTAGTAATTGCTTGGCTATTAGTAAACAACATTGTTGATATTATGAACATGATTAGGGTTTTCATGGCTAATTAATTAGCAATGTCAATGGACAAAAAGAGGAAGGAAAAATTATGTATAAGGCCATTGGTGTAAAATTAGTTTTGTGGTTGGATAAGGGATATGAAGAAACTTTGTTCTTTATATTTGTGGTAGATATGTGTTGACGTTGTTTATTATTGGACAAGTATACAAATATATATACACTAGTATATGCTTTTGAGATCGCCATTTAAATTGTTTGTAATTTTTTTTTGGGAAAATTACTCTGCTTAGCAAACTTATACTATTAATTACTCATCATAGTTATAGTTTGCTATAATTATCACTCGTGACTAACATTATACATTAATTATGTGGACTGACATCGAGTTTATATAATTAGTCATTTTTGTATATGTATAATTCGTCAGGATATACAAATACATATGTATAATATACAATTATTTAACCTATATACATATACAATTCACCTCTCTCCCTCTGCCCTCTCTCGCTCGCCTCTCTCCTCCGTCTCTCAATCTCGCTTGCCATTTATACAAATGTATATGTATAATATACAGTTATATACAATTATTTACATATACAATTCATCTCTCTCCCACTCTCTGCCTTCTCTCGCTCGCCTCTCTCCTCCCTATCTTGATCTCGCTCGCCTCTCTCCTCTCTCTCCCAGTCTCGCTCGCCTCTCTCCTTCCTCTCCCAATCTCTCTTGCCATATATACAACTACATATGTATAATATACAATTATCTAACCAATATACATATACAATTCACCTTTCTCCCACTCTTTTCCCTCTCTCTCTCGCCTCTCTCCTCTCTCTCCCAGTCTCGCTCGCCTCTCTCCTCCATATAACATGTAGCTACAAATTGTAATTATCAAACAATAGCTATGAAGAGTAATTAATTATTTTTAAGTGGCTATATGGTTATATGTGAAAGTTTCCCCTTTTTTTTTACAAGTTTAATAACTTGTTTTTTGAAATAATTTAAACGTACGCGATTTAAGATTGAAAAATTATATTTAAATTGTGTATACTTTGCAACTTTTTTACAAATTTACCTGTTTTGAAAATTATTTAAACGTACACGTTTAAGATTAAAAATTTAGCTTTTAACTTTTTTATAATTTACATATTTTGAAAGTAATTTAACGTACACTGTTAAGATTAAAATTTTGCATTTGTCCTTATTTTTGTGGTAGATAATGTGCTGATGTAATTAATTATTGGGACACCGTACAAGTGTACAAATATATATGCTTTTGAAATCGTCATTTAATTGCGTTTACTTTGAAACCTTTTTTGTAAACTTTACCTGTTTTGAAAATAATTTAAATGTGCCCGATTAAATTGAAATTTTGCATCTGATATGTATAGAATAAATGAAGTAGCACCTCACTTTGGGGAGCACTACTAGAAAAAAAGAATTTCAATTTTTTAAAATCTTTTTTCAACCTTATTTTTCTAATTAAAAATTAATAAAATTTATGAAAAATATTACTTAATGCCGATGTAAAATGTCACTTGTTGATATTAGATGCCCAATTGTCAGTTTAAAAAAAAACTACACAGTTTTATAGCAGTTTTTATGCTTAATATTTCCACATAATGTAAGTAACATTTGCTTTTTAAGATAGTGATTAATATGAGTATATTATCACGATACTCAGAATAGATATATAATGTTAAGTCTTGAGAAATAATTTGAGAATAAATAATTAATGTCAAGAATAATGTTTTAAAAAAATTCTTTCTTTTCTTTATATGTTAAAAGTGACAAGTTAAAAAACAACTATTTTTCAAATAATAGATAAATAAAAGTGATGGAGAGAGTAGTAAGTTTTCATAAATCTCTTCATTTTTTTTTAACTTCTAAGATTTAGCATTTTTGTTGCAATGGTATGTCAGAACTCACAATTATCAAAATATGAAGTAACCCCACGAAGAAGTCAAAGGGGATTCAACAAACTATAATCTTCTACTAAAGGGGATCCAGATTAACCTCTTCGGCCCTACCTAATTTCGCCCTTGTCTAGTTGTATCTTTTGTATTGCATTCAGTCAGTGGATGATCACTATAATCCCAGAACCACACATGCAGGTTCATTGACTATGACCAGCCTTTGCCACCAGACAGTGGCTAGTTTCAGGGTCTAACTAGCAGTCTTAGTCTTACATTCATCGATGCTCTACCACGGAGTTTGCATCGTGGAGTACACAGAACATAGGCCAGAGTCATGATGCAACTCTCCCCAGTTACATGTTCACAGGTGCACATTCAGTTTAGCCTTCAGGCCCAATTGCATGCAGCTCTTTGCAGAGAAAGTATGCGTATGTTTTCTTCCTAGAATAATCTTGGACTTAAGAGACATGTAGAGGAAGATTACCAGGTCTGGATGACTCACCCCGCAGCAATGTGCATATACGTCTGATGATTCATAAGGCTGCACATACAATCCAAGATAGAATTATTATCCCAGTTCTGTGGAATAAGGAACGTGAGATGACCACCTCCTATATTCTCACTTCAAGAAGAGAAGCCAATTCCAGTAAACATGATGCAAAGAACTAGTCAAGAGAAACATTAACATGTTTAACGCGTGTATCATCAGATTAAGAAAGTGCACAAATGAGTAATCAACGTTCTCTGTATCAATGTAAATTGACATGGATGTACACTCGTCATTCCAGCATATATAACGGTAGTTCTAGTCTTCTAGAGGTAATATAACCCTATAATCTCGTAATGGTCCTCTCTTTGGTGATATATTCAGCAGATGCTCAAAAAGCTGCAAGTCTCATGCTGCTCAAGTTTGGCCAATCTTGTATTTTCGGGCATAGCCTTACGCCAGAAGCAAAAGTTACGTGGAGGACCATTAGCATGAGTTGACTTCGCCTCATGCCAGAAAATCAATCTTATTTCTTAGATCATGCTGCTCTCCGCAAAAATAGAGCCAACATGTAAGACAATGCAGAATCAACTGAGAATAAAGCAATGATAAACAGCCCAACTAGAACAAGTGCCAGTATTGCAGTCTTCAGCTGCAGCAATTGGAGAAAGGGTTAGTTTTTACTTATGTATTGATCTCGACCTCAAAAAAAAGGATGAACATTCTTTGAAACTATGCTTCATTTATGAGTCAAGCACGTCAGTGCTAATCAACATCATTGAAACTAATGCTTAATTTATGAGTCAAGCATGTCAGTGCAAATCAACAACGTATTTAGCACATAGTAGAATCTCAAGAACTAAAAAACTTGGGTAAAATAATTTGTCCCTTCATCAAACAAAAGGGAAGATACTGTTCAATGTAAGATTTCCAACAATTAACTTCTGAAAGCCAAAATACAGCAGCGCAGAAATTACGCAGTGCATGTAATTTTTTATAAGCCAAACCAAACATTGTACAAGAAATAATCTCGGCATAACTAATAAAATATTACTACTATACAATATGCAGAACGACACCTTAGTTGTTATCCTTATTTTCTAACTTGTCATCCTTCTCCTCTTAGTTGTATCCTTATTTTTAGTAGGCTTTTAGTCCCATATTAGTTGGTGAACATCTTCCCTTAGCTTTTGTAAGCCTATATAGAGGCCCTAAAGCCTTGAGGTAAATCATCTTGAATTCTTTTATATAAAGTTTTGTTCTTTAGTTTGCTCCTTTTAGAGAGTGTGTTTCTTCTTAAGAAGTAAGTCAGTCATCCTTGGAAATAGCCAACCAAAGTGGCCTCTTTTCGCTATCGTGTAATAGCAGGGTTCCTAACCTAACCATTATTAGCACACCCCCGACGTTCCGGCGTCATACATCCTTCGCCACCTCATGGACTTCATAGAGAGAAGAAAAATTGAAGTTCTTCGCTTTTTTTATCCTTCGTGTCTGCACCACTTCTTATTTGCACCTCATTTTTTGTGGTTTTTGTGGTTTCCCTCCTAATGTATACATCATTTTTATTTGCACTATATTATTTGTACTTGTTCTGATATGTCACCCAATGTATGCATCATTTTTTTCAATTTCGCCGCATCCGTTGCAATATAACAGAACACTTCATATCTCAAGGACAATATACGAGTAATGTATATCAATATATTGTAGAAACTACCAAGAACTATAGAAATATATAGGTTCATATCCTATTCCCTTTGTAGCATCTCCAACTCTTTTTTCACAAAGACGTGGCCTTTCTCAATTAAAACTATGCCAAATATTCTGTTTTTGAGGTCGATTATGTATGTGAAGATAGAAATACCTCTGTTAAAAAGATGATGAATATCTGCTGAGGTGTGAATTTCCAAAGGATTTGGAAAATCAACTATTGTAATTAGATGTGGATCTCATCTGGATTAAGAGAGTTAACGAAGCTAGTGAGGTGAACATAAAAAAAAGACGAAAAATTGGGATAACAGTATTATTCCTGTTTGAATGTGAATATAAAAGACATAGATAGGGCGCAAGCTGAAAAATGGTGCATACATTAGGTGCCAAACCTAAAAGGTATTAGGATAGGTGCAAAACAGAAAGTCGTATACACTAAGGACAAGTCGTAAAAAGAAATAAAAAACATATAAAATCAAAGAAACAGGACACACATTAGGGTACAAAATGCAAAACACTCCAGCATGCCCTCGCTCCCATGGATGCCTTACCTCAGGCGTGTGCCATGCATGCCTGCACTCCATGGTTGCCTTGTACACATGGCCCCACCATTGGCCATCTCATGGACCTTAATTTTGGTGTTTGTAGTGGGTTGTGAAAATGTACAAGACCATTCCATATGATTGTACTGAATCTAAAACAAAAGTTACATTGCCGCTACATGTCAAGTTCAATAGCCAGCCCTATAAAGGCCATTAACTATATTTAGCATTTGTGATTTTGTCTTCATGACCAATAGTCGAGTATCCTGAAGTAAAAAGCCAAATGTAATGTAGAGCTGGTTACTCCAGTGCACTAAGCACACAGAATGATAACAAGTGGGTGTAACACATTGTCAGCACATTATATTGGGCTATTGGCCACATACACACAGCAGAAGGTAAATGATATTTACCAAATAGAAAGAAAAGGTTTTACATACTAACCGTGCTTTGAAATCCAGGCCATTCTATGTACTTCAGCTGACTTGGCTGCTCAACCAAGAATTCCATTATAGATTTTGCAGCCCTGAGTCATTAACAAATAAATATTTTCAGAACAGTATCAATACATCATCAAAAACATTTCATCTAGTTAAACTTTCACAATTCATATTATTAGAGGATCTTATAATAACATGGCGCAGCTCCAGATTACCAAGTACATGACCTTAGATAGGGGTGTGGAGGTCACGTATTAGGGTAGAAGGTTAGTAAGTATGGAGTGTTGTCTTGCTTTTCGAGGGGTTTAGTCTTATTTCTTATAGTGTCTTGCTTTTGATTCAATCATCATCTGTTGTTTATTGTGTTTAGGTTATCACAGTTGTTTAGTTTTCTTCACAGTTGTTTACACTTTTTCATACCTACTTTGATATTTTGTACTTGAGCCAAAGGTCCTCAGGAAACCACCTCTTTACCTCCTAAAGGTAGAAGTAAGGTCTGCGTACAATCTACCCTCCCCAGACCCCACTAGTGGGATTTCACTCGGTATTTTGTTGTTGTCGTAGAGGATCTTATAACATCCAAGCAAATAACAACAACAAACCCAGTTAAATCCCACAAGTGGGGTCTGGGGAGGGTAGAGTGAACGCAAACCTTACCCTACCTCGTGGAGGATAATATCTAAGCAAATTATTATTAAAAGATGGATATCAAAGCCAAGGAGAAAATATTGGAGAAACTACTAAAACCTCAAGTCATCACATCAAGATACTGAACTTCATCAAAAGGAGATTCATATAAACAAGATCTCAATACCTATTTCTCCATGGAAATTGAAGAAATAATTAATTTGTTAAAGGGATTTGAGGAGCTTGTAGCTCCAGAAAGTTAATATTGGTCAAAAGAAAAGGTCTAATATCAGGTTAGTCGATCTATTCTCTCTCACCTACCTATGCAGTTTCACTTGCAGAAACTGTCTTAGCATCAAGGTTACACACACATACTGTAATAGACATACCGGACAGCTTGCTTTGTAGCATTTATCCAAAATGGATCCTCATCATCATTGACACTAGATTGATAGTTTCTTTCTACAAATGAAGCACATATGACAGCACGACCAGCAAGAGACAAATGCGTAATGCTTCTACCAGGAACCTGCAAATACCAAAACTCTAGGTTTAAGATGTATTATCATCACAACAAGATACCGAATGTAATCCCAGAAGTGGGGTTTGGGAAGGGTAGGATGCACATAGACTTTACCCCTACCTCTAGGGTAGAGATGTTATTTCCGGTAGACCTTTGACTCAAGTAATCAAAGAAGTATTCAAAGGAAAATAACAACAGAAAAATAGCAAGATGAACAAAGCAAATGAAGAAACATGTGTAGTAAAAATTGAAGAATAAGATACTACGCGAGTACTAACTAATACTACTAAAGAAGAAAAGAAGAAAAACTAAATAAACCTTTCTAGACACAGGCTGAACGCAACCATGACTTTTGAGTGTGCTCCTCTTGAAACTCACATTATGGGACGGTAATTTTGGATAGACTCCATCAATTTTGGGGCAGAGTACACCTGATGCAAATTGATTTTTAGGAGATTCAAAGAGTTGTTTTAGATAAATGGAAGCCACAAATAAACCGGATTACATATGTGCAGTGGAGAATGGAACCTGTAACTAGATCCGAACGCCAGCTGGAAATACTGACCATCTCAGTGATTTAACACAATGTTAGACACTTGCTCACTTGCACCGGCAAAAGTCTCTGAACAAGTGTATGAAGACTGCAAAAAGGGGTTGCAACAATGAATCATCCGACACCGAAAGAGACACAGTAATGGTACTCATACAGCTGAAAAGTACAGTCATGCAGTGATCTACAGTGATGTATAATGGCATCGAAAATGTGATACATCAAATAAAGAACACTTCTGAATACCCTTCGTTTTTTGAATAAGAGAACTCATATACAATCAAGGATGATTCATACAATCACAAGTTATGCAATTTAACGTCATAAAGCAATGTGCGAACTTGTTAACTTATTTAGGGACAACAAACAAAAGTAGCCAAAACTAGAGATATGCATACACAACACAAATATACTGACTAGTGGTAGCAAAGGGCAGGTTGGGTTGAAAACGAGTTATAACTCAACCGTCCACTTCAATACAGGTAAAAGTGGGTCAGTGAAAACCAGTCTGACCAATTTTACATGGCACATGAGTAGGAGTTGAATTTAATATTGATTATGGTCTATTTACTAACATCAATTTTGAGTAGGAGTTTATATGAGACTCTAATTTTTGTAATGTATTTGTTAAAACACAATTTATGTCCTTGCTATCATAGTGGTTATCTCATAGGTTAATTACAGTGTTAACTTAAGCCCGAATTAGACAATATGAATTGAACTTGTGCAAGTTTAATCTAATGTTATATATCTAGTCCTAAGTCAAAATTTTGAGCCAACAACGTCTTACTCGTGAAATCGAGAATTTATGAAATAATCTTAAGAACTCTAGTTGGTCTTCCCCTTATATTTATTACCCAATTTTGCCTTTCCTGCAACTCTCAAGTCTCATTTCACATATCCTCTCAAATTTCCCCAAAATACTCTTTCATTCTCCAAATTATTCAAAATTAAATAGCTTCAGACGAAAAAGAAACAAAATTCAGCTAGCTTGCTACTAAGGCATCATCATTACAAAATTTAATCAACTTCAGTAATTAAGACCTCACTCCTTACCCTTATCCTTCATTACGAAGCACCAATTACAACACCCCTATCATTTTTTTCTTAGGTTTCAACAACACCCATCTCATTTTTTCCCTCAAATTCCCGGGGAAATCATTTACACCTAAAATTACTTAAATAAACACACCAAAAGCAGAAAAAACTTAATGACATTATTGTGCAAAAAAGGCAGAGTATGGAAGCAGACAAAAATACAGTGTTTGAATTGTAAAACAAACAGATTAGGGTATTATTTGGCGTGAGAGAGATGCAAGAACTTACAGTGCCGGACCGAGGTAGAGACACAGTTGTGTCGACTGACGAGCAAGAGAACCCGAGTATACTGACTGTAATATGGGTGTTAAAGTGGGTCGGAAATTAGAATTTGGGTTGCATTCCTTATTGCCCACCCAACCGGGACTGGAAAATTATCTAAATATACAACTTATTTTATTATATTTTAAAAAAAAATTGATCATTGAAAAAATTACAATAATTTATATTCTTGGATACATCACTCTATGCAATGTACCAATCAGATACATCACTTTACGCAATGTATTGAATCGTATGTGATGTATCAGGTCATATATGATGTATTTGAAACTGAGACGTGATATATCGAAAAAGAGATTGAGGGATATATCCAAAATTGGAACATTGTATCGAGACATTTAGGGATGTATTCAAATTTCACCCAATTTAAGTGATTTTTATAATTTGAAAAGAGCAGGGATGTGATGTAATTAACTCCGAAAATTATGAGATTTGTGCAAAATTCTAATTAAGAAATTTGATATGTAAATTTCATAAGTACCCAATTTTTAAAGTTTGTCATCGGATAATCTTTTATGAACTTTCAAAAATAGCAAAGATTAGAAATATAATTAGGTCTAATAACTAATATTTAATTATGATTCGTAGCTACATATTAAAAGAGAAGAAGCGAACAAAGACAATTGTATATAACTAGTATGTATATGTATCAATGAATGAAATTGTATCACAAATATAATTTGTATCATTGTGGCAGTGAAAACAATTATATCAATCAATACAATGAATTCAATTGTATTGTGAATACCACTTTATATATATATATATATATATATATATATATATATATATATATATATAAAATCATTTGTTGCCTTGAGAAAGTTATCATGTATATTTTTGTATTAATTGTAAACCATTTGTACTTGTATATTAGTAGTTAATTATTTATATTGAGATAAAAGAGATGAGGCAAGAGAGGGGACAAAGAGAGAAGAGAGAAGAGAGACGAGCAAAAGATGGCAAAGAGAGAAGAAAAAGGCGAGAGTGCAGAGAGAGAAAATAACTACAAACCACTAATTATAGCTATATATAAATAGTGATTTTTTTTCAAATCATGATAATGGTGTACAATAAATACATATCACATGCTTGCCTAAATACGTAGTTTATCTTTGTTAATACCCTTTTCTCTTGTTTAGTTAAAAGAATTAGGACGATAAATCTTAGGATTGATAATTAGTATTTGAAGGTTAATGCATACTCTTGTAGAGATTGAGAACATTTGAAACAACTTGGAGGGGCATATGCAAGCCGAGGTAGACCTAAGAAAATTTGTCACTATTGATGATCACTACTTATTACTTCGAAAGATCTCGACGTAAAATTATTGAGTATATCATTCCATATCACTATTAAATTGAAGTATTCATTAAGATTATCGATTGACATCTTCATAAATTCAATTTCCATCTTAATAGGGTTACAATATATAACAAAATTATTTATTAGAATAACTTGGTTGATTCCAGACGACTCATCTTCTATTGACTCTGACCTTGTATATTTCTCTTAATAATCGAGTGATGTAAAAGAACCTGATGGTCTTATATGTCTGTGCATTCATGTTTTCATTTATTTTTTTCTAATGAAAATCTTAACTCAATTATTTCGTATTTGATATGTCTAAAATTACAATATTTAAAATAATACTTTTAATTTTAAGTGAAATTTACCAACCTCTTCCCTCATACAACCCCCCCTCCCCCCCCCCCTCAAAAAATGACTTTTCCAACTGTAGAAACTAATGTACACTCGTAATTATTTAGACGTGTAATTAATTTTCCTCTAAACCACTTTAATTAGAACCTACTATCCAAGCTAAGCAACTTAATTAAAGAAGTAAACTAGCTAGTCTTAAAATTAAAGACAACAATGCCTATATGGACATATGTAAACTCCATGACCAAAAAAAGTTTATTTATTTATATATAAATAAAATTCTATGATATAAATTACTACTAATTAACTTCATTTTAAAAACAGGCAAAACCATTCATGCACATAAGCTGTTTAAAGTCAGCAATTTTTCTAGCAAGCAAAGGTACTAGAATTGATCATTAATTAATTAATGCTTAATTATATCTTCAATTATTTCCTAAGTTTATTGCTTGCTGCTTCTTCACATTCTGCCAGCTCTCTCAAAAGTCAACCCCAACTTATTTCACGATAAATTAAAGTTTACTTATGAGTTTGACTAATATTTATGTAAAATATCTTTACACTAACAAATCATCTTTACTTGATATAGTTGGTAATGTGTTCTCTATTTTATAAGAAGGATAATTAATTACCTATAAATATTATTTCAGTGACTTGATAATGTAAAAAAATTTAAACTTTTTTATTTTATATCTTTTATTCTTAAGTTTATTTGATTTGGGATAAAAATAACAATCTTGAAATAAAATGTGAAATATTTATCCATAATTTGTAGTAAAATGATGAGATCTGTTATCACATACGGAATGTGAGATGGTTGATTCCATGGAATATTCTTGTCTATTCCATCCGGCATACCAATGACAAGTTCTTGTAATAAAAATGATTTTTTTTATATTCGAAAGATGCAATGTTATAAATTTTTCATTAAACTCTTACTGATATTTTATAGTAACGAAAAAAAATCATGACGTGCTTATATTTGAAACGATACATTAAAAGATCAGTAATGGAGCCTCGAATGCAAATTATTAAGTTCATGAGAACCCGATAATTTTAGTTCAAACTATATATATACAACAACACCGACAACTAGAGGCGGAGCCAGAATTTTCGATAAGGAGGTTCAAAATCTGAAAAAATAGACATGCGAAATAGACGAAGGGGGTTCGACATCTACTATATATATCTAAAAAATTATTTTAACCATATAAAAATAATATATTTTTCACCGAAGGGCGTTCGGATGAACCCCTAAACATATTGTGGCTCCGCCACTGCGACAACAAGTTCAATGTGATCCCACAAGACACATGAGAGTCTACGAAGAATGATGTGTGTATTCAGACCTTAATACTTTACCCCTATCTTGTGTGAGGTAAAAAGATTGTTTCGTATATATATATATATATTTATTTTTATTTTTAATTGTGTAACTAGTTATTATTGAATATTTCAATATAAAATGAGTTGATACCTAGGGAGCATGTCTATATAAGTACCCCTTCATCAATTCTCTCAAACATTTCATTCTTCTTTCCCTTTTTCATACCCCCTCAAACAAAAATAACTAAATCTATCGAGCACCTCAACGTACATTTCACCTTCTCTATAAGATGAAGGTGATGAAAATTTTAATATCCCTCGCCGTCACTATGGCGCTCGTCATAACTATCATCACCACCATTACTCCCGAAAATACGGGGGCCAAAAAAGCATCAATTCCCACATTGCCCCCGTTGAAGAGAAAATTAGTAGCAAGTCGATTTCTCGCGGAACAAGAGAAGCCGAAAAACCCTAGAGCAGCCGATCACTGCCACAAGGATAACGAAATATGTACCGCTCTTGAAATTGGCGGTAAAAACACAACATGTTGCAACAATAAATGTATCGATTTATTGTATGATGATCATAATTGCGGTGCGTGCAAGAAGAAATGTCCGTTTACGGAGACTTGTTGTAGGGGTGAATGTGTAAATTTGTCTTTTGATAAAAGGCATTGTGGATATTGCAACAACAGGTGCATGACTGGTGGATATTGTTTTTATGGAATGTGTGATTACGCCTAATATATAAGGTTTGGCAATTTAATGATTTTTATAATATAAAGTATTATTATTGTTTATGTTGATAATAAACAACCACATTTGAGATATTTAGTGGTTGACATCCCTCAAGAACATCATTTATACATTAATAATGATTCATCATTCAAATATTGATGTAATAATTTCAAGCATAAGAGTGTGTATACTCATGACAATTATTTGTTTTTGTTAACAATTTTTTTGTGCAATGAGTCAATTTTGTGCAATTTTATAACTTGTAGTGTTGGTGTTATATTCTTTGTAACTTTTTTTTGTTTCACAAATTTAAACCTTCTATTACTTATAAAATTGTTTATCTATTTGTTAGTTGATGAATTTTAATTTATTGGATAAGTTTGGGCGTTTAATTAGAGCGTAAGATGCTTTTGTTAAAATTATGAGTTCACTTTAGATCTAGTAATTTTTGTTCAAACATTTTATATGTGTTTAAAACTTCATTAAAAAAAATTCTTATAATAAGTTACCATAGGTCCAATACTATATATCTAATGACTCATTTGATCAGATATAAAATCGAAACACCCTTATTTTAGATCCTTATTTTAGATAATATATGAACTTTTTTTTAGATAAGTTAGAAACATGAGTTAATTGATTAATATTTCTCTGTTCTTATTTACTTGTCTAATTTTAACCTATATATCTATTAAGAAAATAATAATTAATACGATGAGTTTACCATTTTTGTTATTAATATTTTGTATAATTTCAAAATCAATTTACTCATTAAAGAGGTTTTATCTTTTTTCAAAAATATTAACTTTCTAAACAAATTGAGAATATAATAGGGCAAAAAAATTAAACTATCAAAAGTAACAGGTAAAATATCGAAATTGAACAAATAAAAAAAATAGGAGAGTACTAATTAGTATACGCCAGGTATATTCTATAAAGTTGTATTAAAATACCAGTCGATTTCTGGGTGAAAAAAAATATGAATTTTAAAATTTCAAGAGAGATCTAATGGTTTTCCCAAAATATTGGAATTTTAATTAATAAGTATATTTTGTGTATAGATACTCTCGTTCCATTATTTTACCAAGTCTTACAACATACGAGGTTAACTTGTGATTCTTTTTTTTTTTTAATCCTTTTGTAAACTTTTTATTCAAATTCATTGATTCTTTTAATTCGAAATTGTATTTATTGATAGAAAATATCCGATTTATCAAAAGTTCTTCATTCATATGATAGTTTGTAATTCATCTTTAAAAGTTTGATCAATAATCATTGAAACCTTTTTTTCCTGATTTACTCCTTCTATTTCATATTAATTGAATAGTTGAGATATTTTTATTTTAAAATTAAATTAATTGTTTAATTTTCTAGACTGCTTTTAAGATATTTCTCTAATTTTATCATTCATTAGTTAGTATTAAAATTAGTTATTAATTGATGTTTAGTTATTTAAATTATAAATTTGACAATAATTAATAAGGATAAAAATAGAAAGTTGTACCTAATTTATGTCTCAATCTTCTTTTAAAAAGTGTGAAACACCACAATTTAATTAAGGAAAAATTACATGAATTGATACATTTTAATAAATAATTACTGATTTTAGCAATATTTTTTATTTATTACCATTTATAGCAATACTATGTTAAATCTGCAATATGAATTAAAAGTAAATTATGTATGCAATATATATGAATTATAATTGTTTTTTAAAATACATTATGTTTGTTTGGTAAAAATTTGACACATTGTATTATAAGTGTATTAAAATGTGTGATAAATGAATTATCTACTATTAAAATTTGTATTATATGTGAATAAAAAATTATTCTTTATAATATGAATTAAACTTGTATTATAAATGAATTAAAAGTGATCAAGTAAAATATATTATTGCTATAAATGATAAATATTTTTTTATTATAGTATATTTATGTAAGTTTCCTTTAATTAATATGAAATGGAGAGCTTAATAATTTACATAATAAAAAGTAATCTTAATTGCTTGGATCGTTAACATGCATGTGAAATGTCAAAACCTAGTAAAATGTTTTTTTCGAAGCAATCAATAGTCAAAATCAACTTTAATACTACTAATAAAAAGGCATAGTATACAATAGATTTTTAGAAGTACATTCTTTTAATTTATCTTTTTTAAATATATTATTTGGTATTTTATTATAATTTGATTAAATTTGAATTTGTATCAAAAAATTGATATTATTTCCTAATAAAAACGATTTTATATTCAAGAAGACTCAAACTCAAAACTTCTGCTAAAAAATAAAAGTGTACTTTCCACTCTGTTACAATCCTCATTAATTTTAATTTTCTTTGCAAGCTTCTTTTAAGTGTTATATATTTGAACTTTTAAAAAAGCAAAGGTAGCTAATTATGTTTATTCGTAACTCACAAAGACAATTCAAAATTATGATAATCTGTTTTTTTTTCTTTATTTTAATTTTCCTTTCAATTAATTCTAATGACTCCCCTACCTTTTTAAAAAAAATTTATATTGCAAGAATTCAAAAGTACTCTATTTAAGTTAAATCCCACGCTTACTTCCTCCCTAAGCCACGGTGTTAGCCTTGAAGTGTTCACCTCACATGCTATTAAACTATGCTCCCTCGAGTTTTGAATTATTTATCGTAATTTTTAGAAATATAAATATTTTAAGGAGAATTACTAATCAGTTAAAAAAGTTTGGTCAAAATTTGATCAAAAATTTAAAAAATTATAAGATTTTTCTATTTTAAAATTAAATTTTATTTTTTTTCATTTTTTAGTTAAAAGATATTAAAATTAAAAGGGTACAAATATTTTAAAATGTATAATAACATAGAAAAAATATCATTTCAGTCAAACTTTCTGACCAAAAAGATTTTTCACATATTTTAAATTATTTATCATTTTAAAAGTATAAAACATAATTAATTTTAGAAAATCATATTTATCCTAATAGTAAATATGATATTGTTTCTAAATATTTAAAATAGGGGTACGAAAAGGGACGGTAGGAAACATTACTTTTACAAACCGACCAAATCTAATTTAATAAGTTACCTAATATTACTATTTTCTCACCAGATCTTATAAGGATTATCATAATAAAAAATATATAATTTTTTTTACCTATAATCTTTTTCTTTTCCGATGTAAAAAAATATATATTTAGGTTTCTAAATTATGAAATATCAAAATCCTTCTCCATCTAATATTAGGGTTATTATGTTTATAAAAAAGGGTCCAAATAGACCACTAATTATATTATTAAAAAATTATTAGCTAGAGAGAAATTTTAATATTTCACTTAGTTCATTCATGGCGAAGTATAAAAAAGAATCTCAAAGAAAACAACGTAAGGTGTTGAAGGTTAAAAAAGATGAAGCTATTGTTGAACATTCAAGATTTTCGTGTACGTCAATTTCAAGAAGAACAAGGACAAAAGCAAGTATAAAAAAATTTGTGAAAAACGGTCAAAAGCTTAATCCATCAACTAGTTGGCTTGACTACAAAAAGGAAAGCAGGAAAAAGAGTTCAAAAGATCTTGATCAAATGGGTGACAATTGGTACTCTATACCACTTTCTGAATACGATATTCCAGATGACATTCCTAATGATCTTGATGAATTATTATGGGATAAAGATATTTTTAATTTTTCTAATGATATTCCAGAATTGTATAAATAAATAAATAAATATTAGAATTTTGATTACTAAATATTTACTTGTACTAATTTTCTTGTTATAAGTACTAATTATTACACTTCATTATAAAACATCATTACCTTATATACTTAATTAGTGTTTCTCATCTTTTTCATCCAAAAAGATACTGTTTATCCTTTTATGAAAATTTTGTAACATGAATTCAAAAAAAAAATCTAGATTTTTAAAGAAGTAAAAAAGTTGATAATGAAAGGTTTGTTTATTTTCAAAGTTGAAGAAATCAAATGTTTTTTTTTTTAAAAAAAAATAATAATAAATTGGGGTGAAAACAATTATCACCCTTTAAAAAAAAATCTACCACGTCCTTTTATTTACTATGCCAAAAGAATATCGACTCCTAAATTAATGAAACATTAAAATCTTTCTCCGTCTAATGTAAAGATTATTATATTCATAAAAAAAAATTCAAGACCACTAATCATATTGTTAGAGTGAAGTTTTAATATTTCTATTTAAGAATGAAGTGTCAAAATTTTAAGGATTATTCTTTAGCTTTTGAGATATGCATGGCGGCTCTAGAGCTTTGTAAAAAAATATTTGCTTAGGCCCTAAAATTTGAGGGCCTCAATTTTTTTTAAAAGAATAATATATTATAAGTATTTTTTTAAAAAAATATTGAGTATTATTTGTAGAAAATAAAAACTTTATATAAAAGAGCAAAGAAGTAATAAAAGTTTGACAAATTATGAATACTATGTCTTAACAAAAATTAAATAATTGACTATAATAAACTTCAGAATAAATATATATTCAAATTTAAGGCTTCCATACGGATTTGGCTTTAGGTAATCGATTATTAGAGTCGCCCCCGGATATATGCATGTTGTATAATGAGATTGATTTGTCATGTATTTATTAAAAAAAATACAGTTATACCAAGTTTTTATTTTTGAAATGATTGTATGAATTTCAAGATCACTTGGTAGAGTGTATAAGAATAATGCTAAATAAAGTGTTTAGTAATGCTTGCATTACCAATGCATGTATTAGTTATACTTGCATTAATTATACATAAATTATTTTTATGCATTGTTTTGTTTGATGCATAAAAATTTGTTTACAAAAGATATAAAAAGAGGTTTTGAGGGGCAATAGGGTCTTTAATCATGCTAATGCATCCCTTAAAATCAATGCATTGCTAATACTTAGAAATCCATGGTATAGCAATATACACCTTAACACATAATAGAGTATATAACTAATGCAAGCATTATTAGTTATACATAGATTAGAAAAGCGTACCAAATAGGGTATAGTAATACACAAGGTTAATGCATGCATTATTTTTCCTGATACACTACCAAACAACCGCTAATCATATTATTGTATTGTATTTTATTATTTCACTATTATTATTATGAAAAATTACATGAATTATTACATTTTAATAAATAATTACTGATTTTAGCAATACTTTTTATTTATTACCATTTATAGCAATACTATGTTAAATCTGTAATATGTATTAAAAGTGAATTATGTATGCAATATATAAGAATTATATATGAATTATAATTGTTTTTAAAGTATATTATGTTTGTTTGATAAAAATTTGACACATTGAATTATAAGTGTATTAAAATGTGTGATAAATGAATTATTTATCATTAAAATTTGTATTATATGTGAATAAAAAATTGTTCTTTGTAATATGAATTAAACTTGTATTATAAATGAATTAAAAGTGACCAAGTGAAAAAAAAATATTATTGCTATAAATGGTAAAAAAAAAATTATTATAATATATTTATGTAAGTTTCCCTTATTATTATATGTATAAATATGATGTATTGGTATAGAGATATTGTTTATACACTAATATACTTATAAATTTTATACACAAATACAATGTATTATGGTTTTATCAAAATGTTGCTATGTTTCTTAACTAAACAAATCCTATTATTTTCTGCAATTCTATTCAAATAATTTTATTTACAAAATTCTCCCTTTATACTTACCATATATATTATTATTACCTATCCTTTTAAAATATTACGTATTTTATCATTAATATGGAGTTGCCTATTATATATTAAGGAAGATACACATGGATATATGTATTGTTGCTATCAGAGACAAGCGAGATCAGGAAGGAGGCAAGCAAGATTTGTTATGTATTCCAGATACATGTGAATCACCCTAGATAAACACTAAATGTATGTATTTGTATGTATCTAGTGTGATTTGCATAGAACTGAGTGCTAAATTAACATGAAAGTGGCGAGCGAGATGAGAAGGAAGTGAGAGACGAGCAAGGNGAAGACAAAGGACATTGGAAATTCCATAAACAGGCTACCTAAGAAAGAGCTTCAAGATTTGTGCAGGAAACACGGTTTATCTCCTTATAAGACAAAGCCTAATCTTGTAAATTCTTTGATCACTTACGTCAAGGTAGATGTTAAAGAGAACATTATTTTTTGGTGAATAAAAGTGAATATTTGGGTGAGATTGAATATCTCATTCATGAAACTGAATTCATTGTGAATTGTATTGTTGTTACAATCATCTAGAAAATGTCTGATTTAAGTTTCTTGGTGATGACACACGGACTTCTTAGATGGCTTGGATTGATCACTGAAGCATCAGTTTGTCTTGATGCAGGGAGCAGAGAGTTTTTCCTTCAAAGAGATGAAGACAAAGGACAATGGAAATTCCATTTACAGCCTACGCAAGAAAAACCTTCAAGAACTGTGCAAGAAGTATGGTTTGTCTCCTCATAAGACAAAACCGGATCTCGTGAATTCTCTGGTCAATTACTTCAAGGTAAATGTTGGCTTTATGTTGATGATAGACAATCTTACTTTTGTGAAGAGTGAATGTGGCAATTAGCTGAACATATGATACATGATGATGAGTTCATTATGAATTTGTATAATTGTATCATGGCAGGATCATCTCCAAATTACTTGATAAGGTTTGTATGTTATTACATCAAGTGCTTAGATGCTCTGGGTTGATCTCTGAAGTACAAGTTTTTCTTGATGCAGATAGCAGACACAAAGACTTCTAAAGGCAAAGGGTACAACATTCTAAATTCTTGTGGTGTGAAGAGCGCAACCGGAGAAATTTTGTTTCCAAGATTCATCCCTCAGAGTGATGAGAAAGGTTTCAATCAAGGACCTCACAGTTCACAAACAAGTTTTTCCAAGAATGCATTTGCTTCTGATGTTAAGTCGATGCATGCACCTTCTTTTGAGTTTTCTGTCTCATCAGAAGATGGAATCAACCTTTATATTGACTTGAACTCAGGCCCAACAGACACTTTTAAAAGATTGGAAAAGGTGTGTGTATGTCACAATCTGCAGAATCACAAATTTCAAAGTTTCTGTCAGGAGATTCAATACCTAGGAAATAACAGACCAAGGACAAGTTCATTTCTCTGGAAAACAGATTCAGACAATAGATTTAACAGCAACCATGCACAAACTGTTTCTTCCGCAAGTTTATGTAGTACTGTTGATGTTGTATGTCACACAGAAAATACAAACGATGCGTCTTTGGGTTTTTCAGCAACGACAAAATCATGTGATGGTTCTGTAGAAACTTTAACACATTCAGAAGGAAAAAAGGGAAGTCCATCTTCATTTAGAACCATTTGTGGTGTACAGAACATGAATATCACTGGTGTAAATACTTGTATGCGAGAGGAAGAGATAACATGTGTGGGTCTGAATACCTTTCAAGCTTCAAAGAAATCAGTGGCTGTTAATAGAACTGTCAATGTTGAGGCTTATAACCCAGAAAACACTACAGAGGTCTTAGATGCTAGGCTATGTAAATCTTTTCATGCATCGTTGGAGAAAGTAGCAATTAGTTCCCCTGCAGATGTGCCAGAGCCAAAACATAATAAAAATGAAAACCAGAATACGAGGCTAGATGTAAGTTGTCTCAATTCTGAAAGGCAGAGAAGTTGTGTACCAGAGAAGCTTATAGTGCAATCTCATATCTCTTCAGAAACTGATTTTACTGAGATAGAGGCTACAGATATTGGCAGTCATCATCAACATTCATCATATTCTTCTTCTGGAAAAGATTGCCTTAGACATTTGAGTGATGCGGCAGAGAGCCTCAAAAGTCTAACCTATTCTAGTGAGGATACCTGTGGCATTTTCCTGGATGACACTCCTTCATCTGCTGCTGGTGGGGTAATATATTCTTAGCATAATCTGGTTCTTTTTGCTATTGTAGCTTATCTAGGTTATTGCTTTGCAAATGTGATTCTATCTAGCTGTCTTTCCTTGTCTATATTTTTTAGGTAGTGGGATGACCAACCAGTCTGAAATATAGTTTCGGCTCTATGAATGATGAAACTTTAACTTTTGAAGATTATGTAAATGATATTCTCATGTTTTATATAGTTTCCTCATTACATGTATGTGTATTGTCAACATGTTAGAAATCTGAGTGTACCAGCTTTATTCAAGGCTAGTTCTTTTTGTTTTTGTGGAGATGTTTCTTAGCTTGTGACATGACATTCATTAGTAGGGTAACATCCACTTTGATAAGCATATTACTGGTCTGGTAATTATATGATATTAAATATTGGAATAGTTTGTGCGTTCTAAGCAGCTCTCCTTACTCTATTTGGATACTCCTCCTTTTTCTGCTCCCTCCCCCCTTCCCCAACCCACTCTAGTACAAGTGTCTGTGGGCTCGCATGGGCTACCACTAGTCAAACCATTGCGAAGACTTTTGCTCAGATTAATGAAATACTCAAATCAAGGATCACTGATGACCACCATACCGGTAGATCTATGAGTTTTGACTGTATTACCTTCAAGACTGCGCAAGCTGTGAGGGACACGGTCACGAGGATGAACAGCCCAAACATTGATCGTATATCAGTTGTGCAGAACCAGCGGTGGTGGTACTGGTGAGGGACGCCATTTGGGTGGTGGAGGGTCTAGAGGGTGAGAGACACAAAGGTGAAAAGGTGGTGGCCACAGAGGTGGCTGTGACACCGGCGGTGGATATGGTGGTAGCATTTGTGGTTTGTTACAGTGACAGTATATCACACTGCTGTTGCAGCAGTGGTGCCTTGGATGGAAAGGAATTAGATAATTGGGATTTGGGAGTGAATGTGGGTTTATTGGTTTTGATCAAATTTGTATTAGTTCTACTTTGATGTTTGTGTGACCGTTATTTTCTAGCAGTATTGGCTCGATTAAGTGGAAGTTGCATATTTTACAGCTCTTCCATTTCTCAGTTTGCTTACTTTTTATATTTATCCTCTTTTTCGTTGCATCTAATAAGAGATGATCACTAAGCACGTAGAAATTTGTTTTCGCGATTGTCTCAGTATAAATATATTTTGCTTCTTTCATGAAAATCTGAAACAAGTTAACATCCTGACGTCTTCCATTTTACAGGCAAGGGCCAGCCATGCCAACATAACAGATACCTCTAAGTAATCTATCTTCCTGAATTAAGATGCTGTGAATTATAGAATCTGACGACACAAGGATGAAAATTTGTTTTCTGGACTTGTACTCTTGCAGAGAGCTTTTGAAGAAGCAGAAGGGGCAATTGTCCCATGGAGGGAAAAAGAGAAAGAGGCATGACGGTGAATCCGATAATGTTCATCATTGTAATGATGGGAGAATTTTGAGAAGTGCAATGCGTCTACAAAATCTTCCCAGAAGATCTATTCGGCTTGTCTCTAAGGTTTGCATTTAGTGTTGCTGCTTCAGTGCTTGATTATTAAATTGACTGAACGAATTAGAAAATGGATTGAACTTGGTTCTCGAATTCAATAAAGAATGGACACCTTATATATACTCTCCCTCCAATTCAATGTGTTTGTCTAGATTTGATTTGGCATGGAGTTTAAGTCTCTAAGAAAGTACAAGGACTTTTGAATCTTGTGGTCTTAAATTTAAGAAATGTAGAATGTACCAAAATGTTCTTTAATCTTGTGGCCTTAAAAAATGCATGTGGAAAATTGTACTCCCTCCGTTTCACAAAGAATGACCTAGTTTGACTTGGCACGGAGTTTAAGAGTATAAAGAAAACTTTTGAATTTTGTGGTCCTAAATTAAAGTTAGATTAAATGTACAAAATTGCCCTTTGATCTTGTGGCCTTAAACATGCCACGTGGAAAGTTGTTACCAAAAAAAGAAAGAGGTAATTCTTTTTGAAACATACTAAAAAGGAAAGGAGGTCATCCTTTTTGAAACGGAGGGAGTAATTATAAAGTTGCCAAAAAGGGAAAGTGGCATTCTTTTTGAAACGGAATAAAAAGGGAAGTAGGACAAACAAATTGAAACAGAGGGAGTCTTATCTAACATTCTTGACTGGAAGTTGGACTACTAAAGGGTTGGGATATTAGGCAACCTGATACTGTACCATTACTTTCTGCTGTCACCATTTTTATTATATGATATGTAAAAAATGATATCCTCTCACACTGATAAAAAAGGAGATCCACTCACGACTTAGCCATTTCAATATGCCGCTCTTAACCATAAAGCAGAATGGAGGAGGAACGAGCTGGAGGGTGAGATTGCATTTACCTTTCTCCTTTTGGTTTGAGGATCAACTTTTATACAGTAGCTAAGTGGGAAAACCCTGTGTCCAACTAGTATAAAAAGAGAGTATTCAACTCAGGAGCTAGATTATTCCCTCAAGATTTTACTGTAATTATGAATGTATACAATTTGGTAGGTGTATTACAAACTCCAATCAAATCCTTAAATCAAATTCCCTGATGAAATCAATATCATGTAAATATTTTTTTTGACTACAAAAAAAGGATCAATAGTATTTAAATATTGAACTGTCTTAACAGACAGAATGCTGCAAATGGCAGGAAAAGAAGGATCATCACTGCTCCTCTGTCTTTAGATTTTGATTCTATCATCAGTTCCTATTGTGAAATGATATCCTTGTTTAATCCCATGTCTATAACATCCCTCCAGAGACCTCCACATAGGTCATAGTAATGTGATCGACCGTCCACCTCCTTGGATCTCATATTTATCTTCTATAATTCTTCTTCACTGGATCATATTGTCCTTAAAAATAAGTATATGTGATCAGATGAAACCTTCTAAGAGCACTATGAATAGTCATTACCGTGGTTAGGATCCACTCTTCCAGCCTGAGTGAGATAAGGGTCTTTGCAACACCAGGGATATTTTGTCATTTGATTTTCTATGTCAAACTCTACATCCGTTCCCAAAGAGGTTCTGGCAAATATTCTTTAGTCTCTGATTCCTAATTCTCATTGTCATGCCCCTTTTTAACTCTATGAAAGGTCTATTTTTTTTTTTTGCTTTTTGAAGTGACTCTTGTAAAAGAGATTATTTATTTAATGGGGGTTACCACTTAGAATTGAGTTTGGTGTTCCAAATCGCCTTTTATTTTAATTCTTAATAAAAAAAGGACGGTATGATCCTTAGTTATTGGTCCGCTGTATGTGAAAACAAGAAGACCGGGTAAGGAATTTTGTCGACCGGGGGAAGGTATTAGGCACCCTCTAGTCCTGTGGTTCTAGCATGGTCGCTTTATTGACTTATATTTGGTGTAAATTAGTTCATGTTGGATAAAATTGTGTTTATTTGGTTATGCCTATGATTCGATTGATATTGTTTGAACTTTGATTAGTCTTAACTAAGATGCGTAACCACGACCTTAGCTTCAACATAAACCGGTCAAGGCACGTTATCATGACCTAGTCCTGTGTATCACACCCTAATCTCGAGCCTACTCGCCTTATTAAACCATGATGCTTCTTTTATGCAAGTGTTGGGGTCAAGTCGCGTAACCATGACCTTTCTGTTCTATCGCCATGTCCTTATCCAAGACGTGTAACTGTGACCTCGGTCACTACAATATATTATTCGTGTCGTCGTCTGGCCTATCACTTGAAGTATATCATTTATTAGTCTCTCGCAAATCCAAGCTTCTATCTTTGTCCATTTTTGTTCTTTTCATTTAATTTTTGCAACTAGTCTTGAATTAATTCGCGACTTATCTCGTTCCCTCATAATTGTTCTTTCCACTCTTTTTCTTTACTTTGCTAGCCAAACATAAGAAGTTTTAACCCAGTCCCCCAACACCACCAACATCCTCTTAGTGATGATAAGAACCTAGAAAAATTTGAAACCCATAGAGTAAATGAGCAACATCTGGGTTTCCCCAGAATAGTGAAAAGACAACTCTTTCCATGTGAATTCGGGGTTTTCCAAAGAACATGTTGTAGGAGGTGTCTATGTCCAACAATTGGAAGTTAATTTCCAACTCAATGGATCTGATTGTTAGATAGGGCTCATTTCACCAATGAGTGAGTTAGAGAGAGTGTTTTCGATAAATCCACAGCTCAAGGAAACCGTTTTCAGATTTTTTGGGGGGGACAAATTCAAGAGTAAAAACTATGATGATAATACTATAGAAAGTACCGACAACAAAAATAGTAAAGATAATCAAAGTAAAAGAAACAATAATAGTAGTATCACTGGAGAGTAAGATAAAAATTTACTATTATAATGATACTGATAACTTTACCTTGCTAAAAAAAAATGTATAATGATACTGATAAGTAGAAGAGGGAATAACAAGTTACTCTAAGCTAGAAGTAGGGGTGTCAAGGATTGGGCTCAAGATAATTTGAATTGAGTTCTATCTCAACCCATTCATGCCTAAACCCATTTTATGAGAATTCACAATTAAGCTCAATTAATCTCCAATTTCAACCCACTTTAAGACTCTTTATTTGCATTGATGTAATGTATGTTCTTATATTGAATGTATGAATCACTATCTATTTTATATCTTTTAGGATTTATCTATCCATTTGTAAATTTTTTTAAAAAAATTTCTTGAGTTCAATTTCAAATTGGGGTATAAAAGTTAAATAACAATATGTTACAATTATTGAGATTAAGCGGGTCAAATTGGACGGGCTATGACCCAACCCAATTTTTGGCCCATTTGAACCCAAAATAAACTTGGGTGAATCAAGACCCAACCCGATTTCTATATCAACCCATTTAAATATCTTCAATTTCAACTCAACCGCCTATAGTTAGAAGCATGCTCTCCCACCGGAAACACAAAAATTACCCCGATTACCTACTAATCCTCTACCCTTTATCCTTGACCTCCATGCTTTCCTATCTAGGGTCACTCTCGGTAAGCTGAAGATGTTCCATGTCATGTATAATCACTCTCCCAGTTTCTTCCTAGGTCTTCCTCTACCTCTTCTTAGATTTATCACTGCCAACCTTTCGCACCTCCTCATCGGGCATCTATTCGTTTTCTTTACATGCCCAAACCATATCAGTCTCCCTTCCTGCATTAGTCCATCTTGTCCACTAATGAGGCCGTTCTGACCTTCTCCTGTATATCTCTGTTTCTAATCTTATTCTTCTAGTTCGCCACACATCCTTTTTATAATCCGTATCTCCGCTACATTCATCTTCTTAACATGTGAATTCTTTTTTTTAAGAAAGGTAACATTAATTTTATATACCCTACAAAAGTATTACTCTCTCCGTTTCACAAAGAATGACCTACTTTGACTTGGCACGAAGTTTAAGAGTATAAAGAAGACTTTTGAATCTTGTGGTCCTAAATTAAAGTTAGGTTAAATGTACAAAATTGCCCTTTGATCTTGTGGCCTTAAACATGCCATGTGGAAAGTTGTTACCAAAAAAATAAAGAGGTCATTCTTTTTTAAACTTACTAAAAAGGAAAGGAGGTCATTCTTTTTAAACGGAGGGAGTACAACTTACAATATGTGGTTCAATTTATCTTTACAAAAAGTCTAAAACATCACAATGTCTTATGTTTAAGCTAATAATATTTGCTCACACCAAAAATAAAATAGGCCTATGCAAATCATCTTAAGATTCTGTAAGCTGCTTTGTACTCCTACAAAACACCTCTTATTCCTCTTAGGCCAAACTGACCACCAACTACAAGCCGGGACAATCTTTCATCTCTCCTCCTCCTTACTTACCATGTTTGAAAATGTGAATTTTTGACTACCCAATACTCTGCCCCATCCAATGTTGCTATGACTATTCTATAGAAGTCTCGGTGGCAAAAACTTTGAGGCCAAACTAATTAAATCTAATACAAAGAGCGAGATGGGGTACAAGTTTATCTGAAATCCCATAAAAGAAGTAAAAAGAAAAAGGGCGACAAGAACAACTATGAGGGAGTAAGATGAGTTGTGAATTAATTCAAGACTTGTTGCAAAAATCAAAGGAAAAGAGTGAAAATAGACATCTCGAATTTGGGAGAGGCAAATAAATGATATCTTTCAAGTGATAGGCCAGCCGAAGGCACAAATAATATATCGTCCCGACTGAGGTTGCAGTTTCGCGTCTCGGATAATGACCTGTAAATAGAGCGGCAAGATCATAGTTACACGTCTTTGAACATTTCAATAAAAGAATCTAGTGTAATCAAGACGAACATTAATCTATCAGTATAACATATAAATTTGTTAATTCAGTGGACTAGTTATGCAAGGATCAACACATGGATCTTCTTTTCCAATGAATAATATATAAATTTTTATGCATCATTAATAATACATGAATATATATGTTGTAAATTTATAGTATGTGTTAGAGTGGGTAAAAGTTCTACATTGGTTGGGGAATGGACTGGTGGTCTCATTATATTACCTCATGAGCTAGCTTTGGGGTTGAGTTAGGACCAAGTGCCATATCTTAAATGGTATCATAGCCAAGTCAATCCCTGTTTGGGCTCCCCGTCCACGCGCCAGTTGGGCCTAGGCGTGAAGTGGGGTGGGGTGTTAAGTGGGTAAATGTTCCACATTGGTTGGGAAATGGATTGGTGATCTCTTTATATGGACTTGACAAATCCTCCCTCGTGAGCTAGCTTAGCTAGCTTTTGGGGTTGAGTTTAGGCCAAAATGTCATATCTTACTGTATGTATATTTATGCTCGGAATTAATAGTACATGGATTGTCATGCAAAATTGTGATACCAAATTCAAGAATTAAATTTACTCGGTAGTATGCTTTTAAAAGTTCCCTTTAAAAATTATTTTGTACAAATTATTAAAGTACTTGCTTATCTATGTATATATAGATAAATTTTTTTTTAATTTGACCTTTTGTGCAGCGACTGGCGGCATGTAATTCCTAAGTGTTAAAGAGATCTGCCTATGTAAAGATTAAACTATCAGTACTGGTTTACAACATACATGTTCTTGTAAGTACAAATCCTGAAATTCAGCTTTGAGTAGTTCACGAGGTTAATACATTATGTTTTTTGATTCCATCATCTTAATGTTGTTTGTTTCCATTTCCTATTAAGTTTATCGTTTATTCAGCAAACATGTTAATTCTGCTCTAACTTTCTCAAAAGCTTTTCTTGAACGCGAGTGCCTAAGAATGAACACATGTCATACACTTCCATTTGAGTAAATTTCAGCTGCAGCAGTTTTAAGAATGTAGATTCAAGAGTTAGTCTAATAAACTCAAGAAGTTCACTGAAGGACTTTAGTTTTATGCTGTCTGCTCAGCTAAATTTCGTGAAATCAATTAATGTGACACTCAAAATCTCTTTTGATTTCTGACCGTTTTGTTTTATCATGCATCATGCTTAGTTCGAACTCTTAAAATCATGTAACTGTGGAGTCCTTAATCTCACTTTCCTAACTGGTTTTAACTTGTTGCAGGAGGTTCCTTTATTCTGTATTCAACAACATACTTAGTGTAATCCCACAAGTGGGGACTGCGGAGGGTAGGATGTACGCATACCTTATCCCTATTCTGTATGCAAGAGAATAAATTATTTTGAGGTCAGGTCAAGTTGTTTAACGTTATCCATTTTTCATTTTGCTAGAATGACCTTTTCTTTTGCTCATCTTTTCGTTGTTATGCCGCATTGTGTAAAACTTTGCACACTTTGCTGTTTGTTCTAAATCAGTTTGTGTCACTCAATCGGAACTCTGCGGCTTCAAATTAAGAGGGGAATAGGGAGCTTGTCTTTCTGTGATTGGATATTAGTTTTCTTTAAAAGTAATATAGAAAGAGTTTATGATAATTTAAACACCAAAGAAGAATTGTGAAAGGTCAGTAACAGTAATGGTGGAAAATTCAAGGTGACGGCGGAAGGAGAAGAAAGAGGGTCCATCGAAGTTTACTGGAGGATATAATACTGAAGGGTCCAGTCAATCTAAGAGTGTTCTGGTTGTCATTCTGTACCCCAAATCATAATAATAGAAAGTGAAACATGCTTTTAAGAAACAAGAAATATTTCAAACACACACGTAAAGAATATCACAATGAGAGAATGGAATAAAAGCAAGATAGAGCTTCTATTGTGTTCTTGGGATTTTAATAGATAGATATCAAAACAAAGTAGAAATGAGAAGAAAGTAGTTGGATTTCCTTCATTAACTTGCAAATAAGAAGTAGAAATTTTTAAATCTCTCTTCACATCACTTGTTAAACAGAATAGAGGATAAGAGATACATTATAAACCTTTAGATCTCTAGAGGACATGTAGTATCAATCAAAACTTTTATTGAACATTACTGTAGGATAAAAGACTGGAGGTAATTCTACCCTGCACAAAATGTGTACACAAAGATTAATAACATGAAAATGAGGGAGTAATGCTTTTCTATCAAGATTCTTTAGGGGAGGAGCCATAGAACATGAAATAAAGAATTAGAAAATATAACAAACTATTTACAAGTCGTAAACCTACGAAAAGAGCAGGAGAACTCCTTTTTATCTGTGTTCTTTCTTTCTATTCAAACAAACGTATCAGTGCGGAAAACGAGTGTTTTTTCTCTCTCTATTTTTCGTTTTCTGAATTTGCATCTAGTATTCCAAGTTCACTTGTTTGACTAATTAACATTAGCATCAAGTTGGCTTATTAAGGTGGTAAAGGCTCCATCCCAGAAACTTCTCTAACAACTGTCCTCAGACCTTTGCTTTAAGTGTACAAGATTCCAACCTCCAAGGTCTTGTTGATTTTCTCATTAACTCAATGCAGCAAATCCACCACTTTTCATCATCTGCTTAAACTCTATAAAATTCACCATTCCATCTCCATCAGCATCCACTTTCTTAATCATCCGCTTGCAGTCATCAACGGTCCGCCCTTGCTTGAGACCAAGCGATGCCAAGACAGATTTTAATTCATCCACGGTAATGTATCCGTCCCCATTTTGATCGAACACATTGAAGGCCTCTCTGATGTCTTCCTCCTCATCTCGCTCTTCCATTATGGTCTCATATAGAGCACCAAATTCATCAATATCGATGTAGCCATCACCATTCACGTCAATCTTGTTGATCATCTGCACCAGATCCGAATCAGACATGAAGATTCCCATGTTCTCTAACGAGTCATTCAGCTCCTTTTTCGTGATCCTTCCATCACCATTCCTGTCGAACATATGAAAGACACGCTTGAGCTCATCTGTCTCCATTGTTCTGTAGTTAAACAACGATATAGTTATTGATTTTCACGCCACTGATTGTAATTTTTGGGAGAAGATTAAATGGCCTGAACTTTTTGGACACAGAGGAGAGAAGAATTGTGTCAAAGAGGTGTCTTAGACAGAAATTCTCAACAAAATGGTTGGTAGTGACATTCTGTTGTGTGTGCAACACTCATTTTTGTGTGGTGATTTTGGCTTCTTGGTTGAGAAAATTTTGGAGAGGAGCTTGGTAAAGTTTTTTTATTTATTAGTATTATAATAATATTCATTTTTTTCCCTTGACCCACCTTTTGACAGATGTCGCCTCCCGGTTTGATTTGAGCAATCAATCACAATTGAGATAAATATGTTTTTCACTTGTTCTGTATAAATAAAAGACCAGTAAAAAGTATTTGCTCCTTTGTATTACATGTGAATGAAGGAAACTTGCATTCAGAAAATAGATTGACTTAGAGAAACAAATTTGAAGAATTCTTGATTTTTCTCAAGTATGGCCATGTCTTCCTCTACCAACCCGAGCCATACTTCTATTCCCTTCCCGTCACTAGTGTCCATTAAAACAACCAAATTGGGAGCTATGCTTCCAACAGATGCCCATTTTGGCCTACCCCATCCAAAATCAATGTCGTAGAAAGGAAACTTGCATAAACTAGTGGAGCCAAGTATTCTCTCTTCTTTATTCAATGTTCTTACTCTATCATCCATAGTCTTTACATCATAGCTATGTTTAGTCAATTCTTTATCGAATCTTGAATTTTTTTCACTAGTAACTTTAGTCTAAAAGTCCCTCAGAAACTTCCAATTTGCCTGAACCATATGTATGATATTTCCCATGGTTTGCTGAGGTAATGGGGGTTGAATTCTTCTCCTCAAGTCTATTGGAATTCGAATTACATAATTCTTGATACTATTATTATTGTTCCTTTTCTGCATAGCTGCAATAACTGCTTGCCATACAAAGGCTAGCACAGCCTCTACTCGAGAAGTTGAACATTCTGCTTTCGTGTTCAGAGCCAAAATATTGGACTCATTGAACACGAATCTTCTTGCTGCCATTTTTGGTTGAAGTTGATCCTTTTTCCCAAATTGAAACATTGAAAAACTATGGACCTCTTTCGGTGGAAAGATGGAAGTACAGTCCGTGAACAATTTGTCTGAAATAGTAATGTTGCCATTTTCTGCGCGACTCTGACTAATGCTTGCCCAGGTTTTGAGAAAAATGGCGATGGATGAACCATCTGTTATAGGTGACTAATACAAACACCTATAGCAATTCCTCCACAAGCGAAACAGTTTATCTGTAGTGCCAACAAGATATTGTCATCTGATCTTGTTAATGGATTCATTGGGAGTAATTTTCTCAGAACTTGAATTTTCAGGTTCATAAGCACATTTGACATGTCTTCATAACGTTGGCACGCGTTAAATCAACACCTTGGTCGTTGCATTCAACTGTGGTTCCATCTTTAATTCTTCCTGCAAGCGGTCTCAGGTAACTTAAGGTTTTCGAGAGGGATACCTTAAGAGAATCTATGACATTTTCCAAATCACTACTTGAGTTCTTGTGGTAGAAGAGAACAAATGTAGTGTAACAATTTGGAGCCTTTTGATCTAAAAGAGAAAGCTTATGGCTTTTATGATTCTTTAAACTTGGAGAAAATGGTTTTGATTATTTCTTTGGAGATAATCTCAACTTTGATATCCATTTCCCCTCAATGAGAATATGTTGATTTAGTTAGTTTGTACAAAATTTTGTGCATATAAGCTGAGCAAAGTGAGAATAACATCCCAAGAGTGCCAAAAGGGCAAAAGGACAAGGATCATAAGGCCGGCAAAATCATCAAGTAGCGTGGTGAGATGAATGAGATACCGCGGTTTTATTCTGGAAAAGGTCAATATCTTAGTAGGGAGATTTTCCACTTTATTAGATCTTACATGACAAGAATTTGAATTAGTCGAGTCAGTTTGTTTCGAATAATGTATGATTGAACCAAATAAAAAATTCATTGGTGGCAGAGCGGATTATCCAAGGGAGCAATGAAAGTGATATTCAGGCACATATAACCAGAGATTAGAGGACAAGACGTTATATATAAGGATTTTAAATGAATCAATTTATATTTTTATTTGGAGTTTTTCACTAGCTAACTAAATTGAGATGTGTCGTCAATATAGGTTGTGGTGCTTTGGCGAGAGTGTTTTACCAGGTTCGAGCCCTGGATATGGAGAAAATTCTGATGGATGGCCCCTGTAATACGTGATTTGAATTTAATCGAAGCTTCAATGTGGGCTCCAAATATTTAGTGGAAAAAAGAATTAAAATTTGAGATGTGTCAAAAGAAGTCTTGAAAAAAAATTATGCAATTTTTTTTCATTTTTTTTTTCATGTTGGAGGTAAAATTAGAATAAAAGTGCAAATTCGATTATTTGCCTAGCATTTATATTCATAGTTTCCTCCGTCAAATCCATGAAAAACAAAACAACATAATTAATAGTAGAAAATATTTTATATTTATAGATATATGATATGTTTTTTTTTTTTAATTTTTATAATTATCTAATAATTATAAATATGAATAAAGATATAGAATATTGAGCTTTCTTTCAACATTAAGAATTTATCAAAACTAGATTGATTTTTTCTATAAAAAAAATGTATATATGGATTAAATAAAAAATAATTTGAAATCACGTGTCACTTTATTTTTTTATTTAATTTGAAAGGCTTAAAAAAACATATGAAAGGAAATAAAGTTGAGAAATGATAATAATGCAGGACATATTCATGTGGTATAAGGTGGAGTGCGAAGAAAATAATAAATGTATTACGTCAATATCATAATGACTCATGTCTTGTTTTATTTGTGTGCAATAACATATTTGTAGTGCATTAATTTGGTACTGATAATCAAAACATATTGAAATTAGTGATTATCAAACATAGGTTATCAATTTTGTTTTTCTTTTCTTATTAAATTGTTTTAAATATTTTCATATGTGGTCGAAAAAGATCTTTTTTTAATTGTGAAAAATGAAAAAAGTCACACTCCTTCAGTTTTTATTTATATTCACTAAATCAATTTCTACTTTATCATTTATATTCACAAAATTTAAAATAATAATAAATTTTAGATTGGTGAGGGTAATAATTTTTAAAAAGTAATGATTTGATTATAAATTTTATTCATATAAATGGTTAGTAAATATAAATGTGGAATCATTTTAACAAAATATAAATTTATGGATCAATTTTTATATTTAAAAATCCTAAATTTTAATATGAAATTTTCATATCCTGATTTTTGAAGAATATGAAATTTCATCTCATGATATGAAATTGCATGTCTAAGTACTGATTTCATTTTAAAATTTTATATTTATGATATAATATCGCATAATCAACCGCTTACTAAAAATAATAATTTAAAATCACGTGTCACTTTATATAAAGCTAGCAAATGATAAATGTTGTGGAGCGGGGCGAAAATAATAATTGTAAAGCAAGGTGGGGTATAATGAGTATTACGCGAATTTGCCCTTCAATTGTCCCACCCCATTTTTTATCCCTCAACAATGATAAGCTCATCATTACAATAATCGAATTAGTTTAGTATCATAATTTTTTAAATAATATAAATTACTAGCAAGTATTATATATTATACATAATAATGAATAGTATAAATAAAAGTGAAATCATTAATGAAATATAATTAAATAAATACATAATTAAAAAAATTATTTAAATTCTATATAAATATTTCAACTTTCAAGATCAGTACGGTGCTCCGATGAATGCTTTATTAATACATTATGTAGTTCAAAATGAGCTTCTTTATCCTTTTTTTTAATAGTATTGATGAATTCGGAAAGAATCTATCAGATTATTAAGTTAATTATTAAGTTATTGTTGTAATTTTTTTCAATTTTTTTTTTTTTGTACTTTTAAAAATTAATT
>CM040622.1:93076820-93101897 GCA_022817965.1 Solanum lycopersicoides
AAGACACGCTTGAGCTCATCTGTTCTCCATTGTTCTGTAGTTAAACAACGATATAGTTATTGATTTTCACGCCACTGATTGTAATTTTGGGAGAAGATTAAATGGCCTGAACTTTTTGGACACAGAGGAGAGAAGAATTGTGTCAAAGAGGTGTCTTAGACAGAAATTCTCAACAAAATGGTTGGTAGTGACATTCTGTTGTGTGTGCAACACTCATTTTTGTGTGGTGATTTTGGCTTCTTGGTTGAGAAAATTTTGGAGAGGAGCTTGGTAAAGTTTTTTTATTTATTAGTATTATAATAATATTCATTTTTTTCCCTTGACCCCCTTTTGACAGATGTCGCCTCCCGTTTGATTTGAGCAATCAATCACAATTGAGATAAATATGTTTTTCACTTGTTCTGTATAAATAAAAGACCAGTAAAAAGTATTTGCTCCTTTGTATTACATGTGAATGAAGGAAACTTGCATTCAGAAAATAGATTGACTTAGAGAAACAAATTTGAAGAATTCTTGATTTTCTCAAGTATGGCCATGTCTTCCTCTACCAACCCGAGCCATACTTCTATTCCCTTCCCGTCACTAGTGTCCATTAAAACAACCAAATTGGGAGCTATGCTTCCAACAGATGCCCATTTTGGCCTACCCCATCCAAAATCAATGTCGTAGAAAGGAAACTTGCATAAACTAGTGGAGCCAAGTATTCTCTCTTCTTTATTCAATGTTCTTACTCTATCATCCATAGTCTTTACATCATAGCTATGTTTAGTCAAATTCTTTATCGAATCTTGAATTTTTTTCACTAGTAACTTTAGTCTAAAAGTCCCTCAGAAACTTCCCAATTTGCCTGAACCATATGTATGATATTTCCCATGGTTTGCTGAGGTAATGGGGGTTGAATTCTTCTCCTCAAGTCTATTGGAATTCGAATTACATAATTCTTGATACTATTATTATTGTTCCTTTTCTGCATAGCTGCAATAACTGCTTGCCATACAAAGGCTAGCACAGCCTCTACTCGAGAAGTTGAACATTCTGCTTTCGTGTTCAGAGCCAAAATATTGGACTCATTGAACACGAATCTTCTTGCTGCCATTTTTGGTTGAAGTTGATCCTTTTTCCCAAATTGAAACATTGAAAAACTATGGACCTCTTTCGGTGGAAAGATGGAAGTACAGTCCGTGAACAATTTGTCTGAAATAGTAATGTTGCCATTTTCTGCGCGACTCTGACTAATGCTTGCCCAGGTTTTGAGAAAAATGGCGATGGATGAACCATCTGTTATAGGTGACTAATACAAACACCTATAGCAATTCCTCCACAAGCGAAACAGTTTATCTGTAGTGCCAACAAGATATTGTCATCTGATCTTGTTAATGGATTCATTGGGAGTAATTTTCTCAGAACTTGAATTTTCAGGTTCATAAGCACATTTGACATGTCTTCATAACGTTGCACGCGTTAAATCAACACCTTGGTCGTTGCATTCAACTGTGGTTCCATCTTTAATTCTTCCTGCAAGCGGTCTCAGGTAACTTAAGGTTTTCGAGAGGGATACCTTAAGAGAATCTATGACATTTTCCAAATCACTACTTGAGTTCTTGTGGTAGAAGAGAACAAATGTAGTGTAACAATTTGGAGCCTTTTGATCTAAAAGAGAAAGCTTATGGCTTTTATGATTCTTTAAACTTGGAGAAAATGGTTTTGATTATTTCTTTGGAGATAATCTCAACTTTGATATCCATTTCCCCTCAATGAGAATATGTTGATTTAGTTAGTTTGTACAAAATTTTGTGCATATAAGCTGAGCAAAGTGAGAATAACATCCCAAGAGTGCCAAAAGGGCAAAAGGACAAGGATCATAAGGCCGGCAAAATCATCAAGTAGCGTGGTGAGATGAATGAGATACCGCGGTTTTATTCTGGAAAAGGTCAATATCTTAGTAGGGAGATTTTCCACTTTATTAGATCTACATGACAAGAATTTGAATTAGTCGAGTCAGTTTGTTTCGAATAATGTATGATTGAACCAAATAAAAAATTCATTGGTGGCAGAGCGGATTATCCAAGGGAGCAATGAAAGTGATATTCAGGCACATATAACCAGAGATTAGAGGACAAGACGTTATATATAAGGATTTTAAATGAATCAATTTATATTTTTATTTGGAGTTTTTCACTAGCTAACTAAATTGAGATGTGTCGTCAATATAGGTTGTGGTGCTTTGGCGAGAGTGTTTTACCAGGTTCGAGCCCTGGATATGGAGAAAATTCTGATGGATGGCCCCTGTAATACGTGATTTGAATTTAATCGAAGCTTCAATGTGGGCTCCAAATATTTAGTGGAAAAAAGAATTAAAATTTGAGATGTGTCAAAAGAAGTCTTGAAAAAAAATTATGCAATTTTTTTTCATTTTTTTTTTCATGTTGGAGGTAAAATTAGAATAAAAGTGCAAATTCGATTATTTGCCTAGCATTTATATTCTTAGTTTCCTCCGTCAAATCCATGAAAAACAAAACAACATAATTAATAGTAGAAAATATTTTATATTTATAGATATATGATATGTTTTTTTTTTTTAATTTTTATAATTATCTAATAATTATAAATATGAATAAAGATATAGAATATTGAGCTTTCTTTCAACATTAAGAATTTATCAAAACTAGATTGATTTTTTCTATAAAAAAAATGTATATATGGATTAAATAAAAAATAATTTGAAATCACGTGTCACTTTATTTTTTTATTTAATTTGAAAGGCTTAAAAAAACATATGAAAGGAAATAAAGTTGAGAAATGATAATAATGCAGGACATATTCATGTGGTATAAGGTGGAGTGCGAAGAAATAATAAATGTATTACGTCAATATCATAATGACTCATGTCTTGTTTTATTTGTGTGCAATAACATATTTGTAGTGCATTAATTTGGTACTGATAATCAACATATTGAAATTAGTGATTATCAAACATAGTTATCAATTTTGTTTTTCTTTTCTTATTAAATTGTTTTAAATATTTTCATATGTGGTCGAAAAAGATCTTTTTTTAATTGTGAAAAATGAAAAAAGTCACACTCCTTCAGTTTTTATTTATATTCACTAAATCAATTTCTACTTTATCATTTATATTCACAAAATTTAAAATAATAATAAATTTTAGATTGGTGAGGGTAATAATTTTTAAAAAGTAATGATTTGATTATAAATTTTATTCATATAAATGGTTAGTAAATATAAATGTGGAATCATTTTAACAAAATATAAATTTATGGATCAATTTTTATATTTAAAAATCCTAAATTTTAATATGAAATTTTCATATCCTGATTTTTGAAGAATATGAAATTTCATCTCATGATATGAAATTGCATGTCTAAGTACTGATTTCATTTTAAAATTTTATATTTATGATATAATATCGCATAATCAACCGCTTACTAAAAATAATAATTTAAAATCACGTGTCACTTTATAAAGCTAGCAAATGATAAATGTTGTGGAGCGGGGCGAAAATAATAATTGTAAAGCAAGGTGGGGTATAATGAGTATTACGCGAATTTGCCCTTCAATTGTCCCACCCCATTTTTTATCCCTCAACAATGATAAGCTCATCATTACAATAATCGAATTAGTTTAGTATCATAATTTTTTAAATAATATAAATTACTAGCAAGTATTATATATTATACATAATAATGAATAGTATAAATAAAAGTGAAATCATTAATGAAATATAATTAAATAAATACATAATTAAAAAAATTATTTAAATTCTATATAAATATTTCAACTTTCAAGATCAGTACGGTGCTCCGATGAATGCTTTATTAATACATTATGTAGTTCAAAATGAGCTTCTTTATCCTTTTTTTTAATAGTATTGATGAATTCGGAAAGAATCTATCAGATTATTAAGTTAATTATTAAGTTATTGTTGTAATTTTTTTCAATTTTTTTTTTTTTTGTACTTTTAAAAATTAATTTTATATTTCAATTTGGATGTATGTCAATTAATACTTTATTGAATGTTTATTATTTTTAATTATTTATTATTTATTTAAAAATTTATACGCATTTTTAATTTTTGTGAAGGTTAATTGTAGTTTATATAATTTATAGTAGAATTAACATAATTTTTTAAATTAAAAAAAATCATATATTGAAAAATTAATTTATAAAAAAAACTAAATTTTATATCTAAAATTAATATTATAGAAATATTACATAAAAAATAATTAAATATACCAAAGATTTAATCAAAACATACAATTTATATAATCTTTAATTAAAAATTAAAATAGTAAAATAATATTATAATATTTAAAAAGTTATTTGGTGTGAAATCTGGTGTGAAATTTGGTGTGAGTTTGGAGCTAAAAACACCAAATTTTACATCAAATATAGAATTTGATGTAAAATTGGTGTTGGGTTGGAGATGGTCTAAGCTATCTACTCACATTTTCGATTGTGAGTCATCAAGAAAACAAATATGTACTTTAGAGAGGAACTATCAACTAACATTACGATTTATAATAATAATAAATTTAAAACTAGGTTACTTTAAAAAAAAAAAAAAATGTATTTTAGAATTATCGTAAATTATATGCAAATATCTTTTGTTTTATCTTTGAGACATTGGTGATTCTGTACGGATATACACGTGTCATAATCTTCTCTATCAATTTACATTTATTAAATATCAAATTAATGGATAAAATTGTGACACGTGTTCCTATTAGTCTTTTGTTAGAATGAAGGAAAAATATGCTATAATTTTTGGATATAAAGACATCAACGTCTCAAAAGTATGACAAGCAAAAGATATCAATATACATTACGATAGTTCAAAATATATTTAATCTAGGGCACGATTTAAGACATCGTGTTAAATAAGCCATTTAAGACACGATTTCTAGGATAATAAAGAAATGGCCAATAATAATCCACGTAGCATCATGTGATTGGTTTACACAATTAATAGTGATACCTAACCCATCTATATATATAAATGCTCTTGTTTTCACGATCTATTTGACATAAAGAGAAATTTCTATTCCAAAATTAAAAATATATTCAAAATTTAAAATTTATTAATTCAAAAGTGATATTAAATTTCAATTAATCCATAACGAATATTTTGAATCCGTCACTATAAAAAGATGTGTCTTGGCTCCCAATTCTCATCTTAATAGTTGCATTTGAGATCATATGCTTACAACCTGCTCTAGCTGGTTTGTCTGTCAAGTATCTTCCTGGATTTGAAGGAACACTTCCCTTTCAACTTGAAACCGGGTAATTTTTTTATTTATCTTAAAGTAAATATTTAATCGTAAAGGCAGATCTACATTGAAGCTTTCGAGTGTTTGGAACATTCATTAATTTTGTATCGAATTAATAGAAATTTAAACAAATAGTATAAATATAACCAATGAGCACTCAACCAACAAATAGTTGATTGGTGTAGTGATTGTTTGTGGGTGCTCAAAGTTATATATCGACCTGTTGTCTCTGGGTTTGATTCTCATTATAGCATTTTAAAAAAATAATTAAAGACCAACTCTTCTCGCGTAACAGGTATTTATCAAATAATGGATGCATAACATATACACTCTCTGCCTCTCGTTCTTTTTAGTTATCATAGTTTTCTTTTTTAGAGTCAAGCCATAAGAATTTTAATTAACGTTTTATGACTTATTTTTTCATAATAAAAATTGTAATTTATAGTACTTTTTATATAGTTTTTGAATATCTAAATTTTTCAGTTTAAAATATTGAATTGATGTAATCTAATTTAACTGTGAAAAATAGTAAATTAACTTTTGAAAACGCGACATGATAACTAAAAGGCGAAGGAAGGAGTATTTGAATGTATTTTTTTTCCGTCCTTTGCATGTGACAATGTTTGGTAGGACGTATGATAATAATGCTAACTATGGTGTGTCTTAGTAATGATGATATTTAGTTATGCTGATATTAATAGTATAGAGATAAAAAAATTTAATGCATTATTTGATTTGGTGTGTTAAAATAATATAGGTTGAATAATTTTTATTTATTTTATTTACAAAAATTATAACTTGCCTAAATATAATAAAAAGAATAAAAAAAAATTTAATGGATAAATTGTGTTTTTAACCATGCTAATGTGTTTATATATATATATATATATAAATCACACTAATACAATATTAAAATCTATTATATTATTAATATCATAAATTTCTATATATCAATTATGCATATCTTCCTACTACTTAAGAGTGTATAACTAATTACGTAGGTGGAAAAAATATATCAAATATATAAAATATAAAGTGTTTATCGAGAACTAAATTTTGTTAATTAAAGTATTTAGCTTGGGAGGCATCCTATTTAATAAAGATTATTCCTCGATCATTTCTGTCACTATTAAATTCCAACTTAGAGCTCCTTTCCTTACAGTCAAGTGACTTTCACTCCTTCTACTCTAAACTAACACTATTTATTTACGAATTCTATTTTTAAATCTATACCCATTGTAATTGTGTGATGCATTTGAATATTCGAGTTCGAGCAACATAATTTTATTTTTAAAATAAATATACAGATATTAAAACATCCATCGGATATTTTTGGACACAATGAATGGCTGTGGAGAAATCCAATCCCCACAAGGACTAGAGCTATAATGTACTTTTCTTATATGTGGTAAAATTTGTGAGATTGATAGGCTTTTAACCTGATTTGAATAAGTCTGTCAATTTATAAAGCTTGAAAAATATGGATAAGATCGGTTTGTAGGCTAAATAAAAATTAATTAAAAAATAAAAATACAAAATAGAATATTAAGAATAACAAGAATCTAAACTCAAAATCTGTTAAAAATTTGAAGTATTACAATTTAATTATGAATTATGTTTATAAAATATGTGCTACATAAAATATAAAATTTCTAGGATATCAGCACATAGGTTAGTAACATATGAAAAGTTGTCATAGTTTTGTGTGTTATTACAATAATTGGAAAATAATTAGTTTATATTTCTATTTACCTATTTATATTTTTATTTGAATCAAACTTAATAAATAGTATAAAGATAATTTTATTTGTGAATTTGATTAACAGGTAGTAAAACTAACACCACGTAATATTGTCTATATTTATGATAAATATTTTTGAATAATAGTTTAATTTAAATAATTATAAAAAAATCTGCTTTAAAAAAAGATGGTTGACCCGGCAAAGCCCGTAGTCCATGTACTTGTGTGTTGTGCCGACCATTTTCTGACCTACACTAAAAATGGGCTAACCCGACTTGATTCGTAAAATTTCAAAACATGTATGGATTAATCCGAATAAGGTGAACCAACCTATATTGACACTTCTATGTATTACTATTTTTTATGTTTATTTGCTCTGTCATATATCTTTACGGGGTACTTTAATATCGAATGATGTATATATGAAACTCGCAAAAAATATTGAATATTCTCAAATTAATTGATCAGGTATATAGGTGTAGGTGAAGCAGATGAGGTGCAAGTCTTCTATTATTTTATAAAGTCGGAATCTAATCCTAAAGTCGATCCACTTATTTATTGGTTTACGGGAGGTCCCGGTTGCTCTCCATTGAGTGCCATTTTTTTTGAATTTGGTAAATTATTTATCTAACTTTATTGTTATATTATAACAATTCGTTTTCTTTTTACATGTCTTTGTAAGTTGATTGAAAATAATTTGCAATTACAAATAAAATATAAAGAAATATAATTTTATTGGGTAAATTATAATTATACGTATTAGTTTTTGTATGAAATCACTCAAGTATGTTTTCAAAGTATTTAAGTTTCTTGCTAAAATTTGCAGGACCCATTACATTGGACACTAGAGCTTGTAAAGGGAGCTTGCCCACGTTGTCTTTAAATCCATATGCATACACAAAGGTCAGAAATAATAGCAAAACTTATCGATATTTCATCGATTTAGGAGCTAATTACTTAGACACACTTCAGTTTGCAATACTACAAATTTTATTAGATTTTGATGTGTTCAAATTTATTCAGATACATGTATCTAAAGATATATGAGATTAAAATTAGGTGTAATTTGTTCTAGATACACTGTATCTAAGTGGATTTGCATGTATCTTGGATACATAGATGAATCTTGCTCGCCACTCTCCTATGTATCTGGTATCCAAATATACATGTGAATCAATACATGTATCTAGTGCTTATCTTATGTATATGAGATACATGATTATTTCCTTCCCCATCTTGCTCGCCTCCCTACACATCTCGCTCGCCTCTCTTTCTATTTTAGTATATCTAGCGACAATACATGTATATATATGTATCTTTCTCAATATATTATCGAAAACTTTTAACTAGTGGTAAGACACATAATTATTTAAAAATATAGGTAAAACTAGTATATATACAATATTGATATATTTCTAATAAGATAGTTTTTCCAAATAAAAAAAAACTATAAATTACAATAATTAACAGATTAAAATTATATAAAAAATATAACTGATTCTCCTAATTTCATCTTTGCCACATAAATTGAGACAAATATAATAACATATATTAAACTCATACAAATATAATAACATATATTAAACTCGTACTGATACAATATCTGATATATCTAGAAATGCCTCTAATTATTTGATTGAATTATAGGTGGCAAGCATAATTTTTGTGGATTTGCCAGTGGGGACTGGATTTTCCTATGCAACAACACAAAAAGCAAATTACTCAGATGATTTACAATCAGCTGATCATGCTTATGAATTTCTTCGAAAGGTAACACATGGCAAATTATTTAATTTATTTATATTAATAATAATATTATATGTGCATAATTATCACGTACTAAGATAATATTTAAATCTATTTTTTTAATTAACCAATTTTCTTTAAGTATTTTACAGTGGTTAATTGAGCATCAAGAATATCTCAATAATCCTTTTTATGTTGGTGGAGACTCATATAGTGGAATTACAGTTCCTATTGTTACTCAAGTCATATCAAATGGTAATTAATAAATCAATAATTTGCTTGTAATTATTATTATAGTATATAGTTTTTAATTTTATAGAAAAATATAATATATTATTGATATAAATTATGCAATGCAGGTAATGATATGGGAATCAAGCCATGGATCAATCTTAAGGTTGGTGACTTATAAATATATTTTTAATTTAGGCAAATTTAATTTTAGTGAAAATTAATTAAATCGAGCTAGCTCATTTTCAATAATTATATTCAGAGTTGATTTTACATATTGATTAACAAGAAACTTTTTATTACATTAATATGATCATAAAAAAACTAGTTTTGTGACTTTATTATTATAGTGAGTGAAGTTAAATAACTTAATATAAAAATCAAAATGAATTATATAGCTTAGTACTAAAAAAGATTTTATGGTGAAAAAGATATCTACAACTTTCACTTATATTAACAAAATTTTTACTATGCATTTTATGTCCAATAAATTAAATGGTATTTGCAGGGATATATTTTGGGCAATCCATCAACATTTGCTGGTCAAGATTACTATATCATACCTTTTGCTCATGGGATGGGCCTAATCTCTGATGAACTATACCAGGTATGAGTACTTCGAAATAATTTTAGATATGCGGTGTTTTGAAATAAAAACGATAAAAATTCAATTTTTATTTGAGATAAAAATATTTGATTTTAGGTAAAAAAATAATAAACTATAGGCATATATGTGTCTGAACTTCTGACATAATTTTTTAGATATTTTGTCAAGTTTAATTTCAAATATTACACATTAAATATTATTGGGAAAATACACAAGTACCCCATAGATTATAACCGAAATCCCAAAGACACATCTTAACTATTCTAAGGTCCTATTACCCCCTGAACTTTTATTTTTATTGTAATTTTATGCACCTTTTGGCTTACGTGACATCCAATATCTCCCACGCGTCTCAATTGCGTGGAGTCACGGAGTTTGCCACGTAAGGCAAAAGATGTATAAAATTACAAAAAAAAATTAGTTCAGGAGGGTAATAGGACCTTTGTTTAGTTAAGGTGTGTCTTTGAGATTTTGATAATAGTCTAGGAAAGTACTTGTGTATTTTTTCAATATTATTCTGAAATAGATAGACTCGTAAATTTTATACACTTTTTTTTTTTTTTGAAATAAAATTTTATACACTACAAATATGACTTAGGTGTTAATTTCAAATTCGAATATCTATGCACTCCGACCGTTTTTTTCTTTCGATCATTTACATTTCTTTCCAATTATCTTTTATGAATGATTATTTAATTTACATTAAGGGTGTGTTTGGTATGGAGGAAAATGTTTTCCATGGAAAATGTTTTCCTAGAAAATGTTTTCCTGGAAAACAAGTAGATTTTGGACTTATTTTCTCATGTTTGGTTGGTGAGTAAAAAATATTTTCCGAAAATGGTTTTCAGTGTTTGATTTATGAATGAAAAATGTTTTTGAGAGACATCTTTTATTTTTACTAAAGTAAAAAATAATTTATGAAATTGAAAATATTTTTTAAAAATAAAATTATTACTTTTTTGGTGGTGGGGGGTAGTGGGTGGGGGCAGGGGAAGGCGGAGGAGTGAAAAAATAAAAATTTGAAGTTGATAGTATTTTTAAAAAAACAATTAATTTTTTTGGGGTTGGGTGTGGGTTGGTGCTGGTTTGGGGGGGGGGGGGTAGGAGTTTAAAAATAAAAATTTGAAGTTGAAAATATTTTTTAAAAGCAAAATTTTTTTTTTTGGGGGGGGGGGGGAGCTGGCCGGTGGGGGGGTCAGGGATCGGGTGAAAATAAAATTTTGAAATTGAATTTCTTTTTTTAAATTGGTGTTTTCCCAAAAAAAAAATGTAATTTGAAATTAGAGAAGAGTTTTGGAAAATGTTTTCCTTAATTTTGTAAGGGAAGTCATTTTCCTTAATTTTGAGGAAAATGAGTTGATTTGGAAAACATTTTCCCAAACTTTTGTCCCAACCAAACATGAGAAAATTGGAAAACATTTTCCAGAAAATATTTTCCTTCATACCAAACACACTCTAAATTATTTGATTTATTTAACAATCATTATTACCTAAGTATCACATATATAATATAAAAAATAAATTATATCCAACAAACTTAAATGGTGATACTTATTTTGGTACGGAAAGAATAGTACTAAAGAATTACATCTTTAAAAGGTATTTATCAATGTTTCCTCAAAAACATTTTTGGAGCAAGTCCCGAAGCTGGGTGTACCAAAAACGCTTCGACATGTACATTTCAAGCGTAGATTTATAAGGCGTAAATTTTAAAATTTGAGGCGTAAGCCTCGAGTATAAAGTTGTAAGTTCCGGGCGTAAAAAATATAGGCCCGAGCATTTTTAATGTGTTTTAAAGCCGTTATTTTGCATTAAATCATATTTTTTTATTGATTAATTAATTTTTTAAATAGTAATTATAATATTGGTTTCTTCATTATTGGTTATTATTAAACTTATCTGAAATAAAATCATAATATAATTTCTCTATATTATAGGTTATTTATAAATATTTATTTGTAAAATCATTGAAAGGTTAACTTTTACTTATTTTATTAGTAATAAAATGTAAAATTGAATATATATACGACTACGCCCCGTATATCCATGAGACTTATGCTCCGTATCTCGGGGTTTATGCTTCTCCCGTACACTGTAAAACGCCTCGCCTTACACTCCACCTATTAAATCACTGATATTTATTAAAAATAAATTGAAATGAAAAAAGTAGAAAATACAATAGTTAAATGTCTTTGATTGATGCAACAAAGCAAAAAATAAGTATATTAATTCATTACTTCAAATGCCTCTCTAATTAAGTTTAATTTTATTTCCATAAACAGTCATTAGTGACTAATTGTGAAGGAGAGCTGATATATAGAGGTCGAACTATAACCAACCCACTTTGTTCAAGGGACATGGATACTTTCAATTGGGTAACTCTCACTAATTTTTATTTTAAAAAATATTTTAATTGTCAAGTTAATAATTTTAATTATTAATATATTAATGCAGTTGACTAAGGATATTTATTTATATAATATCCTAGAGTCCCCTTGTGAACTTGTATCAAAAGATTCAAGAAGATGGTTGACTCAAAATGTTATAAAGCTAAAAAATTCTGCTACATATCCTCAAGTTAAATGTCGAGTAAGTTACTATCATTTTTTTCCGCTTATTTTTAGGAAAAATGTATAAGTACCTGTTGGGTTATCCACATCGGAAGTGAAAGGGGCTAGTGGTCAATTTAAAAGTGTGAGGGAAAGCCTCAACCTTTAAGCTAGCTTTTGGGTTGAGAAGGCCCAAGACCACCCAACATTGGTATCAGAGTCCAGGTTGTCAACAAGTCTCAGCCCACCGGGAGAAATTGGGTTGTCGCTCTCTCCAGCCCAAGGCACGATGTGTGAAGGGGGAGATTGTTGGGTTATCCCACATCGAAAGTGGAAGGGGCTGGTAGTCAATTTATAAGTGTGAGGGAAAGCCTCAACCTTTAAGCTAGCTTTTGGGTTGAGAAGGCCCAAGACCACCCAATAGTACCCTCTTAATTTATGCCTGAAATTTCATAGACACACTTATACTATACTAAAATTCTATTACCCCTGAACTTATTTTATAAATAATTTTCTACCCCGTTTCAGCCTACGTAACACTAGTTTGAAAAGAAAAAAATTCTACCCCGTTTCAGCCTACGTAACACTAGTTTGAAAAAAATGTCAACACACATTGGATCCACAAGATAGTGCCACATAGGCCGAAAAGGGGTAGAAATTATCTATAAAATAAGTTCGGAAGTAATAGGACCTTAATATAGTATAAGTTGTCTCTGAGATTTCGAACATAGGTTAAGGGGGTACTTTTGCATTATTTAGATTATTTTTTTGGTTGTGCATTATTTAGATTATTTTTTTGGTTACTATATATTATGTATGATATGAGAATCAGGACAGACATTTAACAATTTATTTCCCCGTAGAAAGAATGGCATGACCTCTCTTTGATTTGGGCCAACGATAATAATGTAAGAGATGCTCTTCATGTTCGAAAGGTATATAATTTTAATAATAATAGTAATAATTAAAAAAAAATCAAATTAAAACTTAGATATTATTTATTAAAATATCAAAATTACATTAAATTTAGAAAACTATTGGAGCATGGGATGAATGCAGGCGCAACTTGTCTTTTGGAGAAATTATCAGCAATACTATACCATATCATTCAAATCTTAGTCGTAAAGGTTTTAGATCTCTTATTTACAGGTATTTATATTTATTAGACTATTTTATTTTATAGCTAATTAATTAATTTTATAGTAATTTTCTAAATTTATTTTTGAGATTAATTACATGAATATTCACTTAATATTATATTATTGCAGTAAAATTAGTAAACTATATTTTATAACAAAATGATTATTCAATTTTACCATAGTATCATAAAAACTTATATATGTTTTTTTTTGTTTTGATCACGATATGGTTATTCCATTTATTTCAACTCAAGTATGGATTAAATCACTAAACTATTCAATTATTGATGATTGGAGGCCATGGATTGTTGATGGTCAAGTTGCGGGGTGAATTTCTAACCTAAGTAAAAAAAAAATTCCAATTATTCCTTAGTTAATGTTAAGCAAAACAATAAATTGAAAAAATATTAATTAAGTTTGATTGATGCATATAGGTATACTAGAAGTTACTCCAATCAAATGACATTCGTGACGGTTAAGGTCAGAAACTAGTTATTATATCTGTTTTAATTTATTTGTCTTATCTTTTTTTTTTTTTTTAAATGTCTTTTCTTCCTTTTGAACAACTATTTAATATCATATTTTCATATGTCATGTTTAAAATGATAAGATCAAAGAGAATTTTAATGCGTTCTACATATCTTTAATTTAAAATCAAAAGGTTCAAAATATTTTTTACTTCCCTTGTTAATTTGCATACTAAATCAAAATCAGACAAGTAAAATAAAATGAATGAAGTAATATATTTGATGATAAAAGCTTGTTTGCATCAAACTATTACACACATGCATCTCTCATGGATATGTGTTTATATGTTAATTAAAAATGATCAAATAAGCATTAGGCTATAGATTTTAAATATTTTTTATTTTGTTGGGGATTGATGGAGTTGGAGTCAAAAAAGAACTGGTGTTAGTTATACTATTTGCCAAAAAAATTAAAAAAAAAAAGTTGAGATAATGTTCAATTCAATGTATTTATATAAGTTGGAAAACAAGTTATAAGGTTTTTTTAAAAAAATTTAGAATACAATTTCAAATTTAATTTAAATCTTATGATCATAAGCTGACGCAAATAAAATAAAAATAATTTTAAAAAAATAATATTTTTATAGCCAAATGGTTCCTAGGAAATACTATATATTAACAAAACTTTATTTTTAACCACAAACTTATTTAGTTTAGTATAAACATTATATCTACTCTAGTTCATTTGTTTAAATAACTTCTAATTTTCATTTCTATTTAATTCCTTTTGAATACAGGGAGCAGGGCATACTACCCCAGAGTATAAACCTGTGCAAAGTCTTGCCATGTTAAAGCGTTGGTTATCCTATGAATCACTATGATTTAAAATATATTTATATAATGATAAAATTAATAAATTCTATTTAATTTATTATGACAGGTTAATAAAAAACTTTATTTTTGAAATTATCATATTAAGTTTGGTATGAAGCACTAAAAAATAGAATAAATTTGATTCCAAATATGTTCTTATTATGAGTGGACTAGCTTATGTTTGCCCTTCAATAATAAAATGTATTTATTTATTGATTAATCCTTTTGTTTTAGGATAATTTTTTTTATTACAATTATATGTTACAATTCAAACTATCTTAAAACTCATATGGTCTATCTCAAGTTACCCCACCCTCTTCTATTGTCAACTCATCGTCTAGACGACGATTTTATTCTCATTTTAGATTATAACTTTATCTTTTATCATATAGAGATTTTTGAAATAGAAAGTCGCTCCTACTCTATTAACCAATCTACTACTCTTCCTCAAGTTCTCATGCCAACACCCTAATCCTTGAGCCCTCTTAGTAGACCACATGCAAGATTCCTACTAAATCATCTTGTCTCAAATCCCTCTTTATCAGATATATATTATAAATACTGAACAACTATACTAGTCTCAATATTCAAATTATGTATGAAATCTTTTGTCATCAGCTTGACCTAGTAACCATAACTTAGCAAAACAAATAACATACATTTTGATATCACAAGTATAACCTAATCTGAACTCTAAGTTTTCACTCTTAGTCGATATACATAATAAACGTGAACAACCTCAGCATACCAACTTTTAGTAGGCGTTTGGTTATGCGATACCACATCATGATATGGTATCGTGAGATGAAATCAGCGTTTGAACATGCGATTTCACACTGATTCCATCTCATGAGATGTGATTTCATATTCTCCAAAAAGCATGATTTCATATCATGATTTGAGATATTTTAATATAAAAATTAATCTACAAATTTATATTTTATTAAAATAATCCACATTTATATATACAAACCATTTATTTCATATATAAATAAAAATTTTAATCACATCATTACTTTTTATACAAACCATTTTTTTCATCGTATACAAACCAATAGTGGAGACTAGTCATCCCCTGGAACCATGCCAATCATTAATCATACAAAATACATGCACAACCACATGCCCTTGTTGTAAAAGTATGACATGACCTTTGACCCTCAGTGAAACTAATTTAGCTTGTACTTGATCTGAAATAATGATAAAACAAGACAATTGATGTCCTTGATTCTAAGGCTTAAGAATCAAAATACAAATTCGTGGAGTAATCAACTTACATGTATAAAAGAAAAAGAAATTGGTAGAAAGAATTGAGGAAGTTTGCCTATATCTTCATTTCTCTTCTCAAGAACGAAGTTGCAGAATAATGAGATGTTTTGAGACTTTTCTAATAAAGATCTGATTAAATCTTTATAGCGGCTTGCACGAAACAAAAACTTAAAATTCTCCCCAAAAGTCCCTATTTTGCAACACTCTCAAATCTTGACGTTCTAAAATAATCCTTCCGCTCCAAATTTGATACTAGGAATTTTACGCACCTGAATTTACTTTGAAAATAAGCCTTAAGAGCTCCTTAATTAATGTCTTAGGCTAAAAGAAAATCAGCCCACGTACACTTTTAGACATTATCATCAATCATTTTCCAAATTATCCTATATCTCATCTTACTAAGATTTTATCTGAGACTGATCTAATCTAAAAAATTTCAAATCACATATTAAAATTGAACTAATTAATTGTGAAGTCTAGATAATTAAACTAAAAAATGTTATAATGCATCAACTTCTATAATAACCTTATTAAGAAATCAATAATCTTCATGTAGCCTCACGTGATTACGATATTTTAGGACCAATTAATAATGCCCCTCTATAATATAGTATAGTATATGCACAGAAGCTGCCATTAATTAATTAATTTGCAAAATTGAGACCCACAAAGTTCAGTACCACTTGTCTTGTAATATATATATATATATACCAAGAAAATTTATTTCTTGTCTAGTCAAATCCACCATATGTATTTGAGGGAGAGGCTAAAATAAAAAAAAGATACGATTCAGTATTTTCCATTCTCTAAGTAGAGAAAAAAATGAAATACTCGAAGATGAAGTGTTCACTTTACGTTGTTTTGTTAATATTTGTAATATTTGAGATATATCCACTTTTTGTTCTTGCTGGTTCACCTGTCAAGTATCTTCCTGGATTTGAAGGACCTCTTCCATTTCAACTTGAAACCGGGTAATTTTATTACCTTCTTCGTTTACTTTTATTTATCATTGTATATTCTAAAAAAATAAGGTATGTATTCACTTTTAACGTATCAAAGTAAATATGAATTATCTATTTTTTAAATTATGAATAATATTCATGTCAATTGAAAATGCACAAATAAAAGTAAATTGCATTCACTAATCTTTCAGTTATTAGAGGCAAAATATTATTTCCTCAATAACTTTTGTATTTAACATGGAATTGTTTTTGTTTTGTTTTTTGTTTTTAAGTTATTATTATTATTATTATTATTATTATTATTAATAATAATAATAATAATAATAAATAATAATAATAATAATAAGGGATAATGCACAAGTATTGACTTAGATGATAAAATTATGTACGAAATATTGAATCATTTCTTGATTTCCAAGTTAAATATTTATTTAATGTAGTAGAGAAGTAATATTTGGGGGGAAATTTGGCAAATAGTGTTTGTTCATATACTTTGTTATTATTTGGTAAATATTTTTGGCAAATAGTTCAAAATTTCAAATACTAGTTTTTTCTAGTATTTGGCCCAACTCTCATTATTTGGAATCTTTTATAAAACTTTTATCTTTTACAAAAACACCCTCTATAGTTGTTGCTTGAGTTATATTACATAATTTTTTACGTTAACATCAAAGTAGTGATGAAATATTCAGTGAATGTTAAATGATGATATGGTTATTGATGAAAATGATGAACAATCGACTAAGGATAAAAAAGTCATGTGTTTTGTCTACTTCACGATTATGGAATGATGTTTGTTGCACTCATTTTAAATTACCACATTGCTCTAGTGTCATGAACACTATTTGTTATTATTGTAATAAAGATCCAATTGACTTGTAATACAAACTTATGGTTAGTTTTGATAGTTTTTAAAACTTATGGATATAAATCATATTTTTCTAAAAAGTGAAATATATTTCCAAATACTATGGACAAACACATGGTGAAATTTCATCCAAATAATATTTGAAAATTTATGATCAAACGCTAGCTTAATCTAAAATGTATTCTTAAAGCTTCCTCATTAATTTGCCCAAGCAAAATGAGATCACCACTTCTTTTTAGATAGTTGACAACGTACTTACTTTTCTCATATTTATTTAATGATTCTACTGTCAATATATAGGGTTACTTTATTGCAAAACATCTTAATTTCGTCTTAATTTATATATATATTTTTAATTTTAAAATTTAAATAAATTTATTTTTTATTATAAATTTTTTATATATCTTTGAATAATTTAGTACTCCATAATTTTGCCCAAAAGTGCATCATCCAACTTTATTAGTATTAGGAAAATATGGAGGATAGGTTTATGGTATTTAATGACCATAGTATTGTAGAAGACGACCAAAATATTAAATTTGTATTATCAAGTTTAAAAAGTTAATATTCTTTCCATTTAACAACAGTAATATATTAAAAATATTGTCTAATAATATTTGTCCAATTTAAAAAATCAAGAGATAGTTGATCTTTTGAATTTATTTTACCTTGCTATTACTATTTATCATCTATCATATTTCTCAAAACATTAAATTTAATAAATCAAAAAATAAAATAGTGATATTACCCCTATTATTTATTATTTCTTAAAGAGTATGTCAAATTAGTTATGAACAATTATTGTTGAACTGAAGAAGTATCATACCCGCTGTTTTTAAAAAAAATCATTTCAAGGTTTATTATGAGCTCATTTTATTTTAATTCTATTATATTAGAATTTCTTTTTAATAATGCAATAAACATGATTTTATTATATTGCTGATTCTTAAATTAATTAATCAGGTATATAGGAGTAGGTGAAGCAAATGAGGTGCAACTCTTCTATTATTTTATAAAGTCACAATCTAATCCTAAAATCGATCCACTTATTTATTGGTTTACGGGAGGTCCTGGTTGCTCTCCATTAAGTGCCATTCTATATGAATTAGGTAAGTTATTCATTTAATTTCTCTTTATATCATAATGCCTTTGAATTTGAGAATTTTTATAGTCATATAAGTATTTATAATTTGTTTTGTATTTCTTTACATGATTAGACATATTTTATTATATATATATATACTAACTATTATTACTTGTACTTTTTAAATATTATATATTTTACCATTAATTAATAGTTTTTTATAATATATTGAGAAAGATACACTCAAATACATGTATTTTTGCTATCAGATACACTAAAATAGGGAGATATGTCAGTGAGATGGGGAGGGAGGCGAGTGAGATTTTTTGTTGTGTATCTGAGATAATGTGAATCACACTAGATACACACTATATACATGTATCGATATGTATCTCGTTTGATCTGCATGTATATGAAAACTAAATACGTCGGAGAGTTGCAAGTGAGATAGGAGAAAGACGAGCGAGATTCGTTATGTATTTGGATACAGAGTATCTAGAACAAATTTGACCTCATGTATCCTGAGATACATGTATCTAGACGTATCTAATGTATTTGAACGCATTAAAATCTGATAAGATACATAATATCGAAAACTAGAATGCATCTAAGTAATTAACTCTTAAACTAGTGAGATTTATGTAAATTTGCCTTTTTTTATAGTATCTATATTAATTAAAATAAAATCACACGATTTTAGAAAAAAAAAGTGTGTGTATATATATATATATATATATATATATATATATATATATATATTTCATTTATTTTTAAATTTTCTTGCTAAAATTTGCAGGACCTATTACAATGGATATTAGAGCGTATAATGGGAGCTTGCCAACGTTGTCTTTAAATCCATATGCATACACAAAGGTTAGAAAGAATATATACATTGTAATAATGTTTTTTTCTTTTTATTTGCAGATAAATTTAATATTACGACTCATTAGGCTAATCAAAATAAAATGGGAAAATTACGCGGTTAAGCAAACTTATACTATTTAATTACTCATCATAGCTATAGTTTGCTATAATTACCACTCGCGACTAATATTATACATTAATTACGTGGGTTGACTTCGAGTTTGTATAATTAGTCATGTTTGTATATGTATAATTCACCAAGATATACAAATACATATGTATAATATAAAATTTTTTAATTTATATACATATACAATTCACCTCTCTCCCACTCTCTGCCCTCTCTCGCTCGCCTCTCTCAATCTCGCTCGCCTCTCTCCTCCCTCTCCCAATCTCGCTTGACATTTTGTACAAATGTATATGTATAATATACAGTTATATACAATTATATACATATACAATTCACCTCTCTCCCACTCTCTGCCCTCTCTCTCTCGCGTCTCTCGATCTCGCTCGCCTCTCTCCTCTCTCTCCCAGTCTCGCTCGCCTCTCTCCTCCCTCTCCCAATCTCTCTTGCCATATATACAAATATATGTATAATATACAATTATCTAACCAATATACATATACAATTCACTTTTCTCCCACTCTTTTCCCCCTCTCTCTCTCCTCTCTCCTCTCTCCTCTCTCTCCCAGTCTCGCTCGCCTCTCTCCTCCATATGACATGTTGCTACAAATTGTAATTATCAAACTATAGCTATGGAGAGTAATTAATTGTTTTTAAGTGGCTATATGTGAAAGTTTCCCAAATAAAATTTAAATAGGCTGTTTAAATGTATTTTTCAAATTAATTAGTAACATACAAATTACTTCTCATTAAAGTACCCTTAAAAAATTTTACTTTTGACACAAAATAACTTTAATTAATGCCTAACTTTCAAAATTTGTTTCTTTTATAAAGTGCTTTATGTCAAAAGTGATATCGAAAAAATACTTTGTACAATAATACTTTAATTAGAATAGTACTTTAATTTATGCTCGATCAATAATCTAAAATACGTTTTAGAAAAAAGTTATTTTTTCTTTCTAATTTTTTTTTATAAATACCTTTAATTTTTTAAAATAAATATTTTTAACTTCTCAAAAATTTCGACAACTAATTAATAATAGTTAAATTATAGGTGGCAAACATGATTTTTGTAGATTTGCCAGTAGGGAGTGGATTCTCCTATGCAACAACACAAAAAGCAATTTACTCAGATGACTTACAAGCAGCTGATCATGCTTATGAATTTATTCGTAAGGTAAGTCGAAAGAGGTGCGAATTTGAATTAATCAGAATTCTAATATGGACACTGAATATCAGGCGGAAAAAATAACCTTGAAATGTTATTATTGTTATTTTATTCGTGCATAATTATCATAAGGTACTTATATAAAATTCTAAAATCTATTTTTTGTATGTTTACTATTTTATTTAAAAAATTATATTTTGCAGTGGTTAATTGAGCATCAAGAATATCTCAATAATCCTTTTTATGTTGCTGGAGACTCCTATAGTGGAATTACAGTTCCTATTGTTACTCAAGTCATATCAAATGGTAATAAATAATTAGTTTGTTTATTATTATTATAATATATAGTTTTTTCTCTTAAAGAAAAATATTGCAAATTATGCAATGCAGGTAATGATATGGGAATCAAGCCATGGATCAATCTTAAGGTTGGTGATCATAAATGAATTTTTAATTTTAGCAAATTTAAATATATGTACATTTTGATGGAAATTAGTTAAATCAAGCTATCTCATTTTTAATGATTTTATTCAGAGTTGATTTCATATATTGATCGATAATGATAATAAAAAACTAGTTTTGTGATTTTATTGTTATACTGAGTGAAGTTAAATATATATCTTTTCATGATATATTAAAAACAACAAATAACATTTTTTTAAATAAAAAAAGCAGATAAATAAAAATAAATATAATTTTCTTTTACGTATTTATGTGACATTAATAGAATTTACAGGGTTACATTCTTGGGAATCCAGTAACATCTACTGATCCAGATTACAAGTATAAGGTGCCTTTTGCTCATGGAATGGGCCTAATTCCTAACGAACTATACGAGGTATATATGATTATCGTAATCACTATATTATTATGTATTAAAAGTGAATTCTATGAGAAATATATTTATTATAAATATATTAATAAATTATACTAGTTTAAGAATTAATTACTTAGATACACTCTAGTTTGTAATATTATGTATCTTATCATATTTTGGTGTGTCAAGATATGTTCAGATAAATGTATCATGGGATACATGAAGTCAAAATTAGGTGTAAGTTTTTCTTAGATACATTATATCCATGTGCATTCACATGTATTTGTGATACATGATGCATCTCACTCACCTTCTTTTCCCATCTCGCTCGCCTCTCTCCTTGGTTTAATGTATCTGAGTGTATCTTCCTAAATATATGATAGGAGACTCTTAATTAGTGGTAAAGTATGTAATATTTTGAAAGTATATGTAATAATAATATATATGGGAATGAAGTAAGTCTAATTATGTTGTTTCTCCTTAATTTTTTTTTTATCTCCGACATAAAATGGGTTTCTCTTACAATTATATAGCTATAAATGATAAATATTTTCTAAATAAGTTATAGTTAGATAAGTTACCCTTTTCTTTTGAAATATATCTTTAATTAAGTATCACAAAAATGAATAAAGTATATTTTCTGAAACAAATGGGAAAACTACACGAATTGAACTCAGTAGGTAAGTATTTCTCTAAATTGGACTCAACCTAATATATTTATATTGTTGGATTTACGATCCACACTATTTATTCGACTGTCCTTGTTTTATTCACCAAACTACTGCTTTTTCATCCTTGATACCATCAGAGTATACATGTATACTTTTTTTGAGTGTCTATACACACCTGATGGTACCAACTAAATTGAGCAGTCTTTTCACTTAATCTTTGTATACTCTGATGGTATTAAACAATAATTGAATTATTTTTTTCACTGAAATACTACATGTTCCTCCTTGATACATACGATCAAAATATGTGTATACTTTAATGATATCAAAGAATAATTGAGTAATGTTTTCACTGAAGCATTAATTTTTCCTATTTGATAATATCCGGACATATATATATTTTGATGGTATCTGGTACTAAAAACACATTAATAATTAGAAACAAGAAGTTATGAAATAAGGAGATAATCATTTGTAAATAATTTTCTTTTTGGATACAAATATTCCTTTCCAAAAAAAAATTTGCTTAGCTTGGGGAGAGTATCACAAAATGACTTGTTTAGTGACTAGTGACTTTTATTTTGTTTTTGTTTTATAGAGAACTAATTAATTAAGTGGGCTTAATTTCTTAAACAGTCATTTTTGACTAATTGTGGAAGAGATTACAGCCATAATGATTCAACCAACCAACTTTGTTCGAGGGACATACGTACTTTGATTGGGTTAGTTCTCATTCATTTTTTAAATATTTTTTGAAAGAGTATTTTGATAGTCAAGTTAATAATTAAGAGCAATTAATATATTAATGCAGTTGATTAAGGATATTTATCTATATCATATCCTAGAGTCCCCTTGTGAACTTGTATCACATGATTCAAGAAGATCGTTGGCAGGGAATGTTCAAAAGCTCAAAATCTATCTTCATTTTTTGGAATGAAATGTCGAGTAAGTTTTTATTATCTTTAAAATTTACTTTAATTTGGATTTAATGTTTGAGATTTACTTCAATTTTTTCTATGGGTCAAGGTTTGGACTTAGGGTTCTAGTCCAAAGTGAGGTTGGGTCCTTGCTAGGGTCAACACTTAGTGTCGAGCAGTGATGGAGTCAAATTTTCAATAAAGGGGTTAAAAGTATGAAAAAATTAGACACATGAAGTAGTCAAGGGGATTCACATCTATTATATATACCTAAAAATTATTAAACATGTATAAATTATATGATATTCCACCAAAGGGGGTTCGGATGAACCCCCTAATAGTAAGGTGGCTCCACCATTAGTATCGAGTCCTGAACCGAGGTCAAAGTAGAGTCTTAGGTTAAGTTTCAAGTTTTGGGTCAAAGTCAGGTCTTGAGTCTAGATTGGAATCAGGGTTAGGTCTTGAATTCTAGGTCAATTCGAGTCTTGAGCCCTAAGTCATGGTCACATCTAGGATCTCAAGTACCAGGTCTGGTCTCTAGTATCATGTTCCTAATCAAACTCAGGTCTCAAGTCTCAGGTCGGGTCGAGTCTCAAGTATTGAGTCAGAGTCCAATCTCGAGTTCCAAGTCAAAGTTGGTTCTCAAGTTTTGGGACAAGTCAATGCCGGATCTTGACTTCTTAATCAAATTCAGCCCAAAAATAGTATTGGAGAATAAAATTGAACAATTTTGAATACATGGACAAAAATAATGAAACTTTTTCTGGTTATTCAATTCACGATTAAAAATAATCAGGATAAACACTTAACAATTTAGTTTCTTCCTTTGTAATTCTTTCTTTAGGAAGAATGGCATGAACTCTCTGTGATTTGGGCCAACGATAAAGTTGTACAAGACGCTCTACATGTTCGAAAGGTACGATATTTCGAATATAAAAAATGTTTTCTTTAAAAAAACCTAAATTATTTACTAAAATACAAAAATAACTCTTCAAAAGACTAGTATGGCATGGGAGAGATGCAGGAGCAACTTTTCTTAAAAGGTTATAGACTAAAGAATGGATGGACGATCTCGTAGATCTTTCTCAAGCCATCAAACCAATCACATTTCAGATTGATACAGACGAACACAATAGTTATTTCATTGTTTCAGAAGCCAACGTATGAGGTGTAACAAAATCAACCAATCAGCAAACTTGAGTTACGATTCGAGAAAAAAAAAAGTGACTAGTGTTCGGTTCTGAGCTTGATTTGGTGTTGCGAAAAAACAAACCTCGACTATATTGGATTTGGTTTGATTTTCAACTCGGGAAACAATATCCGAGACTAAAACCAAACGCCGATATTATATTATAATTTCAAAATTTATTTTATGTAAAAAATATTTACCTTTCACTTTAATTTAAATGTACTTCTTATACTTTTTCAATAGTTTTTAATGCTTAAATATATTTATTCAAAGTTTGAAACTTAGAATTTTTGAATTTGCGTGCCCATAAAGCTGTATAGTCCACAATGTTGGTTAATTATAATTAAAAATGTATCAAATTCAAATTAATAACTCAATGGCAAAAGAAAAACAATTAACCGCTGAAGAATGCACATAATATTGAATATTTGCATTAGAGCATTATAATTTGATTAGATAAGTTTTATTCATTTCTTTTAATAGATTCATCCATACATGTATGC
>CM040622.1:93102237-93137198 GCA_022817965.1 Solanum lycopersicoides
GAACTATAATCTTTACTGGACCATTCCGAATTATAAGTTTTCAACTTGAAATAATATATTAAAAGATAAAAATTATGAAATAGTATAAGAAAATTTTAAAAAGATATCAAAGTAAATATTTGTATGTATAAAATAAAATTTTAAAATTACATATATAATATCGGGTTGATTTTTTAGTTAAACCAACCCAACCCAACCCAAATATAGTCGGATTTTTTTTTCCACTACCAAACCAAGTCAAACCAAATCACTAGTCGATTTTTTTTTTGATTTGTGGTTTGATTTGATTTTGTACACCCCTATATGCATGCATGACTCTATAATCAGTTATTTATAATAGGATGGTGTTGAATGATGATGTTTGTGTTGTAGGCTGATCAAAAGAATCATTCGTTAATTCTACTAATAATAGATTAGTGATAGATGATGAATATTATTATTGATTATGAGTTATTTAGCGATGAAATATATAATTAATTTTAATTTTTTATATGAAAAACCTTAGAGCTGTCTAACATGCTGACATCCCAACGAAGAGAGACATTTTTTGTGTTACATCTTCGAATTTGAGAGAGGGCTTTCCTCGTATCTCTCAAATTTGAGGCATTGAAACGATAGAGAGAAAGTAAAAAATAAAAAATGACATAACATGAGCCACAATTTAAATTTTTTTAGCAAAACTTTTTCAAAAAAATATTTGACACTAAATAGCCACATATTTTTGGCTAATATTGAATTGATGATTTGTTATATTGATTGTTGAAAGGAAAAATTGTATAAAATAACGAACAATTAATTCTAATTAAATGTTATAACCACAATTTGATTTTCATCTCTCATTGCTCGATAATTTCCACAAGCACAAATTCTGCTTTTTATAGGATCAAAAATTCTTTTTGTAACCTGTAGCAAACAGTCGTCATTCGCCTTTCTCTCTATGTTTCTGGCTCGCCACTCTCGCCCGTCTCTCCCTTGCCTCTTTCGTTTTTATACAAACACAAATGTATAAAATGTGTTGGTGTATGTATAAAGCAAGAGAAAACTGTATATATAAATATCAATATATATATATTTTTATACTATATACTTATAATTATACAAATATAGATCTTTTCTGCCCAGTTCTCTTTTGTCTTTCTCTCTTTCTCGCTTTATACAAACACATATTATACAATTTACAAACACATATTATACAATGTATAATTTGTGTTGTATAAAGCGAGAGAGATTTAATATCCAAATATTTTATTTCGATTTAATTGTATACAAATTCAAATTTTATGTAGATATACAAACACATAAAATTGAATTGAGAGACTGCCAGCAATTTGTACAAACGAGAGACTGTCAACGATTTGTACAAATGGCTTGCAAGCAAAATTATACAAATCTGAAGTTCCTGTCAACGAGTTATATAATCTGATGCTCCATAACAAATATAAAATTTGATATGGAGCACAATTATACAAACTATAATTATAACATACAAATAAATTTTTTATGTTTTTATATGTGAAAGTTGCTCATGTTAAATTTGTACATAATAAGGCCGATGGCCCAAAAGAAATTAAAAGAAGCAATACAAAAAGCAAACAACTATGTGGCCCATTTCTTTCCCACCCTAGTCTTTTTATAACAATCACTTTTCTATTCTCTAGGGTTTCTCAATTGAGCTTGCTCTCCAATTATATCGCTTTGTGTCGCCGCATGAGACTTTCATTAACTTGACCTTAATTTTTCTGTTGCGTTGGATTGTCAATCCTTTTGTCTTTGTTCTGTGATCCTTTTCTCAGCTCATAAAAGTAAGCTTTAATTGTTCCTTCCTCCTGTCCTTTTTCTGTCTCCCTTCAAACTTTTATTCTACTGCATACGATTATTTTGGTGGATGTTCTGAATTTTCAAGGATATTTTCATAGAGATGCCGAGTTAATGAGTTGCGAACCCAACTCCAAGTGAGATTTTTTCTTTATTTTGGTGTTCCTCTTGTTCCCAACTCTCTCTAACCTTTTTTTCCCGGCTGTAGTGTTAGTGAAGATTTCAAGATGTTGTCACAAATTTGTCTATCAATAGATCTGTGTTTTCGTATACATGTTTAATATATGCTTGAATGCTCAACATTAATTCTTGAATCTCCTTTTATATATCTCCTAGAAACTTTTCATTTGGTTTTATTATCTTTGTTAATACCAATGAATATGTTTCTATATCATCTTTTTAATTTCATTTCTTTCGCAGTACCTTAGTGTATAAAAAGTTATTCGTCCATATTAGTTCTTATTCCTATTTTATGTTAGCTTCAGTATATATTAAATTTCTTTCATGATTTGCTACATAAAAAATTGTATGCACTTTTCTCTGGATTTTCGGTGCTTGCACTCCATCCATTCATTTATTGATATTTTCACATGACTGTATGAGAGTGTAATCTTGACTTTTTTTCTTCTATTCTTTTCATTATCTTCTCATTTTCTTGGCATTTCAATTCAATAATATAGTTGTTCACACCCAATTTTAATCTTAACATTTTCAAAGTTCGTGACTTTTAGGTATTATTTATTTAATTGTTTAAAAAATATATATATTTATAATTTTAAATAAATTTATCGATAATTATCTTTATTTCTCAAATTTTAGGATTTTTTTCTCAGTTATTTAAATTACGTTATTTTTTGTCACAGTCGGTTAAATACGTTCAAATATTTTTTCTTTTTAATTATATCGTTATTTTTGTTTAATTCATGTCATTAGTCATGTTTATTATATTTTTTATATATTCATTTTATTTGTTAAATTTCTTACTATTTTTTACACCGTCTAGAAAATTATTTAAATACGAGTGAGTTTTGCATATGCAAATTAATCAATAATTTTGGGCCACAATCCTGAGCCCATAATTTGAGTCTAATGAATAACAATTCACTATTTAAATAACAATTAGGTCAAAAGTTATAGGTGGCGAATAAATATTTTGGAGTAATTTTTTCATATTTTTTTAGTCATTAGACATTCTTTAGTATTCATGTTTTTCTGCCACAATTCTCGCTGGAGCATTTTCCGGTAAAGCCAAAACCCAATTATTATTATTTTATTTATTATTTTTTCATTTTTTTAGCAAGCTAACAACTTTTTTTCCGGTGAGATTCCGATCTCTCAGCTAATTTTTCCTTTTCTCCGTTCAAAACTACCAAGCAGCAATGAAACAACCTCCACAACCCAATGTTCTCCACGGGAAACCCCAACACAAATGAAAACCTCCAAAAAACACACACTCTTTCCTCCACGAATAGCCAACCAAACTCCCAAATCTCACCAGAAACCACCAGAAACCAAACTCTCTTTCCATCTTCGACTCAAACCCACTGAACTTCAGACCAGCAGCAACTAAAACAGCACCAAAAAACAACCAAATAGCCACCGGAAAACCCACAAGTTCTCACTTCCAAATAACCACCAGACTAAGCAAAACCCTTACCCAAACACACACAAAACCAGACCCAAAATCCCACTGTTAGTTCCTTTCTCTCCCCCGTTACTGAGAAGAGAAGGAAAAATGAGCTGAGAGATCGGAATCTCACCGGAAAAGGGTTGTTTGTTAAAAAACTAAAATAATAAAATAATAATAATAATAATAATATTTGGATTTTGGCTTCACCGGAAAATGCTCCAGTGAGGGTGGTGGCCGGAAAACATCAACACTAAAGAATGTTTAATGACTAAAAAATTTATTCATCACCTAAGATTTTTGATCTAATTGTTATTTACATAGTGAATTGTTAGTTATTGGGTTCAAATTATGGGCTTAGGATTGTGGCCCAAATTTATTGGTTAATCTGTATATATAAAATTCACTCGTATTTAAATAATTTTCTAGATTGTGTAAAAAATATAAAATAAATATTAAGAAATCTAACGAATATATATAATAAACATGACTAATGACATGAATTTAACAAAAATAACGATCTAATAAAAAAAAAATTAAAAAATCTGAACGTTAGTCGTTGCCATGTTTTCTAGCATTCTTTCAGAATTTTATATCCCCCACATTAAAATTGCAGGAACTGTTTTGACATAAGACTTCTTTAACATATATTTATTTGATGCTCTGCATAATGATATTATTTGTTGTTTTCATGCCTATTTTTGCACATATAGCAAACTATTTTTTTTATATATAATTTTTTACCATGAGTGTTGTTAAAAACAAATGATTCATAATCTTTTCTTGTGCCATAGACTCACACCAATAACATTTGAAGGTAAAATTGATGTTCTTTCTTTTTTAAAACATCATATTTTGCAATTCTCCCTTCCTAACATTTCCATAAAAGAAAATTCATTTTGAAAGGTATACTTCAATAGTCACCATTTATTTTTAGAAAAAGTGAATTTTTTTATGATTTTCTCTCTCTATTTTCTAACATTTTTTTGCTCTTCTTATAATTTGTCAACCGTATTTTTCATTATCAAACCAAAAATGATTGCACAAAAATAGAGCGAAAGTTATTCTATATATTTTTCCAAATACGATATTCTATATCTCTCCTCTCTTTCTCTTTATTTTCTTCGTCTTTCAAATGTTAGTATTTTTATCTTCTTCCTGAAAATATCTCTATTAGACATCTATCACAATAGTAACTCCTTTAGAGATCCGTCACAACTTTTTTTTATATTGAATGTCCATGTTATTTTTAAAAAGCTGAGCATTTTTATATTCTCTAAAAATAGGTGATTTCTTTTAAAATTTATATACAATAATTTTATTTAATCCCTAAATTTACTCATATATTTATCTTTTTTTCCCATCTAGCACCCCTTAAAAGTTTTAGTTCCCATCACTTTAATCAAGGTGTAATTTCAAGTTGATACTCAGAAAGAAAAAAATAAATAGCCGAGTAAACCTCACCCTACATAGACAATTGAAGAGTGAATTCTGATTCTTTTAGGACAACAAAAAAGTCTTCTAGAGAGTGAGTGAGTTTTTTCAAAACCTAATTTTATCTAACTTTTATGCAAAAGATTTTTTCTCGTATTATTTTCTGCATAAAAATAGGAATGGTGGTTGTAAATGGTTTATGCAAAGTGATATTTACTTGCCTAGAACTTGTTTATCATTTTCTGAGTATTAACTTAACCTACCTTGACTAAAATAAAGGAACTAATTTTTAATTGGTGTTAAATTAAAAGTAAATATACAAGTAAAATTTGGGATTATATATAACTCTTACAAAGAGCACTATTTTTCTCTAGTTAGGTAATTCTTCTGATAGTAAGACCTTTTATGAGTTTAATCGAAGGTCGAGATAAATTTATTAACAAGAGGGAATCATTCGCACCAAGCCCTACCTACCCTATGTATTCGAGAGAGAGGTTGGAACTGAACAAAACAAGTTCCACACATATGAAACAGACAAAAGGTATGGGATGAACAATTTCTTCAAAGAGCGAATTCGATCATATAATTGTCTAAAAATAGATCTAGTGTGATTCATCACTTATCCTATCAATGGACTAGTGGAACGATCGAGTATAGATTTCCTATGTTCATGTAAATGATCGAGGACGGCCAGTCCGTATATTATTTAATGATCCAACCATAGGCTTGATTGGATATTATTTGTCCACAAATAAAACTAAACAAGGTTATTTTTGTAGTAGTAATTCATGAAACCATGAATTACCACGTTCTAACGTGCATTATGCTAACAGGTCCCACCACCAGCTCTACTTGAGAAGTTAAGTCACTTTTTTAGAACTCTTGAATTCCACAATTTCACAACTTAGGCCTAAAATTCTCAAAAAAATCAAAATCTAAACCAAGAACTCTCACTAATCAAATTTCACATTTAAGGACTGATGAAATCGATGAAATTTCATTCCGACACTCGAAACTCCAAAAGACTCCAAAAATATTTCTTAACAACTTAGTCTTTCAAACTCAACTTTTGACTCAAAGTTCATAGATCAACTTTTCAAACTCAATCAAAGAAGACTCGGGGTCAATCATGGAGGGCAAAATGATAAATTTATGAAACTTTTAAAAAATAACTGACCGGGTCATTACAGATCTAGCCAGAAATTTCAAGTTACTATTCAAAAAGTTTTCTTCCCTAATTCTTTAATCATTGGTCTACCCATAGCGACCGGAAGAGGTTACGATTTCACAACATTTATCCTATTAATTTATGTTTAGTATTAAGTCTTGAAAAAATAATTTAGAGAATAAATAATTAATATTAAGAATAAAAGTTGAAAAACGAATTATTTTTTCTTGATATATTAGAAATGACATGTAAAAATAAAAATATATTTTTAAAACAGTAGACAATTAAAGTGAACAAAAGGGATCAATAATGCTTTCTTTTTTCTTTTTTCAAGGTGTTTATCCATTGAATTTTCTAGCTTTTTTTTTCGAAGTTCAACTTCAGAAGTTATGTTGGCCACAAAATTTTGAATTTAAAAAAATTTAGAAAATAACAAAAAGGTGTTAGCATTCTTTTTGGGAAAATAATGAAATTACAAATTATTAATTCAAATTAAATGTTATAATCACAGTTTAATTTTATTGTAACTCGTAACAAATTATTGTCATTCGCCTCGCTCCTTGAAATTCTCGTTCGTCACTCTCGTTTCTTGTTGGCAGTCTCTCCCTTGCCTCTTTCACAAACATACAAATACAAATGTATAAAATTTAATTGTATTTGTATAAAGTGAGAGAAAACTTTATAGATACATATCTTTTCGTTCGACTCTCTCCTAGAGAATTTCGCTCGCCTCTCTCACTTTATACAAATACAAACGTATAATTTTGTGTTTGTGTCTGTATAAAGCGAGAGAAAATTGTATATACAAATACAAATACATATATTTTCGTCATATATACTTATAATTATACAAGTACAAATCTTTCCCTTCTCAGTTTCCTTTTGTCTTTATCTCTTTCTCGTTTTATACAAATACAAATTATACAATTGATTCTTTGTGTACTGTATAACGAAACAAATTATACAATTGATTCTTTTGTATATAGTATACCAAAATAAATTATGCAATTAATCTTTTGTATATATATACTGAAATATTCATAGTAATAGCTATAATAAATGTTTGTTATGGAGCACAATTATACAAACTATAGCAATAGCATACAAATATGATTTTTATATTTGCTAAACCTAAAATTCTCTTTTTTTTATATTCTAAATTACTCACAATTTTTTTATAAAAAAAAGGGGAAAAGGCATTTTTAGTCCCTGAGTTAAGACTATATTCTTATTTTACTCCTCGTGTTATCTAACTTAGCATTATTAACCTTCAATTATATCAAGTAAGTGATTTTAGTCCTTCAACTTACAGATTCACAGTGAGTTCATTGCTAAAATGGATAGTTCGGGTATTTCCTTTTTAATTCTCTTTTTTTGAAGAACAAGCTAAGTCTTCCCTATCTCTATCTAGAAGAACAAGCCCGTCGATTTGAGCTACAATTTCAAAAAACAACTTGATAGGCATTAACCCTACCTCTCACACCGACGAACGATAAATTATGCAACGAATGATTTTTTTTAAAAAAAGTTTTTTGTTTCTCAAGCAATTACTTTAAAATATCCGAATTATCCCTTTTAGCAGTGAACTCTCTGTTAATTTTTTTGGATCTGTTAGTTGAAGGATTAAAATCACTCACTTGATATAATTAAAGGTTAATAGTGCTAAGTTAAATAACACAAGGACTAAAATAAGAAATTAGCCTTATTATAGGGACTAAAAGTGTCGTTTCTCCTAAAAAAAACAACTTCAATTTATATTCATAACTCAACACAATTCAATTTTTTTTAAAAATTTGTTTACTTTAAAAGCAAAATTAAATGCTTCTTTTTCGAAGAATAAATCTTCTTAAAAAATCTGATATTAACAAGAGAAAATTATAGGTTTCGCAAATATAAAAATCATATTAGTGTTCTATAGCTAAAGTATTGATATTTGCACTCCATAGCAAACATGCATCAGATTTGTATAAATCGCAGGCAGACATCTCGTTTGTATAAAACCGCAGTGATTGAATATGTATATCGGTAAGTAGATAATTGTACATATGTAATTACTATGTATATATATCGATAATTGTATTTGTATATCTGCGTAAATTTGAATTTGTATATAATTGAATCGATATAAAATATTTGTATATCAAATCTCTCTGTCGCTTTTTACAACCCAAATTATACATTGTAATTTGTATAATTTGTGTTTGTATAAAGTGAAAAAGAGAGAAAGACAAAAAAGAACTGGTAGGGAACGATCTGTATTTATATAATTATAAGTGTATAGGACAAAATTTATATATATTTATATTTGTATATACAATTTTCTCTCGCTTTATACAAACACAAATTAAATTTATTCATTTGTGTTTGTATAAAGTGAGAGAAGTGAGGGAAAGTGACGAACAAGATCTGCTAGAGTGGCGAGCGAGATTTCTGAGAAGAGAGGCGAATGACAAAGTGTTTGCTACGAATTAGAATTAAATGAAACTATAGTTATAATATTTAATTTGAATTAATAATTTGTTATTCTATACATTTTTTCTTTAATATGAGGTATTAATTTTACACATATTAAATTATGATATTAATATATGAGGTGATATTTTAACTTTAATATATTTTATTTAATATTATTTCTATTTAATACATTATATTTAATTAATACAACCTATCAATTAACAAGTTAAAAAATTATCATCATATAGCAAAAAGGAAAATTGTATAAAATAACAAATTATTTATTAAAATTAAATGCTATAAACACAATTTTATTTAATGTTAATTTATAGCAAACTATTTTGCCAGTCACCTCTCTCCCAGTGAATCTCACTCGTCTCACCTTTTTTGTTTTGAAAAATCAATTGGACAAATACCATTGCTATTCGTTTTGTTACATGCGGCGATGTCATTCAATTTTCATCTCAATTTACAACAAAATAGACTAGATACAATCTTAGTCCACTCAACAGTAGATCAAAGGGAAACAAAATAGTCTTAACATTATCGCCTAAATCACCTCTTGCACTCATTGATGTATGATAATTGGTGCTTCTATCTTTCATGTAAGAAGTGTAAACATCATCATATTGATTTGGTTTGTTTGGATTGGTTGTGGCTCTCTCTCTTTATACAAACACAAATGTATACATTGTGCTTGTGTTTATAAAGCCAGAGAAAATTGTATATATAAATACAAATGCATATATTTTCGTCCAGTACACTTATGATTATACAAATACAATCTTCCTCTGTCCAATTTTATTTTGTCTTTCTCTCTTTCTCGCTTTATATAAACACAAGTTATACAATTGATCTTTTGTATATGTATACCAAAAGATTATACAACTTTTCTTTTATATATATAACAGCAAATATAATTTTTATTTAATATATGTGAAAGTTGCTCCTAACTAAAATTCAATAATATCAGAATACATTATAATCTAAACGACCTGCATAGCAACAACGCATGCTAGTACAAAAAGGAAAATAAATAAAAAATAAAAATAAAATATATATATATATATAATATATATATATATATAATATATATAGTGTACATCACTTTCTTTTATTATACTATCCTCCCATGTGAAGCAAATATTTTTATAAAATATGACCTAAACTTATTGTATTTGTCTAATCATATTTTGGTTTAAGAATTTTGCAGCATATAAATATATATATTTATATATATATAAATTTTATTTTATTTTGTTTCTTTTTCTAATTAAGAAGTCTCAAGAATAAAAATGCGCCTTATACGACAACATAACATAACATTATTTAGTTTACTTAATTTTCCTATTGATTTAATGAGAAAAAAATTGAGGTCTTTGATTATTTCAATCTTATCTACTTTATATATGTTGCAAAATTCTAAAATCAAAATATTATTAGACAAATACAATAAGTTTACGCCATATTTTATAAAAATATTTGCTTCACATGGGAGGATAGTATAATAAAAGAAATAATAGTGATGAACACTCTTTTATATATATATATATAAAGACAAAACATTTGAAAGGATTGTCCATGAAAAGACAATGTAAGGAAAATAAAATTCTAGTTGATAAACAGTAAAATAGCACACACACACACAAAAACTACATATTATAACTTAAATTAATAATGCATTTAATCAATGAGGTATCTTGTTAATTGGAGAAGATTTTGGCTAAATTCAAAATTGGATCGAAGAACTTGGCTAATGGTTATGTATGGCCTCAACCTGGTTCATGTGGCAGAGACGTAGACATTGAATTATAGAAATTTAAAAGATCTGGTTAATTCTAATAGATTTAACGAGACATGATTAATTTTAGTCAGAGTTTTTGAAAATTATTCAATCTATATGAATAATTTTAGTCAGATTTAACGAGACATGATCCTATAGTTCATGTCTATATGAAGGATAATATATTTTCTTGAAACGACAAATAATATCCTATAAACTTTTGGGATATTTATAAAGAGATTCAATTCAGCTCTCGAATCACGGAGAAAGAATTAAGAGAAAGAACATAATAATACATGTAAATTGTTTTATTAATAAGATACTTGTTTCTTCATATTTTCATTGTGTTTGATTTATTTGTCATATATTTAAAATTTGCTGCAAATGAAATCTGGAAAAAACAAGAATATTGATAAACCAATATTGGTACAATTTTATTCCTTCTTTGATTCTTCCCTCTAAAAAATTTTCTGCTTTTTTCGTGATTCGAGAGTCTGTTTTTTTTATGATTCGAGAGTTGTAAGTAACGTATTTCTTAATTTAAGGATGATTTGAATTTGATCTTCATGGAAAAATTTGTGATTCTTCTTGACGTATTTGATTATCAAGAAAACTAGAAAAGTATGAATTATCTAAGAAATGATGGAGTTTTCGAGATGACTTGAAAAGAGAATATATTGTATACTCTTTATATATAGGCATGAGTTAAGGTTTAGGGTAGAATAACCTCCAAAAATCTTAACTAAAATAGAACTCACCTAATGCAACTTAAGTTGACTTTGTATCTGACCTATCACATATTACTTTCTGATTCGTCCACATATCGTGTCTAGATATTATCCTATACAATGATATTAAAACCTTATTTTCAGAGCTCGATTTCGTAACATTATTTTCAAAATTTTGTTTAACTTTATAGATTTTGCAAGGACAAATTAAATATGCATTCAAAGAGTCACTGTTAATTAACGAACAATGTTACCCACTGAAGTCAAATTTTGACATTTTCAAGTGTGTTTAGTAAGTTAATACGAACAATTAATAAAATTTAATGATCTTTTTTTATTTACTCTAATAATGATTAGTTAACTTGCTCTTGACTAACCCAAAAATAGGCATTATTTACGAAAGAAAATGACTACTAATCCAGGAGAAAAGAACACTTAAGTATCAAATGATTAAAAAAATTTAAATAATAATTACTCAAACGTCATTACTCATTTGATAGCGATGATGAAAAGTAACAACTATAAAAAATACCTACAAGTTAATTATTATTATTATTATTAAGAAAAAAGTCTGAAAAATATTTTACTTTTGATCGAAATTGTTGTTACGATACCGAATTTTATGAAAGAATTTTTACCCCCTGCACTGTTTAATAGTGTATTTTAGAGAATATATGTGTCCACGTGGACACATTACTATTTATAATTATGCAATATTTTTTATGTCTACGTGAACACATATATACCTTTAAAATACACTATTAAATAGTGTACTGGGGTAAAAGGTCATTTTCAAAGTTTGATATCGCTAAAATAATTTCAATTAAAATTCAAATATATTTTAAACTTTTTTCCCTTATTTTTATATTTAGTAGATCATACATTATCCAAAAATCATACCGTACACGATATTAAAATAGAAACTACTAATAACCAAGTACATTATCCCCCATAAATAGATAACTTAGAAATATATTATCCCCCATACACCTATATATATAATCCATTCCTCCCTTTCAATTTCAACTACATAAAAATATTAAAGAAATAAACCCTCTTCCCCTTCCAAATATAACAATGCATCAAGAAAATTCAACACAATTTGATCTAAGCATTCTTGATTCACCACTAGAACGCTTCAACTTGGAATCAATCTCATCCGATCGATCCGTCGATCATACATGGGAGAAAATAGAAAAAAACGAAGATAATATTCCTCGTTCATCATCACAAATATCGAATAATTGGAAGAGATATAGAGGCGTACGTAGGCGTCCGTGGGGAAAATTCGCTGCCGAAATTAGAGATCCGATAAGAAAAGGCACTAGGCTTTGGCTTGGAACTTACGAGACCCCCGAAGATGCGGCATTGGCTTATGACCGAACCGCGTTTAAATTAAAGGGCACACGCGCTTTATTGAATTTTCCTCACTTGATTGACACGAACGTCGCTGAGCTGAATAGAGTTCGGCCTAAGAGACGTTCGCGATCGTCGAAAATAATTAAGGAGGAAGAAATTCCGAGTCCAAAAAGAAAAAATCCTCAGCTAATAAACAACATAGCTAAAGTCAATATTATTATACATATGTTTGAAATCACTAGTTTGGCATTTCATCCTCAAGGTGAAAATAAATAAATTATTATCTAAAAAAATATATGGAGATGGAAGTACTCTTCTTTTCTTTCTTTCTTTCTTTTTTCGTGAAAAAAGACGGAGCTTAATTATGATCTTATTATTCCTTTTTTACGTTCTTTTGTTTTACCTCATAAGGTAAATTTAAAGTTTATTTTTATGAAAAGCGAATCTAATATATATAACTAGTAGCTTGTGTATGTGTATAAATGTTTATTCGTGTTTCGATTTAATTATTCAATGATAAATAGTAATATATATCAAGATTGTCGATTGATTAATTTAATCTAGACATACGTATAAACTCCTTAATTAACATTGAATTAAATAACCATGTTTTTATAATGAGTATTGAGGTATAATATTTGAAGAGTTATTTTCTTATGTGAATTTACTAGTCAAGACTCAAGAGGCAAAGTTAAAAAGATTTTTGAATTTACGAATTTTAAATTCTACAAAACATGATTTAATAAATTATTGCTATAGTGCTTGACATTTTTCAATAATTTAGATTCTTTAAACTACTTTCACTTTAATATTGATGTGAAATGTACTTTCTCTAACTTTAGTACTTTTTTCTATATTATTATCACTTAAGAATACTATACTTCTTCCAAAAAGTTACCAAATATTCTCTTTTAGAATGGAAAAATGGTTTTAGTGATTAGTAAAAGAGAATTCTAAACAATATTGAAAACAATATTATATCAAAATTTAATAAGAGAATCTTCATGAACAACATCCATTATGTATATGTGGGAATACTTAATGAGAAAATACAAAGAGTCTTCTAAATTTGTATCCATTTTTAATGTAGATATCTAAACATATTCAGAGTCTATTAATCCATGAGATCATTTATTTACCAACAGTAAAACCTTTATAATTATTTTCACAATAATTGTGTTCTCATTAAAGTTGGGCGTGTGAAAGAGTAATAATACATTTCCTAATAAGTGTGATTTTAAGTACCTACATAAAAAAAAAAAAATTAATTTAAAAGAGACTTTATGTATTTTAATTTATAATATTAGACAAATTTTAACAACTAATGACACAACACATAAATGAAATAGAAAGATAGCCAACTGTTTTATTTTAATCTTAATTTATATTCATTTTTTATTCCATACATGATCAAAATAAGACAATAAAAAGTCCATCCACATGTATTTACATGTTAAATTAATTCTTTCGAATCATTTTAAGAGATCCTCTTTAATATAATATTTTTTTTTTTTAAAAAAAATTGTCTGTCTTGTCAAGTGTGGAGGAATAATATTATCAGAGTAGGTGATGGAACTTTTGGTAGAAATGATCTATTATATACCACTTTATTGATGAAGCCTTTCGAATTGAGGGTTTAAATAGTATAAGGGATTATTTATATATTACTTTGTTGATGAAGGCTCCCCAATTGAGGGTTTAAACAATAGAAGGACGATTTTGTCTGTTTGAAAGAAGAATAACCTGCTCTTTAGCCGATCGATCATATTACTAGAAGGAAACATGTTATTAGAGGCGAACGATAAAAAATATTCTTTAATATCATGATGAGGTTGATTCCTCTTTTAGTAGACTCGATTATGAATATTAATTTCGAATAAAGTATATCAGACATTTTCAACATGTTACAACTTTCTTTTCTATCCCCCGCGTTGAAAAAAGAAAAGGACGGGGGAGGGGGAGTGTTATAACGCAGATCGAGAGCCTGTAGACGGGCTTACACTTGAATACAAAATAATTTTATTTTAAATATGTTATTATATATATAAAATGAAGATTTTCCGTGAATATAAATTAAAAATAAATTCATAAAAGGATATAAAATCAAAATCTTCCAACCAATTTTTTCAAGACATACATTTAAGAAATTAAAAGTCATTAAAGACAACGTGACAAAATTGAAATTTCTAGTTAATTGACAACATTTTAATTAATAATAATTCAATCAATTTTATGATGTATTCACTAACAAATTAGGTGGGATGGTTATCTTTGTTGACATTAAACCTTTTTGTAATGCAAATTATAATAAAGAATTTTTGTGGCTTCTTTTTTCGCTTTCTTTATTCTCGTTTTTTTCCCCCCTTTTTACTTCTTTATTTTATATGAAAGATATTAAAAAAAAGTTATAATTAATAATTCTTTATCAAACTTATAAATTCAAGTAAAAAAATATGATATCGTGTATCTGGGAAATAGAATCTAAATAAATAAAAATGATTGATTTTCTCCTTTTCATTGCATCCGAGACATATGTAAAGTCTAAACAACAAAATTGATTGATTTTCCCTTTTCATTGCATCCGAGATATATGTAAAGCAAAACTGGTTGATTTACCCCTTTTCATTGCACCCGAGGTATATGTAAAGCTTAAACAACAAAATTTGTTTATTTGCCCCTTTCATTGCACTCAAGATATGTGTTAAGCCTAAACAACAAAACTGGTTCAGTTGCCCCTTTTTATTGCACTCGATATATATATAAAGCCTAAACAACAAAACTGATTTATTTTTCCCTTTTTATTACACCCAAGATATATGTAAAGCCTAAACAACAAAACTGATTTATTTGTCCCTTTTCATTGCATCCGAAATATATGTGAAGCCTAAACCAAAGCTTATTTTTGCAAAATTATTTTGGTGTTTGGTAGGATTGTGAAACCTTGAGGAACGATCGATTTAAACAATTTATATCACAATCAAAGTAAAATTACTTTCAAAGACAATGACTTGCACAATAATAAGGTGATGAGTTTTATTTCATTTTAATTTATGTTCAATATTATAATATTATAGTCTCTGACAGTTAAAATATTGATCATCAGCTAAGACATATTCCCATCATAACGATACTTCTGAGCAACAAATTAAAGATGTGAGAGAACTATTCATTTCATTTTATATAAAACGATTGATGGTAATTGGTAATCATAGGATTGTCAATCCAATTTTCACCATCATTTTTAATCATATTAATTCTTTATCTAAGGATCCATATTTTCAAATATAAAGAAGTGAACATACAAATGTATATCTATATGTTCCTTTATGAATATATGTTTATGATTACAAACTTTTAAATATACATATTTTATGAGGATGTACTAGTCACCATTAGTAGTAGCTAGTTATTCTTTAGTATAATCCTTTTCACATGTACAAACAATCTTTCACATCAAGCATGAGGCTATATTTGCAAATTTTAAAAGGATAGGCTTCATTTTATTATAAGGTAATAGATTTTAGGAAAAAGGCTCAAAAATACTCCTGAACTATCAGAAATAGCTCAAATATGCCCTTAAACTTGTTGGGTGGTCTTGGGCCTTCTCAACCCAAAAGCTAGCTCAAAGGTTGAGGCTTTCCCTCACACTTATAAATTGACCACCAGCCCCTTCCACTTCCGATGTGGGATAACCCAACAATCTCCCCCTTCACACATCGGGCCTTGGGCTGGAGAGAGCGACAACCCAGTTTCTCCCGGTGGGCTGAGACTTGTTGACAACCTGGGCTCTGATACCAATGTTGGGTGGTCTTGGGCCTTCTCAACCCAAAAGCTAGCTCAAAGGTTGAGGCTTTCCCTCACACTTATAAATTGACCACCAGCCCCTTCCACTTCCGATGTGGGATAACCCAACAAAACTATACTTTGGCTCAAAAATACCCTTCCGTTAAAGTATTGGGTCACTTTTACCCTTATTTTTAACAGAGGTGTGCTAAGTGTCACGTGGACGCCACGTGGACGCCACATAAGCACCAAACAACCTCACCTCCACATAGACTCATAAAATCTTAATTACTAATTTTAACCTCATTTTTCTAATAGATACAATTTCACCCATTCTTATTTCTCTAAAACATAATACATTCCCCTTTCTTTCTCTTAACATTTTCCCTTTCCCTTATACGATATCCCTAGGGTTACACTGATTTCAGAGTTGATTTCGCGGTGGTTCTAGGTTACGAAGTGGATTTTCGCGTCTTTAAGGTTGGTAAATCTTTGTTTATATCTCATTATGTTTTGCGATTTCAAAGCTGTGGATAGTGGGGTTTGCGAATTTGTGTATATATTCTGGTATGTTAGATTTAGGGATCTTTTTTGTTTATTTGAGTCACACAAGAATCTTTTGTTGATTCCTCTCTAGGGTTCAAAGATTTTCCTTATTTCGCAGTTGATTTCAAAGTTGATTTCGCCACTGATTTTCAAAGTGATATTTGCAGCTGTAAGTTAGTTAATCTTTGTTCTTATTTTATTATATTTACGATTTCAAAGTTGTGGGATAGTGTTGGGAAAACGCGGACAAGCACAACAATATATATGGTAAAAGTAATGGAAATAAAATGGAAAAATAACGACACCAAGAATTTTACGTGGAAACCCTTCTAAATAAGGGAAAAAACCACGGCCAAGAGGAGCAACTGATATCACTATAGTAAGGAATTTTACACTGTGTAGTCACGAATACAATACTCAAAGTGACTACTACACACTCAAAAGAAACAACACTCTTTTGATTTCCGTCTTACTAAAATATCGCTCACACTCTATTTTTCTTCACAGACTATTTTCTTGTATAGTCTATGGAATACCTCACTTTGCTCTCAAAATGGTTTTTCTCTCTAACTTGGTGTGTTCTACAAATGAGCAAGAGTGCTCTATTTATAGAAGAATAAAACCATGCCTATGTCACTAATGACATAGGTAAATATAGCAAAGTCAAAAATGAGTTGTAAATCTTACCAATTTGCCAACTACCAAGTCTTAATTTTCAACTCCAATTACTATTCCTTTTTAACAATTGCTTGTACCAATTGAATAGCTAAAGTTGACTAAAAATGGGATGGATTCAACAAATCTCCCCCTCCAGTCCCATTTACTGGAAGAAGGTATCTTCATCTTCTTTAGAGAGAGCTTATACCCACAAGTTCTTCAAAGCTCTCATGCCCTTGGGCAATTTTACCAACTCATAAGTGTGGTTCTCATGCAAAGACTTCATCTCATCTTGCATGGCTTCAATCCATTGATCCTTGTGCTCATCTTCCATGGCCTCCTCATAACATTCAGGTTCTCCCCGTCAGTGAGTAACACATACTCATTGGATGAATAACGGGAGGAAGGAAACCGCTGTCTTGTGGACCTCCGAAGCGGAATATTTGATTCGTCCACAACTTCATGAGCAACAGGATCATCAATAACAATATCATTGTTATTATCAACATCAACATGTTGATTTGATACATGATTCTGGGCGTCACTATGATTATCAAGCCCAACAACATCATGCACACTTGTGTGAGGAACGTCAGCATTATGAATTATACCATCAAAACTTGAAGATTCTACCTTCTCCGCTTTGTCAATATCTTCAATTGTTTGATTCTCCATGAAAATAATATCACGGCTTCTCACAAGTTTCTTTTCAATTGGATCATATAGCCTGTAACCAAATTCATCTAGGCCATATCCAATGAAGATGCATTGCCTTGTCTTGGCATCTAACTTTGACCTCTCATCTTTTGGCACATGTACAAAAGCTTTGCAACCAAATACTCTCAAATGGTCATAGGAAACATCCTTTTCATACCAAACACTATTTGGTACATCACTTTGCAAAGCAACAGCAGAAGATAGATTAATAACATGTGCAGCGGTCAATAAAGCCTCACCCCAAAATGAGTTCGGCAACTTTGCTTCAGAAAGCAAACATCTAACTCTTTCCATCAAGGTCCTGTTCATCCTCTCAGCCAAACCATTAAGCTGAGGAGTCTTGGGAGGAGTCTTCTGGTGTCTAATACCTTGATGCTTGCAGTATTCGTCAAATGGTCCACAATATTCACCACCATTATCAGTACGAATGCATTTCAGTTTCTTTCCAGTTTCTCTTTCAACTGAAGCCTGAAACTGCTTGAAGACACCTAACACTTGGTCTTTAGTCTTCAAGACATAGACCCAAAGTTTTCTCGAGCAATCATCAATGAAAGTGACAAAGTAGAGTGCACCACCTAATGTCTTTGTCTTCATTGGACCACATAAATCAGAGTGCACCAACTCAAGCAACTCTGTCTTTCTCGAAGGAGGGTAGGACTTAAAGAAAACTGTATTTTGTTTACCAGCCAAGCAGTGCTCACACTTTTCTAATTTAGCACTTTGGAAATTTGACAATAATTTCTTCTTGGCTAGAACATTAAGTCATTTCTCGCTGATGTGGCTAAGCCTCTTGTGCCATAATGTTGAAGAGCTATCGCTCTCAACCGCATTCACCATATCAACACAAGCAGAGGCCGTAGTCCAATATAGACCACGACGTTTGTTACCATGAGCCACAACCAACGAACTCTTGATGAGCTTCCATTTTCCATCACCGTTGGTACTAACATATCCTTCATCATCTAAAACACCAACAGAAATTAGGTGCAGACGAACATCAGAAGCATGTTTCACATTGTTCAAAACTAGTTTAGTTCCAACACTAGTTTTCAAACAGATTGTACCAATACCAACCACCCTAGAAACAGTCTCATTACCCATACTCAAAGTTCCAAAATCACCAGGAGTATAGGAAGAGAAAAATCCTTCCTTGATGTCACATGGGATGCGACACCAGTATCCACAACCCAGCTTGACTCATCACAAGCAATATTTATCATATCCGCATCAAGGACAGTAACAAGATCTTCGGTGGTAACGGTGGCTAGGCAATTTTCATTGCCATCTTCTTTAGTTTCCTCTTTGTTTTTGTTTTCCCTCTTCAACTTCCTGCAGAACTTCTTTGTGTGCCCTTTCATGCCACAATGATAGCACTCAATATCCTTAAGTCTGCCTCTGGATATGCTCCTATTTTGTTCTCTATTCTGAGAACCACGAGTTTTGTTTCTCCCCCTGGGGCCAGTTATCAGGACATCCGACGAAGAGGAACCTTGAGTTTTTCTTCTCATCTCTTCGTTCAAGACACTACTCTTGGCGGAATCCATAGAGATCACACCATCCGGAGCAGAATTTGACAATGACGTTCTAAATGTTTCCCAAGAGTCTGGTAGGGAACCAAGTAGAAGCAAGCCTTGAATTTCTTCATCAAATTTGATGCCCATAGCAGATAATTGGTTCATGATCCCCTGAAAATTATTCAGATGGTCTGTCATTGGAGAACCATCATGATACTTCAAACTCAACATCTGCTTTATTAAGAATATTTTGTTGTTGCCAGTCTTCCGAGCATACAAACTTTCAAGATGCTCCCATAGGGTTCGAGCATGTGTTTCCCCAGAAATATGGTTCAACACATTATCGTCGACCCATTGCCTAATGAATCCACAAACCTGTCTGTGCAACAGATTCCACTCTTCATCTGTTTTATTATCAGGCTTTACAGTGGTAAATACTGGTTTGTAAAAATTCTTAACATAAAGCAGATCTTCCATTTTTCCCTTCCAAATGGCATAATTAACACCATTCAAAGTAATCATTCTACTTGTGTTGGCTTCCATTGTTTTCCCCAAAAAATATAGTTATCGCAAATCAAAGTAAATCTTTTCTGATGTGGAAGTTCAGACTGTGCTGCAACCACAGAGCATACTCAGATAAAACCTTGGCTCTGATACCAGTTTGTTGGGAAAACGCGGACAAGCACAACAATATATATGGTAAAAGTAATGGAAATAAAATGGAAAAATAACGACACCAAGAATTTTACGTGGAAACCCTTCTAAATAAGGGAAAAAACCACGGCCAAGAGGAGCAACTGATATCACTATAGTAAGGAATTTTACACTGTGTAGTCACGAATACAATACTCAAAGTGACTACTACACACTCAAAAGAAACAACACTCTTTTGGTTTCCGTCTTACTAAAATATCGCTCACGCTCTATTTTTCTTCACAGACTATTTTCTTGTATAGTCTATGGAATACCTCACTTTGCTCTCAAAATGGTTTTTCTCTCAAAAGGGTAGGACTTAAAGGAAACTCTATAAATGAGTATTGTTTAGATTCCTAAAGATTAAGACATGTTTGTTCATATTTTTCCATTATTTTTATGTTGTAAAACATGTCCCAATGCCCATGTGTTGTTGTGCTTCTTATTCATTTATCTTTCAATAACCATGTAACGCATGTATGTTTTATAAAGTGTATCTCATTCATGTATGTTTGTTGAGTTATTTTCACTTGTGTGTTTGTGTTTCTTATTCATTTATGTCTGTTTTTCTTTCTCAGTTCAATATGACAGATCTTTTGGTTGACCTTATGTTGCATTATGGGGGTAAATGGATTACAAACCCACTATTAGTATATGACAAGAAGTATGTTGCTAATAGGAGAAACACTAATGCAAGTCTCTTAGACTATGATAAGATAGTGGAAGAGTACACAAAAAACTTAGGATTTGTGCTTGTGAAACAATTACTAGTGAAAGGGCCTTCTGGGAAATTTTACTTGGTTGAGGGATCTGAAGGGATTAAGACACTCCAATGCCTATTGAATGAACAATTTAAGGTGGTTCATTTATTTGCTGTGGATGATTTTGAAGAAACTGTTTCTGCACCAAATATTATTCACCATAGTGAAGCATACTTGGTAGAGTGTGAATATGGAACTGATGCTAGTGATTGTAGTCATGATGACCAGTCTAGTGATGATGAATATAACTTTGATGAGTTAGAGCTTATTAAGATGCAGAAATCTAAAGAAGTAAATGTTGATCTCAGTCACTACAAAGAACTTCATCCCTCCATGACTTTCAAGGACTTGAATGAGGCAAGAAAAATTGTGAATTTTTATTCTCTTGCAAATTTCAAGCCTATAGTAGTGGAAAAAAGTGACAGAACTAGACTAAGGTACAAATGCATGATTGGTTTTCCATTTGTTTTGCTTATTTCACAAGATGGTAAAGGTCCAGGTTTTAAGGTTAAAACACTGAAAACTAATCACAGTTGTGAGGATGCATTTAAAAATTCTAAAGCTTGTACAAGTACTTTAGCACAATATTTCAAGAGTAAATTGCAGAATAATCCTCAGTATAAGCTAAAGGATATGAGAAAAGACTTGAAGGATCAGTTCAACTTGAATGCTAGTACCTCTAAGTTGAAAAGATCCAAGAGGATGGCTCTTCAAAAATTGCAGGGAAGTTTCTTAGATGATTTCAACAGAATTGAGGCTTATGCAAATGAGCTTAGGCTAAGCAATCCTGGTAGTGATATTGTGATCAATTTATCAAAGGATGCATTTGAACAAGGTAAAAGAAAGTTCCTTAGGATGTACATCTGCTTTAATTCTCTGAAGTTGGGATGGAAAGAAGGTTTGAGACCCTTTATTGGACTAGATGGGACCTTCTTGAAGGGTCAATGCAAGGGACAACTTTTGGTGGCTATGGCACAAGATTCTCAGAATTGCTTCTATCCATTGGCATGTGTTGTAGTTGATAAGGAGACAACTAGGACATGGATATGGTTTCTACCACTTCTGAATAATTCATTAAATTTGAAAAATGGTGAAGGTGTCAACTTTATGTCCGATATGCAGAAGGTAAATAAGTTGTTCTGCTTATTTGAATAATTTTATATCTTCCTTATATAACAGTTTGTAACTGTATAATTACTTATTTGAAATGTACAGGGACTGATAGAAGCAATCAAAAATGTCCTTCCTTTGTCTCACCACAGGCACTTTAAGTTGCTTTAATTATTTTGACATGTACTGTATATTTACTTATATTAATTAACTATTCATTTTTATTGATTATAGATTCTGTATTAGACATATTGAGGCCAACTGGATGAAGAAATTTAGGACAGGAGAGATGAAGAAACTACTCTGGTGGGCTGCTTGGAGTACTTATGAGGAAGATTTCAAGGATCAGTTAAGTGCACTAGGTGCATTGTCAGAAAGTGCTGCTAAGGATTTGCTCAAGTATCCACCACAAACATGGTGCAGGGCATATTTAGATACTATATGCAAAAATCAAATGGTGGATAATAATTTCACAGAGTCCTTCAACTCTTGGATCCTGGAAGCAAGAGGTAAGCCAATTCTTAAAATGCTTGAAGATATAAGAATCAAAATAATGAACAGGTTAAGAGAGAAGGAAGAGGATACTCGAAAATGGACTACTGATTACAGTCCTAAGTGCATGAAATTGTTTACTGCATACATGAGAATAGCTCAATTATATGTACTGATTTCAATGGTGATCTTGGATATGAAGTGTCTGAGGGTAAAGATAGGCACACAGTGAACTTGGTGGAGAAAAAATGCACATGTAGGTCATGGCAGTTGACTGGCATTCCATGCCCTCATGCCATCAAATCTATGTTGTACCAGAAGATGGAACCAATGAATGAAATTAATTGGTGGTACAGTAAGGAAGCTTATTTGATGACATATAGGGCAAAGTTGATGCCTGTAAGAGGTGAACAATTCTGGAATGTATTGCCAGAACATGCAATGAATCCACCTGACCTTGTGAAAATAGTGGGAAGACCAAAAATCAAAAGAACTAGGGAAAATGATGCAGCAACTAAAAGAGCTGGAGAGTGGGCTCACTCAAGAAAAGGAACTAAAATGAGATGTAGTAAGTGTGGTGAAACAACTCACAATGCAAGAACATGCAATGTAAGAACATTACTCATTTACATATCTCATTGTTATTAGTACTATGTAATTAACTGAACATAAACATTGTATTTTCAGTTTGTTGAAGGAGAACAAGAGACAACATTGAAGAGAAAAAGGGACAGAACTGAGGAAGAGTCTGAAGAAGAACCTGAAGAACAAGTTGAAGAATCCCATAGAGAAGATTATGATGTTGATAGCTCAGCCCCTACACCAACACAAGATGAAGAATATCATTTCATGTCTACACCTGGACTGTCACAACAACAGTATGAACCATTTGGACCTGCTAGAGAGCCTGAAAGTGATCCAGAAATAAGGCCTCAAGTCATATCTGAAAATCGCACAAAATTGAAGATGAAGATGAATCAACAAAGAGCAACTGGAAATAGAGTTATATCTTTTAGAGGTGATCATGCTAGAATTAGTGAGCCTACATATTTGCCTTACTCACCTACTAAGCTCACTTGGAAAGGAAAAGAAGTTGTAACTGGCAATCGGCTGGAAAGAGAGAGACAGAAAAAGGTGGGCAAGTTAAAGACAAAAAAAGCTAATGGGAAATTCCGGATTTGAAGTGTTCTGGATAGTGCAAAAAGTTATCTACAATGCTTATGTTTTATTTATTTTTGGTTGAAGTTGGTGGATGCAAAACAATAATTTTGGGTTGAAGTTGGTAGATGCAAAACAGTGAATGCTTATGTTTTATTTTGGATTAAAATTTGGTAGATACAAAACAATGAATGCTTATTTTTGTTTTTGCCTTGAAGTTGGTATTAAGTTATGAAGTTTGGTGAAGCATTGATGTTTTGTTTTTGTCCAGATTTTTGTGATGTTTATTTTCAGTTTTTATATATGATTAGTAATGCATTTCGTATTATTTTGGGTTGCGTTTGGTGAAGACTTGTGTTACTGCTTACTGTCCAAATTTTGGCAAGGACAATAAGGTTCTTTAGTTATTTCCAGTAAGATTTTTATTACTGCTGATTATTATGTTGGTAATGCATTATGGTTCAAGTTTTAATTAGTGTTGGTGAACATATATTCAGTGCTCTATTATAGCATTTTCAATGTTTAGTAGTTCTTCTACATGCCCTTAATTAATAGCTGGAGAAAATATTTTCATTTGCTATTACAGTAGTAGCATAGTGACTAGTATAGTCATCTGTGTAGTCCCTTTTGATATTGTTTGATCAATGTTGTGTTATTCTTTAGTACTTTTTAGGTAGATGCCAGAGTTCACTAAAATGAGGATTTCTTTGGGCACTACATTTACTTTCAGATTTTATTTTAAGAGTTACTCCTTTAAAAGGATTGTATTAAAGTGTATTGTCTGCCAAAAGTGACTGTAAAATACTAAAAGCATCGGTATGCTTTTTCTTCTCCTACACCTCCTCATATTGAAAGTTACAGTGAGGTTTGTGCACTATATATACATGTCACACCTCCTTGATGTCATATTTGTGTTTGCTTATATTGAAAGAAAAAAGTAACGACCTATGGGGCTATCCATCTTTTTTCCCCATGTTGTACAAGTTTTAACTGCAGAACATCTGAAAACTCCTCTTGGTGAGCAAGTGAAGGATAAAAAGAACAAAACAAGCACCGACTTATTTGCCTTTGCATATGTCCTGTATTTCCTTTTTGTCGAAGGAATAGCTCATTGATTGTTCTTTTTTTGCATTTTTCATTCCAGTAAAACATATTGTTTCTTTGATCTTCCATTATGTGCACCAGGTATGCAATTAATGTTTTACTTTTCTTCGTTTAAGTCACACTGTAGATTTTAAGTTTCAAGCTTATCGAATGATGTATTTACAGCTCATGTGACCGAGAAAAAAGAAGCTCTTGATGAAGTCTTAAATGGTGATCGATTGGTCAGTGCTCCTTACAAGCTCGACTTTATGTACGACAAGGACTCGGAAATAGTGTGCAAAAAGAACTTATCGCATTCAATTTACCCTTTAAGTCCATTATAACAGTCACTGCTTTTGGTGGAAGTTGTTGCTTGTCTTTCCAATCCCAATATCCAGCCCTAACAGTGTAATGAAGAAAGGGATGAAATCAACTCTCAAATCCAATGAAATCCAATGGCCTCCATGAGAGGAAATCAGTGAAACCCTTGGGATATCGTATAAGGGAAAGGGAAAATGTTAAGAGAAAGAAAGGGGAATGTATTATGTTTTAGAGAAATAAGAATGGGTGAAATTGTATCTATTAGAAAAATGAGGGTAAAATTAGTAATTAAGATTTTATGAGTCTATGTGGAGGTGAGGTTGTTTGGTGCTTATGTGACGTCCACGTGGCGTCCATGTGGCATCCACGTGGCACTTAACACACTTCTGTTAAAAATAAGAGTAAAAGTGACCCAATACTTTAACGGAAGGGTATTTTTGAGCCAGAGTATAATTTAAGGGCATATTTGAGCTATTTCTGATAGTTCAGGGGTATTTTTGAGCCTTTTCCCTAGATGTTAAATACTGATTTGGAATTTCAAATCAGGTTTTTCTGAGAATTTATATTTGAAATCATGACTTAGTAACGCATATCCAAGCACAAGCTAATTTTTTAAATCTTCTTTTCTTGGAATAACTGAACAAAGAAAAGGTGATTTAATTTGATATGGAAATAATAGGAAATACCACATATCATTTTCAAAATAACAATTGCAATTGGGATGTAAGTAGTCCAACAGAGAACAATACATCTTGGGATTTCACAATTACAAGGTGGAAACAGAGGCCATCTGGGCTCCATAACCTCTCTTTCAAATCAAAAGTTTCAAAACAAGAAAAGAGTAATAACATAGTTCAGCAATGGACAAACAGCAAGCTTCGCCAAATGGACGATAAGTAACAGATATGGCAGAAAGGGAAGAAACCCAAAAACAATACAATCACTTGGTAGACTTAATTTTATTTAGCAGCAGATATTATACCCGTTTGTTTCTCGTATACAAACTCTCCAGCAGTAAATGATTGTTTCTCTCCGGATTGGATACTTCTCTTCACGTGCAGATGTCCACAATATGCTACCTCTAATACAGTTGAATCCTTGTTAAGCTCAGTAAAGATGGAACCTACTCCTTCACCTGGATTAATGAAAGAAGAGTTAATAAGAGATCAAGAATGCTATTGGGGACTTAAGCCTTCTATTTAACTAAGAAAATAGCACGAATATGCATTTTATCTGTAGAATTAGGTACAACCAGTTTCAACGATACCAATCAAGTCGTAGTTATAATCAAAGCCACTCATTTAAGATTTTCAATCATGAAAAGGAAAAAACAATACTAGATCTTCCAATTTACAGTTAAGCAGCTGCTTTATGATAAATGAAACTTAGGCAAGAGTATTGATGCCACCTAACACGTCCAGAAGGTCACTTTCATGAGGAAGAGTTGTGTTTCCAATTTTATCTAATCGCTAAAACTCCAGAGTGTGTGTAGTTATGGAAAAGTTCATGGCATGCAACTGAAATTGTTGTTAGAAGTATTCTCTTCAGTGGTACTAGAAAGATACATATTGTTCTTATAAAATGACAAAGGGAAAACGCACAGCCACAAGAAATTTAAACATGTGACACGTGAGAAAGAAGCTACTGCAGATAGCAAAATAGAGAGCAATCTGATACCACAAAGATACACCATTTAAATTGAAACACATTACAATTGATTTTGCCACCGCAGAAGCAGTCTCTCACAAGTGCCCTCTATGCTCTTCGGAGACTAGAAAGTCTTCACTCACCACATCACAACCTACATTGCACCTAGAAAATGCAAAACCAAGCAAGAACACTTACCATGTGTGACTAACAACAGGTTCTCAGAAGGATACTTATCGGCAAGGGCCTTAACTACCTTCACATATCTAGCCCTTGCACTTTCCAACGACTCTTCCCACTCTGGAAGCTGCAGTTTCAGAAGAATAAAATACCATAAGTAGAGGCAACAGTTGATCATGCATATACTCAACGATGCCAACAAGTAAATCGAAGCAAGAACTCATATCCTACAAAATACCTTCTTATACACAGGTTCAACAGTGTTATCTACAGTTCCAGCAGGCAACTCAGATTCATATTGTGAGATGCTGAATTTGAAATCCCCATCCTTAGGAGCTGCAGAAGCTCTTACGGCTACTAAATTCAGCATTTCACACAAACCATATTCAATAGATACCTGAAATGTAAACAGAGTAAAGAGAACCATTTCCCAAAAAGTCACAGTAAAGAAAATCCATTTGATTTGAATGCTGATGATCAGCAAAAATATGTTTTTATATTTGTGCATGTTTCTCATACCCCTGCTTCTACAAAGACTCAAGTGAGAATCATACAAGTTTCATGGCACAGAAGAAGCATATTCAAATCTAAGTCCTGGTATAACTTAAGTGACCGTATTTATTACTGATTAGAGGCTCACACCATAGAGAATATAGAAATATTAATGAAACTCATAAGATATTTCATGACAGGATTGAAATGGGTGGATGCATCAGCACATGGTGGATATATTTAAAGATGGAATAGCTCCATTTAGTAAGTACTCCTATATAGTCAATATGAGATTTAGCATGAAAAGGGCAGACCGTTCCTTGGTTTTTCTTCTCAACTTTTATTTTTTTAATTTGACAAGTCAAAATAATTTATATTAATATTTACCAAAATGCTGCTACCGGTACATGAGGAAATTTTAAAAGTATGCTTTAGAGTAAATTGCATAAGCAACCTTCATGAATCTCCAAGCACACTATCCTATTTCAGGCTGAAGATCCTACATGCTTGTTCATAATGAATCTGCAGTTCTTCGGTTATTGATATGGCCATCGAAGTTTTAAACCAGGAAATTACAAATCTGGTAATTCAAATATCCTCACACTAGAACAACCGGACTCCTGAATAAGGATTTCTTCTTTCTTACTGTTTTTGAAAGTTGACATTAACTAATAAAACAAGACCGAACCAAACCAAACTTTGTTTAGTATTATCCACATACAAAAAATAAACAGACCAATTTGAATTAACCTAGTATGGCAAAACCAATCAGAACTCTGTGTCTACTGTCTAGTGACAAATTTATGTTAAAAAGGGCAGTAATGCACCAATCAGTTCTAAGTGGAACATGCTTTGCAAGAAAAATTTGAACATAATAAAAACAACAATAATTTGGAGGAGAAAAAAACTAAAGCTAAATGATCTTTATGAAAATAACATATTAATTAAGCGCAGAAACCATTTGAAGTGTCTAACTTAGATGTGACGATGCAGCTAGTGTTCAAACTTATCAGGTACTTTTATCGACACAAATTTCTAAAATTCTACTCCGGATGATTCATAGTAGTATCTAGACGAAAGAAACTAAAATGAAGTCTACAACAACTTAATGAAGTCTGAAGAAAAGAGCATATCAATCAACTGCAGGAACTATTTTAAATGTCCAACTTAGATGTAATAATGCAGCTATAAGTTTCTAACTCAAACTTATTTAGTTTTCTTTTACTAAAATTCCAACTTTCCACGATTAGCGCATTCATAATATTTATTTTAGAATTGACATATCACTTTGTCAACTACATTTATTGTTTAGCACTGATCTCTTCCACTACTCGTGTCTTAAGCAAACTGCCTTTCTTGGACTGCATCTAAATTCAAGGCTTAAGAACGCCTTAAATGAGCTTTAAACAGTACTCACATACTTACTATAGTATGCATGCTCAAACACAAACATATACAATATGTCTACACATAAACCAAATTAGAAACCCATAGATGCATCATTACACTACTAAGTTCGACACTTAAAAATGGTTTTGCACTTAACTGATATGTTGTTTTCATAGACATCATTCAGTTTTAACACCTCTATATTTAGAGGTGCGCTGAAATTTAATTTCCTAGTCTAATCATCAAAAGTTGTCTGACAAGATGTTATATGGTCCTGTTATTTATATTGAGAAACAAATTTCTTTAGTTCCTCCAAAGTAGAAAAAAAGCTAAAGAAATTTGTGCGAATTTTCGGCCAAATGAACCAACTAATTGCAGCGCAATGACTATAAAGGGTACATATCAAATCAAGGATTGAACATTTTCTTTTCTTCTAAAAAACAAAGAGTTGATGCCTGACTTCATATGTTTAACAGTAAGGATGAGAGGGAAAAACCCAAAAAAAGGTCACAGTTGCAATAGTGGCCTTTGCTCCCTTAGGAATCTACTGTAAGTTGTAAGTCAAGTCAAGTATACAAAAAATATGTCTTTTTCTTCTTCTTCTTCTCTTTTGATAAGGAAATACTATATCTTTTAACTTTGTGACAGACAAAAAGTAAAGCACAATTTTTAAGCATACAAAATTTCTTATAACAAAAAGCAGTTCTTACTAGTAGTACTATACAAAGACTATCAATGATGTATTCTCCCTGTAAAAAGTTAAGCTTTTACACTAAAGTGTTACCGGGTAAGACCTGCATACACACCAACACCAACCTCTCAGACCTTATTTATACGATTATACTGGATATATTATTGTTATGGGGGCGCGGAGCTACACTTTTACTTAGGTTCAGCTTAATTAGTACATTTGGCTCAAACTAAATACTTAAAAATTCCCATATATAATCCAAAACTCATAAACTCAAAAACCTAGCTATGATCAATCAGCAAAATAAAAGATAAAAAAAGAGAGAAAGTGTACTTTGACTTTAGATGGATCAATAATGACGGAATCGGAATTGGATGACAAGACATTAGACTCGCCGTTGTGATCAGCAACGTCACAAAGAGCACGTACGACCTCTGCAGCAGTCTGCACACATCGGAGAAACGGAGAAACGAAAACCCGATGGATCGGAAAATCAATACTGGATCGGATCTTTTGACCCGTACAAAATGCCCGGATCTTACCATCCTGATGCAAAGGTGGATCCCATGGTCTTTCCGCTTTCATCACCCACAATTCCTCAAAGTTATCCAACCGGTCACCGTGTCTCATTACGATTACATTTTGATTATCCTGCGTCGCCGCCATTGTTGATACCAAAAATTAGTACTACTATGATGAAGATTTAGAGATTATTTATATAGAAAATGTAGAATACGAATGGTGATTTTGGAGTTAGGATTTTGAAGGTTCGAAGAAAGAGGATGGTAGAAGAAGAAGAAGAAGAAGAAACTGCGATGGAAGTTCTGTAATGGCGGACAAATTGGATGCTACCCAAATTACATGGGTCTTATTTCTTCGTCATTGACCTTTTCTACTTGAACAAAACAATGTGACATTTGAAGAAACTGCCTGTAAACTTCTCTTTCATTCAGAGATAAACCGTTGTATGCGATTAGGTGAATGAAATTATTCTTTATTTAACTAGCAGGGCGGAATTATCTTATACATACAAAAGGGTTTATTCGAATTTATTCGATAAAAAAGTATTATATTAAATATACATGATTAAAATAAATTTATATGTATATAGTAGATGTCTAACCATCTTTAGCTATCTATTTCTATACATTTTGAATCTCTTATTGGAAATTTTGGTTCCGCTTCTGTTAACCAAAAGGTCATAAATTTGAGTGTGTGAAGTTAAATTAATTGAATTTCAATTTAAATATTATGAATACTCAATATAGGTGAGATATTATGAATGGATACAATACATTATAAAACAATACGTAATAACCATCTAAAGTAATGTTAGAGATAATGGTCAATAACAAACCATCACCGATATGAGTTGTGGTGCAATGATAAGATTGACCCACCATTAATTAAAGGTCTTAGATTTGAGTCTAGATGTTAAAAAAAATTTCGTTGGAAGCGACACTTCATATAGGCCTTGCAATCTGCGATATGAATTTAGTGGGACTCTAATACAAACTCCAGCCACCTAGTGGAAAATCATTTTTGAAAAAAAAAGAATGCACCACCAATGTGATGTGTGGATGAGATTGCTCCTTTAATTAAATATCTCATATTCAAGTTTTAGGTTGAATTAGTCATGAATATTGAATCAAGTGTAAGTCCCAAAAATATAAAGAGTCTATAACACATCTCATGTATTTTAACTTGACACAAAATTTAAAAAAATAAAAATAAGTATTTATAATGATTCTTTTAATCATTTCTAAAGTTACAAATTAAATTAACTTTCATTAATCATAGATAATTATCAAGTTTATTTTTAGTTTATTTTCAAGTATACAAATGTCGTTCACTACATTCAGTCAACTGTTATTCCTACTACGTAGGGACCTACTTCTCATTATATTCAATATTTTCTAGATTTTATTTTTTTTTTCTCACCTAAATTTTCTTCTAATTATTTTTTATTAAAAAGTTTCTCATCATCTTAATAATCATCATATTTCTGAGTATTTATTTAGACCAACTCTTTTCTAAAGAGACATAATAGAACTAACTTCTCATTTTACTAGTGATTGGACTATGTTGGTATTAAGGTCGTCTATGGTCATAAGATGGAAGAGATACTATTATGAGATGGTGCTTTTATTTGATATGTAATCACTAATGAATTACCTTATATTAATCTAGACATAATATAAATCAAAATGAGTATTGGAACTTCGATCATCAGATATACTTGTTATAGGAGAGAGCGCCTCGTAACGTTAGCGGAAAGTCATGTATAACAAATGTTGCTCAACCTTATGGCTTACCTATAACGAATGGGCTCTTCTTATTAAGTGTATAAGCATATGATAGGAAGCAAGAGCCATTGAACACAAACTTCCCACCTCTTTATTTATGTGAATGGTTATTGGTTAATATGCATATATATCGACTACATACCACATCATTAATAGAGCATATTATATTATCTCCGCGTGGGAGACGTGGTCTGTGCTCAGTAATTCGTCTCTTTTCCTGATCAATGCCATTTGGAGGTACCCGGGCGACGGCAGCATGTTCCAAATTTGGTCGAAGCGTTTAATTCGAAGTTGACTTCACAAAAGGTTCTAAATTAAGTAAGGGGTCTTTTGGTAATTTAGGGGAGGGGTATATATTGATATTTAGGTCATTTAAGTAATGTTTACCCCAATCAAATCCCCAAAGGAAATCCCAATCACTCTCACTTCTTCTAAAAATTCTCTCTCTACCAACCATTGAAGAGCATTGACTAAAGAGAACAACAACTTCAAGTTTCTACTCAATTAGTGGATAAAGTCTTCACTAAGGTAGAATTCTTCAGTCTTGTGAATCTTTCCCCAAGAGGTCCTTCAAAGAATGAATTCAAATCCCCAAATTCATGGAGTTTCTCTACACATGGGTTTCTTTTAAAGACCTAAATTGGAATCAATTGTGACAATTTAGATTACTTAGGGTATTTCAAGTGTAACAATGATGGGTAATTTATGTTGTTTAAATTGAAATCCATAGCACCCATGTTCTTCCCAATTCCATAAATCTGCATCTTGTTGATGAATGCTGATGATGCTGAGTATCCTAAGTTTATATTGGTGGTGAATTGTCTTATTACTTCATAGACTGACTATCGATATCATGCAATTGATGTGGTTTTGATCTAGTTATTTAAGAATCCATGGTAACTACTTCTTCTCCTAACCTAACTCTTGAATCATGTGAATGTGATTAGAGGTGATGTAAATAGTATGAATCTTGTATAATGGACTATCATGATGTGATAACTGAGTTGGTGGTAAATATAATGGTTTTGATGGAGCTTGGATGGGTTTACATGGAGGCCATTGATACAGACCTTCACGTCCGTGAATGTGCTATTGTTGCATTCCTTGGCTTATATTTGGTAATGGTGGTTAAATGAAGTGTAGCGACCCTCAATAATGAAAAGGTCTAACTAGAGATTTGCTTGTGTTTCATGAGTAATAATATGTTAATTTAAGTGTTTGAGTCCATTTCGTATGTTTTGAAGTTCAAACGTCAAGAGGATGACCAAGACGTTCGAGCGAGGAGACGTCTATGTCTTGCATGTGTTACTTTGTGCGCCTTAAGCCATGTTCGTGAATATTTGGTGTCTAAAATGTATTGGTGAGGACCCTAAAGACAGATGTATATTTTTAGGGGCTAAACATCCAGGTAGGCTCCATTAGGACAAACAAGGTTCCTTAGAGAGGAACCAGCAACTCTAAAGGAAGAAACTACCATATCACTGTCCAACTTCGACGACCACACATCGACGGGGCAATAGATTTAAATCACGCCCCATCGGCTGGGGGCGTAATACAACACTTATTGGTGGAAAGAATTACCCAATAAACAGCCTCTGATCCAAATGACGCACAGCAGGACGGGCCTCGATCAACGACGCGCTTAGCTTGGGTTCCTCGTTTGGCACCGCAAAAGTTGCAGGGATTCAGCCAAGATTGGGATGTTTTGGTAGAATTCACCCCTATCTTTTATGAGAGCATGGACGATTGTTTTTTAGGTTCTTTAAGGGTATTTTAAGTATTGTTAAATTCCTATAACCTAATTACTCTTCATTTTCAAAAACAACCCTCCCTCAAGAGAAGACTCTCTCACCCGATTGAAGCTAGAACCTCAAAAAAGACAGTATTGATGGTTTTGGAGAAGCTTTCTTCTCAACGAGAAATTTTTTTGGGTCGTTTCATGATGTGAAGGCATTTAGTTCATCGTCAACCTTCTTTATTTCCAAAGAAGCCCATTCCAAAGACTTTTTCAAAAAGGGTTTTCAAACTTCAATTTTTGCTTCTATTTGAATATCTAAGCATATGTCTTTTTTTGATTAAAAATGTTTTATAAATGAAATTATGTTATTATTCTTATTGTTAGTTGGATGATTAAGGGGGGCATTGGGTCAAGACCCTCAATGAAATCCCAGCTTATGCAATGTATTTTTAAGATTGTAGAAGATATCCAATTGACTTATTGGTGTGGGTTAGTGTTATGTCTAGATATTTAGAGTTGAGTTTCTTGATGTTATATTGTGGATTACTACTGCTCTTATGAGGATTATTGTGGTGAATGTATTGAGAAAATTTGGCTAAAGTCTTGGATGAAGGGTAAGCTGCTTTATGTATGTTAGTTCTTAGTGGAAGTAATCTTGAGTGGGTTTGGTCCAGCTTGTGGCGGTGGTTACTTCAAGTATACAAGTATTTATTTGTTGTTTTTGATATGGCCTTTAAGGATAATATTTGAAGCAAAGTGATGATTATGATGTATATGCATGTGGTGTCTATGAAATTGTTAAATGTATTCCTTGAGATTATCATGTCTAAATGAAGTATGTGTAATATGTGAAGCTATGAAGTGTGTGAATTATGATAGAACGATAAGCATGTTTGAAAGTTTATGTTATGAATTTTGGTGATTAGTGAAAGTGTTTACATGTACTCCATACACTAAAGAAATGAAAGAATGACTTAATGAATAAAGAAAATGGGGATTTAGGGTAGACACTAATCGTTGTAGAGATGAAGGTGTCCTAGGCCCATTCCTACTATCTAAAGAACTCTCAGTAATAAAAAGGGAATTTTGGGCGTGAAACATCCTCATGAGTTAAGAATTAAGTGTTTAGTGAAACCTCACTATTCCAAAGAGCTTTCAAAATAGCTTGGGAGGTGGATACTCTTATGAGTTGAAGATGTTAGTATTCGAAGGTACCTCTAGGGTATAAGTATCTTCTAAGTTGACATGTGGTGCAATATTTATCTTTACACTATAGTCACTGAATGTTTAAGATTTGTGGGAAGTTGGATTTTTA
>CM040622.1:93137223-93410071 GCA_022817965.1 Solanum lycopersicoides
AAATTTATAGTATGTGTTAGAGTGGGTAAAAGTTCTACATTGGTTGGGGAATGGACTGGTGGTCTCATTATATGGACTTGGGAAATCCTTTACCTCATGAGCTAGCTTTGGGGTTGAGTTAGGGACAGGTGCCATATCTTAAATGGTATCATAGCCAAGTCAATCCCTGTTTGGGCTCCTCCGTCCAGCGCAGTTGGGCTAGGCGTGAAGTGGGGTGGGGTGTTAAGTGGGTAAATGTTCCACATTGGTTGGGATGGACTGGTGATCTCTTTAATATGGACTTGACAAATCCTCCTCCTGAGCTAGCTTAGCTAGCTTTTGGGGTTGAGTTTAGGCCAAAATGTCATATCTTACTGTATGTATTTTGCTCGGAATTATAGTACATGGATTGTCATGCAAAATTGTGATACCAAATTCAAGAATTAAATTTACTCGGTAGTATGCTTTTAAAAGTTCCCTTTAAAAATTATTTTGTACAAATTATTAAAGTACTTGCTTATCTATGTATATATATAGATAATTTTTTTTTTTAATTTGACCTTTTGTGCAGCGACTGGCGGCATGTAATTCCTAAGTGTTAAAGAGATCTGCCTATGTAAAGATTAAACTATCAGTACTGGTTTACAACATACATGTTCTTGTAAGTACAAATCCTGAAATTCAGCTTTGAGTAGTTCACGAGGTTAATACATTATGTTTTTTGATTCCATCATATTAATGTTTGTTTCCATTTCCTATTAAGTTTATCGTTTATTCAGCAAACATGTTAATTCTTCTCTAACTTTCTCAAAAGCTTTTCTTGAACGCGAGTGCCTAAGAATGGACACATGTCATACACTTCCATTTGAGTAAATTTCAGCTGCAGCAGTTTTAAGAATGTAGATTCAAGAGTTAGTCTAATAAACTCAAGAAGATCACTGAAGGTTTTTAGTTTTATGCTGTCTGCTCAGCTAAATTTCGTGAAATCAATTAATGTGACACTCAAAATCTCTTTTGATTTCTGACCGTTTTGTTTTATCATGTATCATGCTTAGTTTGAACTCTTAAAATCATGTAACTGTGGAGTCCTTAATCTCACTTTCCTAACTGGTTTTAACTTGTTGCAGGAGGTTCCTTTATTCTGTATTCAACAACATACTTAGTGTAATCCCACAAGTGGGGACTGGGTAGGGTAGGATGTACGCATACCTTATCCCTATTCTGTATGCAAGAGAAAAAATTATTTTGAGGTCAGGTCAAGTTGTTTAACGTTATCTATTTTTCATTCTGCTAGAATGACCTTTTTTTTTGCCCATCTTTTCGTTGTTATGCCGCATTGTTTAAAACTTTGCACACTTTGCTGTTTGTTCTAAATCAGTTTGTGTCACTCAATCGGATCTATGCGGCTTCAAATTAAGAGGGGAATAGGGAGCTTGTCTTTCTGTACTGCTTTCTGTGATTGGATATTAGTTTTCTTTAAAAGTAATATAGAAAGAGTTTATGATAATTTAAACACCAAAGAAGAATTGTGAAAGGTCAGTAACAGTAATGGTGGAAAATTCAAGGTGACGGCGGAAGGAGAAGAAAGAGGGTCCATCGAAGTTTACTGGAGGATATAATACTGAAGGGTCCAGTCAATCTAAGAGTGTTCTGGTTGTCATTCTGTACCCCAAATCATAATAATAGAAAGTGAAACATGCTTTTAAGAAACAAGAAATATTTCAAACACACACGTAAAGAATATCACAATGAGAGAATGGAATAAGAGCAAGATAGAGCTTCTATTGTGTTCTTGGGATTTTAATAGATAGATATCAAAACAAAGTAGAAATGAGAAGAAAGTAGTTGGATTTCCTTCATTAACTTGCAAATAAGAAGTAGAAATTTTTAAATCTCTCTTCACATCACTTGTTAAACAGAATAGAGGATAAGAGATACATTATAAACCTTTAGATCTCTAGAGAGGACATGTAGTATCAATCAAAACCTTTATTGAACATTACTGTAGGATAAAAGACTGGAGGTAATTGTATCCCGCACAAAATGTGTACACAAAGATTAATAACATGAAAATGAGGGAGTAATGCTTTTCTATCAAGATTCTTTAGGGGAGGAGCCATAGAACATGAAATAAAGAATTAGAAAATATAACAAACTATTTACAAGTCGTAAACCTACGAAAAGAGCAGGAGAACTCCTTTTTATCTGTGTTCTTTCTTTCTATTCAAACAAACGTATCAGTGCGGAAAACGAGTGTTTTTTCTCTCTCTATTTTTCGTTTTCTGAATTTGCATCTAGTATTCCAAGTTCACTTGTTTGACTAATTAACATTAGCATCAAGTTGGCTTATTAAGGTGGTAAAGGCTCCATCCCAGAAACTTCTCTAACAACTGTCCTCAGACCTTTGCTTTAAGTGTACAAGATTCCAACCTCCAAGGTCTTGTTGATTTTCTCATTAACTCAATGCAGCAAATCCACCACTTTTCATCATCTGCTTAAACTCTATAAAATTCACCATTCCATCTCCATCAGCATCCACTTTCTTAATCATCCGCTTGCAGTCATCAACGGTCCGCCCTTGCTTGAGACCAAGCGATGCCAAGACAGATTTTAATTCATCCACGGTAATGTATCCGTCCCCATTTTGATCGAACACATTGAAGGCCTCTCTGATGTCTTCCTCCTCATCTCGCTCTTCCATTATGGTCTCATATAGAGCACCAAATTCATCAATATCGATGTAGCCATCACCATTCACGTCAATCTTGTTGATCATCTGCACCAGATCCGAATCAGACATGAAGATTCCCATGTTCTCTAACGAGTCATTCAGCTCCTTTTTCGTGATCCTTCCATCACCATTCCTGTCGAACATATGAAAGACACGCTTGAGCTCATCTGTCTCCATTGTTCTGTGGTTAAACAACGATATAGTTATTGATTTTCACGCTACTGATTGTAATTTTTGGGAGAAGATTAAATGGCCTGAACTTTTTGGACACAGAGGAGAGAAGAATTGTGTCAAAGAGGTGTCTTAGACAGAAAATTCTCAACAAAATGGTTGGTAGTGGCATTCTGTTGTGTGTGCAACACTCATTTTTGTGTGGTGATTTTGGCTTCTTGGTTGAGAAAATTTTGGAGAGGAGCTTGGTAAAGTTTTTTTATTTATTAGTATTATAATAATATTCATTTTTTTCCCTTGACCCACCTTTTGACAGATGTCGCCTCCCGGTTTGATTTGAGCAGTCAATCACAATTGAGATAAATATGTTTTTGACTTGTTCTGTATAAATATAAGACCAGTAAAAACTATTGTTCCTTTGTATTACATGTGAATGAAGGAAACTTGCATTCAGAAAATAGATTGACTTAGAGAAACAAATTTGAAGAATTCTTGATTTTTCTCAAGTATGGCCATGTCTTCCTCTACCAACCCGAGCCATACTTCTATTCCCTTCCCGTCACTAGTGTCCATTAAAACAACCAAATTGGGAGCTATGCTTCCAACAGATGCCCATTTTGGCCTACCCCATCCAAAATCAATGTCGTAGAAAGGAAACTTGCATAAACTAGTGGATCCAAGTATTCTCTCTTCTTTATTCATTGTTCTTACTCTATCATCCATATTCTTTACATCATAGCTATGTTTAGTCACATTCTTTATCGAATCTTGAATTTTTTTCACTAGTAACTTATAGTCTATAGGTCCCTCAGAAACTTTCCAACTTGCCTCAACCATATGTATGATATTTCCCATGGTTTGTTGAGGTAATGGGGGTTGAAATCTTCTCCTTAAGTCTATTGGAATTCGAATTACATAATTCTTGATACTATTATTATTGTTCCTTTTCTGCATAGCTGCAGTAACTGCTTGCCATACAAAGGCTAGCACAGCCTCTACTCGAGAAGTTGAACATTCTGCTTTCGTGTTCAGAGCCAAAATATTGGACTCATTGAACACGAATCTTCTTGCTGCCATTTTTGGTTGAAGTTGATCCTTTTTCCCAAATTGAAACATTGAAAAACTATGGACCTCTTTCGGTGGAAAGATGGAAGTACAGTCCGTGAACAATTTGTCTGAAATAGTAATGTTGCCATTTTCTGCGCGACTCTGACTAATGCTTGCCCAGGTTTTGAGAAAAATGGCGATGGATGAACCATCTGTTATAGGTGACTAATACAAACACCTATAGCAATTCCTCCACAAGCGAAACAGTTTATCTGTAGTGCCAACAAGATATTGTCATCTGATCTTGTTAATGGATTCATTGGGAGTAATTTTCTCAGGACTTGAATTTTCAGGTTCATAAGCACATTTGACATGTCTTCATGAACGTTGACACGCGTTGAATCAACACCTTGGTCATTGCATTCAACTTTGTTTCCATCTTTAACTCTTCCTGCAAGCGGGTTCAGGTAACTTAAGGCTTTCAAGAGGGATACCTTAAGAGAATCTATGACATTTTCCAAATCACTACTTGAGTTCTTGTGGTAGAAGAGAACAAATGTAGTGTAACAATTTGGAGCCTTTTGATCTAAAAGAGAAAGCTTATGGCTTTTATGATTCTTTAAACTTGGAGAAAATGGTTTGATTATTTCTTTGGAGATAATCTCAACTTTGATATCCATTTCCCCTCAATGAAAATATGTTGATTTAGTTAGTTTGTACAAAATTTTGTGCATATAAGCTGAGCAAAGTGAGAATAACATCCCAAGAGTGCCAAAAGGGCAAAAGGACAACTATCATAAGGCGGGCAAAATCATCAAGTAGCGTGGTGAGATGAATGAGATACTGCGGTTTTATTCTGGAAAAGGTCAATATCTTAGTAGGGAGATTTTCCACTTTATTAGACCTTACATGACAAGAATTTGAATTAGTCGAGTCAGTTTGTTCGGAATGATGTATGGTTGAACCAAATAAAAATTCATTGGTGACAGAGCGGATTATCCAAGGGAGCAATGAAAGTGATATTCAGCCGCATATAACCAGAGATTAGAGGACAAGACGTATATATAAGGATTTTAAATAAATCAATTTAGATTTAGATTTGGAGCTTTTCACTAGCTAATTAAATTGAGATGAGTTACCAATATAGGTTGTGGTGCGTTGGGGGAGTGTTTAACCCTTAATTATAGGTCTTGGGTTCGAGCTCTGGGTACGGAGTAAATCCTGATGGATGGCTCCTGTAATATGTGATTCGAATTTAGTCGAAGCTTTAATGTGAGCTCCAAACATTCAGTGGAAAAAAAAATTAAAATTTGAGATGTGTCAAAAGAAGTCTTGAAAAAAAATTATGCAATTTTTTTTTATTTTTTTTCTTCAAGTTGGAGGTAAAATTAGAATAAAAGTGCAAATTCGATTATTTGCCTAGCATTTATATTCATAGTTTCCTCCGTCAAATCCATGAAAAACAAAACAACATAATTAATAGTTGAAATTATTTTATATTTATAGATATATGATATGCTTTTTTTTTAATTTTTATAATTATATAATATTTATAAATATGAATAAAGATATAGAATTTTGGGCTTTCTTTCAACATTAAGAATTTATCAAAACTAGAATGATTTTTTCTGGAAAAAAAAGTATATATGGATTAAATAAAAAATATTTTGAAATCACGTGTCACTTTATATTTTAATTTAATTTGAAAGGCTTAAAAAAAATAATATGAAAGGAAATAAAGTTGAGAAATGATAATAATGCAGGACATATTCATGTGGTATAAGGTGGAGTGCGAAGAAAATAATAAATGTATTACGTCAATATCATAATGACTCATGTCTTGTTTTATTTGTGTGCAAAATAACATATTTGTAGTGCATTAATTTGGTACTGATAATCAACATATTGAAATTAGTAATTATCAAACATAAGTTATCAATTTTGTTTTTTTATCTTATTAAATTGCTTTAAACATTTTCATATGTGATTGAAAAAAGATTTTTTTTTATTGTGAAAAATGAAAAAAGTCACACTCCTTCAGTTTTTATTTATATTCACTAAATCAATTTCTACTTTATCATTTATATTCACCAAATTTAAAGTAATAATAAATTTTAGATTGGTGAGGGTAATAATTTTTAAAAAGTAATGATTTGATTGTAAATTTTATTCACATAAATGGTTAGTAAATATAAATGTGGAATTATTTTAACAAAATATAAATTTGTGGGTCAATTTTTATATTTAAAAATCCTAAATCGTAATATGAAATTTTCATATCCTGATTTTTGGAAAATATAAAATTTTATCTCATGATATAAAAATTTCATCTTAAAATTTCATATTTATAATATAATATCGCATGATGAATCGCTTACTAAAAATAATAATTTGAAATCACGTGTTATAAAGCTAGCAAATGATAAATGTGGTGGAGCGGGGCGAAAATAATAATTGTAAAGCAAGGTGGGGTATAATGAGTATTAAGCCAATTTGCCCTTCAATTGTCCCACCCCATTTGTTATCCCTTAACAATGATAAGCTCATCATTACAATAATCGAATTAGTTTAGTATCATAATTTTTTAAAGAATATAAATTGCTAGCAAATATTATACATTATACATAATAATGAATAATACAAATAAAAGTGAAATCATTAATGAAATATAATTAAATAAATATTATATAATTGAAAAAATTATTTAAATTCTACATAAACATTTCAACTTTCAAGATTAGTACGGTGCTCTGATGAATGCTCTATTAATACCTTATGTAGTTCAAAATGAGTTTTTTTTTTTTTTTTTAATAGTATTGATGAATTCGGAAAGAATCTATCAGATTATTAAGTTAATTATAAGTTATTGTTGTAATTCTTTTCAATTATTATGTTTTGTTGTACTTTTAAAAATTAATTTTATATTTCAATTTGGATGTATGTCAATTAATACTTTATTGAATATTTATTATTTTTAATTATTTATTATTTATTTAAAAATTTATACGCATTTTTAATTTTTGTGAAGGTTAATTGTAGTTTATATAATTTATAGTAGAATTAATATAATTTTTTAAATTAAAAAAAATCATATGTTGAAAAATTAATTTATAAAAAAACTAAATTTTATATCTAAAATTAATATTATAGAAATATTACATAAAAAATAATTAAATATACCAAAGATTTAATCAAAACATACAATTTATATAATCTTTAATTAAAATTTGAAATAGTCAAATAATATTATAATATTTTAAAAATTATTTGGTGTGAAATCTGGTGTGAAATTTGGTGTGAGTTTGGAGCTCAAAACGCCAAATTTTACATCAAATATAGAATTTGATGTGAAAATGGTGTTGAGTTGGAGATGGTCTAAGCCATCTACTCACATTTTCGATTGTGAGTCATCAAGAAAACAAATATGTACTTTAGAGAGGAACTATCAACTAACATTTACGATTCATAATAATGAAAAATTTAAAACTAGCTTACTTTTTAAAAAAGGAAACAGGAAAAATGTATTTTAGAATTATCGTAAATGGTATGCAAATATTTTTTGTTTTACCTTGAGACATTGGTGATTCTGTACGGATATACACGTGTCATAATCTTCTCCATCAATTTACATTTATTAAATATCAAATTGATGGATAAAATTGCGCCACGTGTTCCTATTAGTCTTTTGTTAGAATAAAGAAAAAATATGCTCTAATTTTTAGATACAAAAACATCAATGTCTCAAAAGTATGACAAGCAAAAAATATCAACATACATTACGATAATTCAAAATATATTTATTCTAGAGCACGATTTAAGACATCGTGTTAAATAAGCCATTTAAGACACGATTTCTAGGATAATAAAGAAATGGCCAATAATAATCCACGTAGCATCATGTGATTGGTTTACACAATTAATAGTGATACCTAACCATATATATATATAAATGCTCTTGTTTTCACGATCTATTTGACATAAAGAGAAATTTCTATTCCAAAATTAAAAATAGATTCAAAATTTAAAATTTATTAATTCAATAGTGATATTAAATTTCAATTAATCCATAACGAATATTTTGAATCCGTCAATATAAAAAGATGTCTTGGCTCCCAATTCTCATCTTAATAGTTGCATTAGAGATCATATGCTTACAACCTGCTCTAGCTGGTTTGTCTGTCAAGTATCTTCCTGGATTTGAAGGAACACTTCCCTTTCAACTTGAAACCGGGTAATTTTTTTATTTATCTTAAAGTAAATATTTAATCGTAAAGGCAGATCAACATTGAAGCTTTCGAGTGTTTGGAACATTCATTAATTTTGTATCGAATTAATAGAAATTTAAACAAATAGTATAAATATAACCAATGAGCACTCAACCAACAAATAGTTGATTGATATAGTGATTGCTTGTGGGTGCTCAGAGTTATATATTGACATGTTGTCTCCGGGTTTGATTCTCATTATAGCATTTTAAAAAAATAATTAAGGACCAACTCTTCTCGCGTAGCAGGTATTTATATCAAATAATGGATGCATAACATATACTCTCTTTGCCTCTCGTCCTTTTTAGTTGTCATAGTTTTCTTTTTTAGAGTCATACCATAAGAATTTTAATTAACGTTTTATGACTTATTTTTTCATTATAAAAATTGTAATTTATGGTACTTTTTGTATAGTTTTTGAATATCTAAATTTTTTAATTTAAAATATTGAATTGATATAATCTAATTTAATTTTGAAAAATAATAAATTAACTTTCGAAAACGCGTCATGATAACTAAAAGGCGAAGGAAGGAGTATTTGAATGTTTTTTTTCCGTCCTTTGCATGTGACAAATGTTTGGTAGGACGTATGATAATGATGTTGAATATGTTGTGTCTTAGTAATGATGATATTATTAGTTATGCTGATATTAATAGTGTAGAGATAAAAAAAATTTAATGCATTATTTGATTTTAAAATAATATAGGTTGAATAATTTTTATTTTTTTCATTTACAAAAATTATAACTTGCCCAAATATAATGAAGAGAATATAAAAAAAATTTTAATGGATAAATTGTATTTTTAACAATGTTAATGTAAAAAAAATCATACTAATACATATATTTAAATCTATTGTATTATTAATATCATAAATTTCTATGTATCAATTATGCATATCTTCCTACTACTTAGAGTGTATAACTAATTACGTAGATGGAAAAAATATATCAAATATAGAAAATATAAAGTGTTTATCGAGAACTAAATTTTATTAATTAAAGTATATACTCTATATGGAACACCATTTATTTACGAATTCTATTTTTAAATCTATACCCATAGTAATTGTGTGATGCATTTGAATATTTGAGTTTGAGCAACATAATTTTATTTTAAAAAATAAATATACAGATATTAAAACATCCATCGGATATTATTGGACACAATGAATGGCTGTGGAGAAATCCAATCCCCACAAGGACTAGAGCTATAATGTACTTTTCTTTTATATGTGGTAAAATTTGTGAGATTGATAGGCTTTTAACCTGATTTGAATAAGTCTGTCAATTTATAAAGCTTGAAAAATATGGATAGGATCGGTTTGTAGGCTAAATAAAAATTAATTAAAAAATAAAAATAAAAAATAGAATATTAAGAATAACAAGAATCTAAATTCAAAATCTGTTAAAAATTTGAAGTATTACAATTTTAATTATGAATTATGTTTATAAAATATGTGCTACATAAAATATAAAATTTCTAGGATATCAGCACATAGGTTAGTAACATATGAAAAGTTGTCATAGTTTTGTGTGTTATTACAATAATTTGAAAATAATTAGTTTATATTTCTATTTACCTATTTATATTTTTATTTGAATCAAACTTAATAAATAGTATAAAGATAATTTTATTTGTGAATTTGATTAACAGGTAGTAAAACTAACACCACGTAATATTGTCTATATTTATGATAAATATTTTTGAATAATAGTTTAATTTAAATAATTATAAAAAAATCTGCTTTAAAAAAAGATGGTTGACCCGGCAAAGCCCGTAGTCCATGTACTTGTGTGTTGTGCCGACCATTTTCTGACCTACACCAAAAATGGGCTAACCCGACTTGATTCGTAAAATTTCAAAACATGTATGGATTAATCCGAATAAGGTGAACCAACCTATATTGACACTTCTATGTATTACTATTTTTGATGTTTATTTAGTCTGTCATATATCTTCACGGGGTACTTTAATATCGAACGATGTATATATATGAAACTCGCAAAAAATATTGACTATTCTCAAATTAATTGATCAGGTATATAGGTGTAGGTGAAGCAGATGAGGTGCAAGTCTTCTATTATTTTATAAAGTCGGAATCTAATCCTAAAGTCGATCCACTTATTTATTGGTTTACGGGAGGTCCCGGTTGCTCTCCATTGAGTGCCATTTTTTTTGAATTTGGTAAATTATTTATCTAACTTTATCGTTATATTATAACAATTTGTTTTCTTTTTACATGTATTTGTAATCTGATTGAAAATAATTTGTAATTACAAATAAAATATAAAGAAATATAATTTTATTGGGTAAATTATAATTATACGTATTAGTTTTTGTATGAAATCACTCAAGTAAGTTTTCAAGTATTTAAGTTTCTTGCTAAAATTTGCAGGACCCATTACATTGGACACTAGAGCTTATAATGGGAGCTTGCCAACGTTGTCTTTAAATCCATATGCATACACAAAGGTCAGAAATAATAGCATAACTTACGGAAATCTCATCAATTTAAAAGTTAATTATTTAGATACTCTAGTTTGTAATATTATGAATTTTATTAAATTTTGGTGTGTTCACATTTATCTGGATACATGTATCTCAAGATATATGAGGTCAAAATTAGGTGTAATTTGTTTTAGATATATTGTATCTAGGTGAACTAATTCGCTATATTTTGGATACATAGACAAATTTTGCTCGCCACTCTCTTATGTATCTGGTATTCCAAATATACATGTGAATCAATACATGTATCTAGTGTTTATCTAGTGTGACTCATATGTATATGAGATACATGACAATTTCCCTGCCCATCTTGCTCGTCTCCCTACCCATCTCACTTGCCTCTCTCTATTTCAGTGTATCTAGTAGCAACAATACATGTATATAGGTGTATGTCTCTCAGCATATTATCGAAAACTTTTAACTAGTGGTAAGATACATAATTATTTAAAAATATAGATAAAACTAGTATATATACAATATTGATATATGTCTAATAAGATAGTTCTCCCAAATAAAAAAAACTATAAATTACAATAACTACCAAATTAAAATTATATAAAAAATATAATTGATTTTCCTAATTCCATCTCTGCACATAAATTGAGATAAATATAATAACATGTATTAAACTCGTACTGACACAATATCTGGTATATCTAGAGATGCCCCTAATTATTTTAGTGATTTATAGGTGGCAAGCATAATTTTTGTGGATTTACCAGTGGGGACTGGATTTTCCTATGCAACAACTCAAAAAGCAAATTACTCAGATGATTTACAATCAGCTGATCATGCTTATGAATTTCTTCGAAAGGTAACACATGGCAAATTATTTAATTTATTTTTATTGATAATAATATTATATGTGCATAATTATCACGTACTAAGATAATATTTAAATCTATTTTCTTAATTAACCAATTTTCTTTAAGTATTTTACAGTGGTTAATTGAGCATCAAGAATATCTCAATAATCCTTTTTATGTTGGTGGAGACTCATATAGTGGAATTACAGTTCCTATTGTTACTCAAGTCATATCAAATGGTAATTAATAAATCAATAATTTGCTTGTAATTATTATTATAATATATAGTTTTTAATTTTATACAAAAATTTAATTTATTGTTGATACAAATTTTTGCAATGCAGGTAATGATATGGGAATCAAGCCATGGATCAATCTTAAGGTTGGTGATCATAAATATATTTTTAATTTAGGCAAATTTAATTTTAGTGAAAATTAATTAAATCGAGCTAGCTCATTTTCAATAATTATATTCAGAGTTGATTTTACATATTGATTAACAAGAAACTTTTTATTACATTAATATGATCATAAAAAAGCTAGTTTTGTGACTTTATTATTATAGTGAGTGAAGTTAAATAACTTAATATAAAAATCAAAATGAATTATATAGCTTAGTACTAAAAAAGATTTTATGGTGAAAAAAATATCTACAACTTTCACTTATATTAACAAAATTTTTACTATGCATTTTATGTCCAATAAATTAAATGGTATTTGCAGGGATATATTTTGGGCAATCCATCAACATTTGCTGGTCAAGATTACTATATCATACCTTTTGCTCATGGGATGGGCCTAATCTCTGATGAACTATACCAGGTATGAGTACTTCGAAATAATTTTAGATATGCGGTGTTTTGAAATAAAAACGATAAAAATTCAATTTTTATTTGAGATAAAAATATTTGATTTTAGGTAAAAATAATAATAAACTATAGGCATATATGTGTCTGAACTTCTGACATAATTTTTTAGATATTTTGTCAAGTTTAATTTCAAATATTACACATTAAATATTATTGGGAAAATGCACAAGTACCCCATAGATTATGATCGAAATCCCAAAGACACATCTTAACTATTCTAAGGTCCTATTACCTCCTGAATTTTTTTTTTTATTGTAATTTTATGCACCTTTTGGCTTACGTGACATCCAATATCTCCCACGCGTCTCAATTGCGTGGAGTCACGGAGTTTGCCACGTAAGGCAAAAGATGTATAAAATTACAAAAAAAAATTAGTTCAGGAGGGTAATAGGACCTTTGTTTAGTTAAGGTGTGTCTTTGAGATTTTGATAATAATCTAGGAAAATACTTGTGTATTTTTTCAATATTATTCTGAAATAGATAGACTCGTAAATTTTATACACTTTTTTTTTTTTTTTTTGAAATAAAATTTTATACACTACAAATATGACTTAGGTGTTAATTTCAAATTCTAATATCTATGCACTCCGACCGTTTTTTTACTTTCGATCATTTACATTTCTTTCCAGTTATCCTTTATGAATGATTATTTAATTTACATTAAATTATTTGATTTATTTAACAATCATTATTACCTAAGTATCACATATATAATATAAAAAATAAATTATATCCAACAAACTTAAATGGTGATACTTATTTTGGTACGGAGAGAATAATACTAAAGAATTACATCTTCAAAATGTATTTATCAATGTTTCTTCAAAAACATTTTTGGACCGAGTCCCCGAGCCAAGCGTACGGAAAACGCTCTAGGACATACATTAAAAACGTAGATTTATAAGGCGTAAGTTTTAAAATTTAAGGCGTAAGTCTCGAGTATAAAGTTGTAAGTTTCGGGTGTAAAAAACATAGGCCCGAGCATTTTTAATGTGTTTTTAAATCGTTATTTTGCATTAAATCATATTTTTTATTATTGGTTAATTGATATTTCTTAAATAGTAATTATAATATTTGTTTCTTCATTATTGATTATTAAACTTATCTGAAATAAAATCATAATATAATTTCTATATATTACAGGTTATTTATAAATATTTATTTGTAAAATCATTGAAAGATTTACTTTTGCTTATTTTTATTAGTAATAAAAATATAAAATTAAATATATATGAGACTACGCCCCGTATATCCATGAGACTTACAATTCGTGTCTCGGGGTTTATGCTTCTTCCGTACAGTGTAAAACGCCTCGCCTTACACTCCACCTTTTAAGTCACTGGTATTTATTAAAAATAAATTGAAACGAAAGAAGTAGAAAATAATATAGTTAAATGTCTTTGATTGATGCAACAAAGCAAAAAATAAGTATATTAATTCATTCCTTCAAATGCCTCTCTAATTAAGTTTAATTTTCTTTCCATAAACAGTCATTAGTGACTAATTGTGAAGGAGAGTTGATATATAGAGGTCGAACTATAACCAACCCACTTTGTTCAAGGGACATGGATACTTTCAAAATGTTCTAAAGCTCAAAAATTCTGCTACATATCCTCAAGTTAAATGTCGAGTAAGTTACTCTCATTTTTTTAAATTTATTTATAGGAAAAATTGTATAAGTACCCCCTCAATCTATGCATGAAATTTCAGAGATACACTTCTATTATACTAAGGTCATATTACTCCCGTGAACTTATTTTATAAATAATTTTCTACCTCTTTTCGGCCTACGTAACACTACTTTGAAAAAAATGTCAACACACATTGGACCCACAAGATAGTACCACGTAGGCCGAAAATGGATAGAAAATTGGAAAACTTACATAAATATACTATAATAAAAAAATATTTACCATTTATAGCAATAATATTTTTTTTTCACTTGATCACTTTTAATTCATTTATAATACAAGTTTAATTCATATTATAAAGAACAATTTTTTATTCACATATAATACAAATTTTAATGATAAATAATTCATTTATCACACATTTTAATACACTTATAATACAATGTGTCAAATTTTTACCAAACAAATATAATATACTTTAAAAACAATTATAATTCATATATATTGCATACATAATTCACTTTTAATACATATTACAGATTTAACATAGTATTGCTATAAATGGTAATAAATAAAAAGTATTGCTAAAATCAGTAATTATTTATTAAAATGTACCAATTCATGTAATTTTCCTAGAAAATTATTTATAAAATAAGTTCGGAGGTAATAGAACCTTAGTACAGTATAAGTGTGTCTCTCAGATTTCGAGCATAGATTAAGAGGGGTATTAGTGCATTATTTATATTATCTTTTTTGTTACTATATATTATGATATGAGAATACATTTAACAATTTATTTCCCAGTAGAAAGAATGGCATGACCTCTCTTTGATTTGGGCCAACGATAATAATGTAAGAGAAGCTCTTCATGTTCGAAAGGTATGTAATTTTAATAATAAGAAATTAAATTAAAACTTAGATATTATTTATTAAAATATCAAAATTAAATTAAATTTAGAAAACTATTGGAGCATGGGAAGAATGCAGGCGCAACTTGTCTTTTGATGAAATTATCAACAATACTATACCATATCATTCAAATCTTAGTCGTAAAGGTTTTAGATCTCTTATTTACAGGTATTTATATTTATTAGACTATTTTATTTTATAGCTAATTAATTAGTTTTAAAGTAATTTTCTAAACTTATTTTTTATAACGAAATGATTATTCAATTTTACCATAGTAACATAAAAACTTATAATTTTTTTTTTTGGAATAGTGGTGATCACGATATGGTTGTGCCATTTATTTCAACTCAAGTATGGGTTAAATCACTAAACTATTCAATTATTGATGATTGGAGGCCATGGATTGTTGATGGTCAAGTTGCAGGGTGAATTTCTAACCTAATTAATTATTATTTTTCAATTATTCCTTAGTTAATGTTAAGCAAAACAATAAATTGAAAAAATATTAATTAAGTTTGATTGTTGCATATAGGTATACTAGAAGTTACTCCAATCAAATGACATTCGTGACGGTTAAGGTAAGAAACTATTTTAATTTGTTTGTCTTACTTTTTTTACAGTAATATTTTTTAAAAATAATGTTTTTCCTTCTTTTTTAACACCTATTTAATATCAGATTTTCACATGTCATGTTTAAAATGATAAGATCAAAGAGAATTTTAATGCGTTTTACATATCTTTAATTTAAAATCAAAAGGTTTAATTTTTTTTTTAATTCCTTCTAATTTGCATACAAGTAAAATAAAATGAATGAAAGTAATATTTTTGATGATAAAAGCTTGTTTGCGTCATACACACATGCATCTCTCATGGATATGTGTTTATATGTTAATTAAAAATGATCAAATAAGCATTAGGCTATAGATTTTAAATAATTTTTTATTTTGTTGGGGATTTATGGAGTTGGAGTAAAAAAAGAACTGGTGTGAGTTATACTATTTGCCAAAAAAATTTAAAAAAAATTGAGATGATGTTCAATTCAATGTATTTAAATACAACTTTAAAAGTGAAATATAAGTTGGAAAACGAATTATAAGTTTTCTTTTTTTAAAATTTAAAATACAATTTCAAATTTAATTTAAATCTTATGACCATAAGCTGACGCAAATAAAATAAAAGTAATTTAAAAAAAATAATATTTTTATAGCTAAATGGTTCCTAGGAAATACTATATATTAGCTAAACTTTATTTTTAACCACAAACTTATTTAGTTTAGTATAAACATTATATCTACTCTAGTTCATTTGTTTAAATAACTTCTAATTTTCATTTCTATTTAATTCCTTTTGAATACAGGGAGCAGGGCATACTACCCCAGAGTATAAACCTGTGCAAAGTCTTGCCATGTTAAAGCGTTGGTTATCCTATGAATCACTATGATTTAAAATATATTTATATATTGATAAAATTAATAAATTCTATTTAATTAATTATGACAGGTTAATAAAGAACTTTATTTTTGAAATTATCATATTAAGTTTGGTATGAAGCACTAAAAAATAGAATAAATTTGATTCCAAATATGTTCTTATTATGAGTGGACTAGCTTATGTTTGCCCTTTAATAATAAAATTTATTTATTTATTGATTAATCCTTTTATTTTAGGATTATTTTTTTTATTACAATTATATGTTACAATTCAAATTATCTTAAAACTCATATGATCAATCTCAAGTCACCCCACCCTCTTCTATTGTCAACTCATCGTCTAGACGATTTTATTCTCATTTTAGATTATAACTTTACCTTCTATCACATAGAGATTTTTCAAATAGAAAGCCGCTCATACTCTGTTAACCAATCTACTACTCTTCCTCAAGTTCTCATGCCAACACCCTAATCCTTGAGCCCTCTTAGTAGACCACATGCAAGATTCCTACTAAATCATCTTGTCTCAAATTCCTCTTTATCAGATATATGTTCTAAATACTGAATAACTATATTAGTTTTAATACTCCCTCCGTTTCAAAAAGATTGACCTAGTTTGACTTGAAACGGAGTTTAAAAAAAGAGAGAAGACTTTTTAATCTTGTGGTTCTAATTTAAAGTTATGTCAAATGTACCAAAATCCCTTTTAATCTTGTGGTCTTAAACATGACACATGGAAAGTTAAAGTTAAAGTGTTGCCAAAAAAGAAAAAAGGGTCATTCTTTTTTAAACAGACTAAAAAGGAAATAAGATTATTTTTTTTTAAACGGAGGGAGTATTTAAATTATGTATGAAATCCTTGGTTATCAGCTTGACGTAGGAACCATGCCAATCATTAGTCATACAAATACAAGCACAACCACATGCCCTTGTTGTAAAAGTATGACATGACCTTTGACCCTTAGTGAAACTAATTTAGCATGTACTTGATCTAAAATAATAATACAACAAGACAATTGATGTCCTTGATTCTAAGGCTTAAGAGTCAAAATACAAATTCGCGGAGTAATCAACTTACAAGTATAAAAGAATGGGGAAGTTTGCCTATATCGCCATTTCTTTTCTTATGAACGAAGTTACAGAATAATGAGATGTTTTGAGACTTTTCTAATAAAAATCCGACTAAACCTTTATAGCGGCTTGCACGAAATAAAAACTTGAAATTCTTCCCAAAAGCCCCTATTTTGCAACACACTCTAAAATCTTGACGTTCTAAAATAATCCTTTCGCTCCAAGTTTGATATTAGGAGTTTTACTCACCTGAATTTACTTTGGAAATAAGCCTTAAGAGCTCCTTAATGTCTTAGCTAAAAGAAAATCAGCCCACACTTTTAGACATTATCATCAATCCTTTTCCAAATTACCATATACCTCACCTTACTCAGATTTTATCTGAGACTGACTTAACCTAAAAATTTTAAATCGCATATTAAAATCTAATTAATCAAACTAATTAATTGTGATGTCTGGATAATTAAACTAAAAAATGTTATAATGCATCAACTTCTATAATAACCTTATTAAGAAATCAATAATCTTCATATAGCCTCACGTGATTACGATATTTTAGGACCAATTAATAATGCCCCTCTATAATATAGTATAGTATATGCACAGAAGCTGCCATTAATTAATTAATTTGCAAAATTGAGACCCACAAAGTTCAGTACCACTTGTCTTGTAATATATATATATATATACCAAGAAAATTTATTTCTTGTCTAGTCAAATCCACCATATGTATTTGAGGGAGAGGCTAAAATAAAAAAAAGATACGATTCAGTATTTTCCATTCTCTAAGTAGAGAAAAAAAATGAAATACTCGAAGATGAAGTGTTCACTTTACGTTGTTTTGTTAATATTTGTAATATTTGAGATATATCCACTTTTTGTTCTTGCTGGTTCACCTGTCAAGTATCTTCCTGGATTTGAAGGACCTCTTCCATTTCAACTTGAAACCGGGTAATTTTATTACCTTCTTCGTTTACTTTTATTTATCATTGTATATTCTAAAAAAATAAGGTATGTATTCACTTTTAACGTATCAAAGTAAATATGAATTATCTATTTTTTAAATTATGAATAATATTCATGTCAATTGAAAATGCACAAATAAAAGTAAATTGCATTCACTAATCTTTCAGTTATTAGAGGCAAAATATTATTTCCTCAATAACTTTTGTATTTAACATGGAATTGTTTTTGTTTTGTTTTTTGTTTTTAAGTTATTATTATTATTATTATTATTATTATTATTATTAATAATAATAATAATAATAAATAATAATAATAATAATAAGGGATAATGCACAAGTATTGACTTAGATGATAAAATTATGTACGAAATATTGAATCATTTCTTGATTTCCAAGTTAAATATTTATTTAATGTAGTAGAGAAGTAATATTTGGGGGGAAATTTGGCAAATAGTGTTTGTTCATATACTTTGTTATTATTTGGTAAATATTTTTGGCAAATAGTTCAAAATTTCAAATACTAGTTTTTTCTAGTATTTGGCCCAACTCTCATTATTTGGAATCTTTTATAAAACTTTTATGTTTTACAAAAACACCCTCTATAGTTGTTGCTTGAGTTATATTACATAATTTTTTACGTTAACATCAAAGTAGTGATGAAATATTCAGTGAATGTTAAATGATGATATGGTTATTGATGAAAATGATGAACAATCGACTAAGGATAAAAAAGTCATGTGTTTTGTCTACTTCACGATTATGGAATGATGTTTGTTGCACTCATTTTAAATTACCACATTGCTCTAGTGTCATGAACACTATTTGTTATTATTGTAATAAAGATCCAATTGACTTGTAATACAAACTTATGGTTAGTTTTGATAGTTTTTAAAACTTATGGATATAAATCATATTTTTCTAAAAAAGTGAAATATATTTCCAAATACTATGGACAAACACATGGTGAAATTTCATCCAAATAATATTTGAAAATTTATGATCAAACGCTAGCTTAATCTAAAATGTATTCTTAAAGCTTCCTCATTAATTTGCCCAAGCAAAATGAGATCACCACTTCTTTTTAGATAGTTGACAACGTACTTACTTTTCTCATATTTATTTAATGATTCTACTGTCAATATATAGGGTTACTTTATTGCAAAACATCTTAATTTCGTCTTAATTTATATATATATTTTTAATTTTAAAATTTAAATAAATTTATTTTTTATTATAAATTTTTTATATATCTTTGAATAATTTAGTACTCCATAATTTTGCCCAAAAGTGCATCATCCAACTTTATTAGTATTAGGAAAATATGGAGGATAGGTTTATGGTATTTAATGACCATAGTATTGTAGAAGACGACCAAAATATTAAATTTGTATTATCAAGTTTAAAAAGTTAATATTCTTTCCATTTAACAACAGTAATATATTAAAAATATTGTCTAATAATATTTGTCCAATTTAAAAAATTAAGAGATAGTTGATCTTTTGAATTTATTTTACCTTGCTATTACTATTTATCATCTATCATATTTCTCAAAACATTAAATTTAATAAATCAAAAAATAAAATAGTGATATTACCCCTATTATTTATTATTTCTTAAAGAGTATGTCAAATTAGTTATGAACAATTATTGTTGAACTGAAGAAGTATCATACCCGCTGTTTTTAAAAAAAATCATTTCAAGGTTTATTATGAGCTCATTTTATTTTAATTCTATTATATTAGAATTTCTTTTTAATAATGCAATAAACATGATTTTATTATATTGCTGATTCTTAAATTAATTAATCAGGTATATAGGAGTAGGTGAAGCAAATGAGGTGCAACTCTTCTATTATTTTATAAAGTCGGAATCTAATCCTAAAATCGATCCACTTATTTATTGGTTTACGGGAGGTCCTGGTTGCTCTCCATTAAGTGCCATTCTATATGAATTAGGTAAGTTATTCATTTAATTTCTCTTTATATCATAATGCCTTTGAATTTGAGAATTTTTATAGTCATATAAGTATTTATAATTTGTTTTGTATTTCTTTACATGATTAGACATATTTTATTATATATATATATACTAACTATTATTATTTGTACTTTTTAAATATTATATATTTTACCATTAATTAATAGTTTTTTATAATATATTGAGAAAGATACACTCAAATACATGTATTTTTGCTATCAGATACACTAAAATAGGGAGATATGTCAGTGAGATGGGGAGGGAGGCGAGTGAGATTTTTTGTTGTGTATCTGAGATAATGTGAATCACACTAGATACACACTACATACATGTATCGATATGTATCTCGTTTGATCTGCATGTATATGAAAACTAAATACGTCGGAGAGTTGCAAGTGAGATAGGAGAAAGACGAGCGAGATTCGTTATGTATTTGGATACAGAGTATCTAGAACAAATTTGACCTCATGTATCCTGAGATACATGTATCTAGACGTATCTAATGTATTTGAACGCATTAAAATCTGATAAGATACATAATATCGAAAACTAGAATGCATCTAAGTAATTAACTCTTAAACTAGTGAGATTTATGTAAGTTTGCCTTTTTTTATAGTATCTATATTAATTAAAATAAAATCACACGATTTTAGAAAAAAAAAGTGTGTGTGTATATATATATATATATATATATATATATATATATATATATATATATATATCATTTATTTTTAAATTTTCTTGCTAAAATTTGCAGGACCTATTACAATGGATATTAGAGCGTATAATGGGAGCTTGCCAACGTTGTCTTTAAATCCATATGCATACACAAAGGTTAGAAAGAATATATACATTGTAATAATGTTTTTTTCTTTTTATTTGCAGATAAATTTAATATTACGACTCATTAGGCTAATCAAAATAAAATGGGAAAATTACGCGGTTAAGCAAACTTATACTATTTAATTACTCATCATAGCTATAGTTTGCTATAATTACCACTCGCGACTAATATTATACATTAATTACGTGGGTTGACTTCGAGTTTGTATAATTAGTCATGTTTGTATATGTATAATTCACCAAGATATACAAATACATATGTATAATATACAATTTTTTAATTTATATACATATACAATTCACCTCTCTCCCACTCTCTGCCCTCTCTCGCTCGCCTCTCTCAATCTCGCTCGCCTCTCTCCTCCCTCTCCCAATCTCGCTTGACATTTTGTACAAATGTATATGTATAATATACAGTTATATACAATTATATACATATACAATTCACCTCTCTCCCACTCTCTGCCCTCTCTCTCTCGCCTCTCTCGATCTCGCTCGCCTCTCTCCTCTCTCTCCCAGTCTCGCTCGCCTCTCTCCTCCCTCTCCCAATCTCTCTTGCCATATATACAAATATATGTATAATATATAATTATCTAACCAATATACATATACAATTCACTTTTCTCCCACTCTTTTCCCCCTCTCTCTCTCCTCTCTCCTCTCTCCTCTCTCTCCCAGTCTCGCTCGCCTCTCTCCTCCATATGACATGTTGCTACAAATTGTAATTATCAAACTATAGCTATGGAGAGTAATTAATTGTTTTTAAGTGGCTATATGTGAAAGTTTCCCAAATAAAATTTAAATAGGCTGTTTAAATGTATTTTTCAAATTAATTAGTAACATACAAATTACTTCTCATTAAAGTACCCTTAAAAAATTTTACTTTTGACACAAAATAACTTTAATTAATGCCTAACTTTCAAAATTTGTTTCTTTTATAAAGTGCTTTATGTCAAAAGTGATATCGAAAAAATACTTTGTACAATAATACTTTAATTAGAATAGTACTTTAATTTATGCTCGATCAATAATCTAAAATACGTTTTAGAAAAAAGTTATTTTTTCTTTCTAATTTTTTTTTATAAATACCTTTAATTTTTTAAAATAAATATTTTTAACTTCTCAAAAATTTCGACAACTAATTAATAATAGTTAAATTATAGGTGGCAAACATGATTTTTGTAGATTTGCCAGTAGGGAGTGGATTCTCCTATGCAACAACACAAAAAGCAATTTACTCAGATGACTTACAAGCAGCTGATCATGCTTATGAATTTATTCGTAAGGTAAGTCGAAAGAGGTGCGAATTTGAATTAATCAGAATTCTAATATGGACACTGAATATCAGGCGGAAAAAATAACCTTGAAATGTTATTATTGTTATTTTATTCGTGCATAATTATCATAAGGTACTTATATAAAATTCTAAAATCTATTTTTTGTATGTTTACTATTTTATTTAAAAAATTATATTTTGCAGTGGTTAATTGAGCATCAAGAATATCTCAATAATCCTTTTTATGTTGCTGGAGACTCCTATAGTGGAATTACAGTTCCTATTGTTACTCAAGTCATATCAAATGGTAATAAATAATTAGTTTGTTTATTATTATTATAATATATAGTTTTTTCTCTTAAAGAAAAATATTGCAAATTATGCAATGCAGGTAATGATATGGGAATCAAGCCATGGATCAATCTTAAGGTTGGTGATCATAAATGAATTTTTAATTTTAGCAAATTTAAATATATGTACATTTTGATGGAAATTAGTTAAATCAAGCTATCTCATTTTTAATGATTTTATTCAGAGTTGATTTCATATATTGATCGATAATGATAATAAAAAACTAGTTTTGTGATTTTATTGTTATACTGAGTGAAGTTAAATATATATCTTTTCATGATATATTAAAAACAACAAATAACATTTTTTTAAATAAAAAAAGCAGATAAATAAAAATAAATATAATTTTCTTTTACGTATTTATGTGACATTAATAGAATTTACAGGGTTACATTCTTGGGAATCCAGTAACATCTACTGATCCAGATTACAAGTATAAGGTGCCTTTTGCTCATGGAATGGGCCTAATTCCTAACGAACTATACGAGGTATATATGATTATCGTAATCACTATATTATTATGTATTAAAAGTGAATTCTATGAGAAATATATTTATTATAAATATATTAATAAATTATACTAGTTTAAGAATTAATTACTTAGATACACTCTAGTTTGTAATATTATGTATCTTATCATATTTTGGTGTGTCAAGATATGTTCAGATAAATGTATCATGGGATACATGAAGTCAAAATTAGGTGTAAGTTTTTCTTAGATACATTATATCCATGTGCATTCACATGTATTTGTGATACATGATGCATCTCACTCACCTTCTTTTCCCATCTCGCTCGCCTCTCTCCTTGGTTTAATGTATCTGAGTGTATCTTCCTAAATATATGATAGGAGACTCTTAATTAGTGGTAAAGTATGTAATATTTTGAAAGTATATGTAATAATAATATATATGGGAATGAAGTAAGTCTAATTATGTTGTTTCTCCTTAATTTTTTTTTATCTCCGACATAAAATGGGTTTCTCTTACAATTATATAGCTATAAATGATAAATATTTTCTAAATAAGTTATAGTTAGATAAGTTACCCTTTTCTTTTGAAAATATATCTTTAATTAAGTATCACAAAAATGAATAAAGTATATTTTCTTATGAAACAAATGGGAAAACTACACGAATTGAACTCAGTAGGTAAGTATTTCTCTAAATTGGACTCAACCTAATATATTTATATTGATTGGATTTACGATCCACACTATTTATTCGACTGTCCTTGTTTTATTCACCAAACTACTGCTTTTTCATCCTTGATACCATCAGAGTATACATGTATACTTTTTTTTGAGTGTCTATACACACTCTGATGGTACCAACTACTAATTGAGCAGTCTTTTCACTTAATCTTTGTATACTCTGATGGTATTAAACAATAATTGAATTATTTTTTCACTGAAATACTACATGTTCCTCCTTGATACATACGATCAAAATATGTGTATACTTTAATGATATCAAAGAATAATTGAGTAATGTTTTCACTGAAGCATTAATTTTTCCTATTTGATAATATCCGGACATATATATATTTTGATGGTATCTGGTACTAAAAACACATTAATAATTAGAAACAAGAAGTTATGAAAGTAAGGAGATAATCATTTGTAAATAATTTTCTTTTTGGATACAAATATTCCTTTCCAAAAAAAAAATTTGCTTAGCTTGGGGAGAGTATCACAAAAATGACTTGTTTAGTGACTAGTGACTTTTATTTTTGTTTTTGTTTTATAGAGAACTAATTAATTAAGTGGGCTTAATTTCTTAAACAGTCATTTTTGACTAATTGTGGAAGAGATTACAGCCATAATGATTCAACCAACCAACTTTGTTCGAGGGACATACGTACTTTTGATTGGGTTAGTTCTCATTCATTTTTTAAATATTTTTTTGAAAGAGTAATTTTGATAGTCAAGTTAATAATTAAGAGCAATTAATATATTAATGCAGTTGATTAAGGATATTTATCTATATCATATCCTAGAGTCCCCTTGTGAACTTGTATCACATGATTCAAGAAGATCGTTGGCAGGGAATGTTCAAAAGCTCAAAAATCTATCTTCATTTTTTGGAATGAAATGTCGAGTAAGTTTTTATTATCTTTAAAATTTACTTTAATTTGGATTTTAATGTTTGAGATTTACTTCAATTTTTTCTATGGGTCAAGGTTTGGACTTAGGGTTCTAGTCCAAAGTGAGGTTGGGTCCTTGCTAGGGTCAACACTTAGTGTCGAGCAGTGATGGAGTCAAATTTTCAATAAAGGGGTTAAAAGTATGAAAAAATTAGACACATGAAGTAGTCAAGGGGATTCACATCTATTATATATACCTAAAAAGTTATTTAAACATGTATAAATTATATGATATTCCACCAAAGGGGGTTCGGATGAACCCCCTAATAGTAAGGTGGCTCCACCATTAGTATCGAGTCCTGAACCGAGGTCAAAGTAGAGTCTTAGGTTAAGTTTCAAGTTTTGGGTCAAAGTCAGGTCTTGAGTCTAGATTGGAATCAGGGTTAGGTCTTGAATTCTAGGTCAAATTCGAGTCTTGAGCCCTAAGTCATGGTCACATCTAGGATCTCAAGTACCAGGTCTGGTCTCTAGTATCATGTTCCTAATCAAACTCAGGTCTCAAGTCTCAGGTCGGGGTCGAGTCTCAAGTATTGAGTCAGAGTCCAATCTCGAGTTCCAAGTCAAAGTTGGTTCTCAAGTTTTGGGACAAGTCAATGCCGGATCTTGACTTCTTAATCAAATTCAGCCCAAAAATAGTATTGGAGAATAAAATTGAACAATTTTGAATACATGGACAAAAATAATGAAACTTTTTCTGGTTATTCAATTCACGATTAAAAATAATCAGGATAAACACTTAACAATTTAGTTTTCTTCCTTTGTAATTCTTTCTTTAGGAAGAATGGCATGAACTCTCTGTGATTTGGGCCAACGATAAAGTTGTACAAGACGCTCTACATGTTCGAAAGGTACGATATTTCGAATATAAATAAATGTTTTCTTTAAAAAAACCTAAATTATTTACTAAAATACAAAAATAACTCTTCAAAAGACTAGTATGGCATGGGAGAGATGCAGGAGCAACTTGTCTTTTGGAACAATTATCAACAATAGTGTATCGTATCATGCAAATCTTAGTCGTAAAGGCTTTAGATCTCTTATTTACAGGTATTTATTATACTATATATTATAATTTATTATGGTTAATAAATTATTTAACTTGGTACATATTTTTTATGTATATATTTTTGTTTTGTTTTGATTAGTGGTGATCATGACATGGTTGTGCCATTTAGTTCAACTCAATTATGGATTAAATCACTAAACTATTCAATTATTGATGATTGGAAACCGTGGTTTGTTGATGGTCAAGTTGCAGGGTGAGTTCCTTATAATTAACTTAAATATTTCTTCAATTATATATGTATATTATAATGTTAAGAAAAAGAGGTAAATATAAATAAAATTAATTTAAGTTTTATTATTGCATATAGTTATACAAGAAGTTATTCCAACCAAATGACGTTTGCCACGGTTAAGGTAAGACTGACTAACTTCATCACGATTTCGTCTTTCATACATACATTTATCATTAACTTGTGATTAAGTAATCCACAACTTATAAAAATTACATGAGTTTAGGAGGTAATTATTTAGATACATGTTAGTTCGCTATATGACAGATCTTATCAAATTTTATTGCATGCGTCCAGATACATTTAGTTATACATATCTCGAAATACATGCATAATCAAAATTATGTGAAATTTTCTCTAGATTCATTATATCTATATGGATTTACATGCATCTAGGATAAATATAAATAAGTCTAGTTATACATATCTCGGGATATATGCATAATCAAAATTATGTGTAATTTGCTCTAGATTCATTATATATAAGTGGATTCGCATGTATCTAGGATACAAATAAATAACGTCTAGTTATACATAACTCGGGATACATGCATAATTTAAATTATGTGTAATTTTCTCTAGATTCATTATATCTAAGTGGATTCACATTATCTACGATACAGATAAATAACGTTCAGTTACACATATCTCGGGTTACATGCATAATCAAAATTATGTTTAATTTGCTCTAGATTCATTATATCTAAGTGGGATTATTACATGCATAATCAAAATTATGTGTAATTTGCTCTAGATTCATTATATCTAGTGGATTCACATGTATCTAGGATACAGAGATAAATATCAATTGCCATTGTTATGTATTTGATATCCCAAATACTTGTCAATCATGTGTATTTGATATCTCATGTGTATCTAGAGTGATTCTATGTATCTTGAATATATGGACAAATTTCGATCGCTTCTCTCTCCATGTTTTAATGAATTTGATAGCAAAAATCATGTATGCATGTGCATTTGACTTAAAATATGAGATAAATTTTAACTAGTTATATATAATATAATTATTTCAAACTATATGAAGAACTGAAATATTATTATTATTATTATTATTATTATTATTATTATTATTATTATTATTATTATTGATAACTATGTAAGTTAATTTTTGTGCCTGAAACATATATTTGCATTCAGGGAGGAGGGCATACGGCCCCTGAGTGGAAACGTGTGGAATGTCTTGCCATGTTAAAGCGTTGGTTATCTCATGTATCACTCTAAATAAATTTTTATCATTTTTAATAAAACTCTTTTTGAGTCAAAATTATTTTTATAGGATTTTAGTCACATATTATAATAGTATGATATATTTTTATGTCATTGGCTTAATCTAGTTGGCTATGCTAGGTTATTGCTTATTTTTCAAGTTATCCTATCAAGGTTAATATATAAATAATTACCTGTTATTGTTAGATAATTTAATTTAATGTTTAAAATAATATATGTATTATCAGTGTTAATAACTTAACGTGATTTTTAAATTTTTTATTTAGTGCGCAATTTAAAATTTCTATATATTGATGGAGAAAATGGTAAAACAATTATATGATGAGCAATTGGTTGTTCATATATATATATATATATATATATATACTCTGATGGTTGAAAAACATGAAGAATAATTTTGTGATAATAAGGAACAATTAAGAGAAATTATTCAAGTCAGAATCTTATTTATTAAACTTCAAATTGTAGAAATATATTCTTGTGATACTCCGTTGGTATATTGATACCATATTGGTATTATATAAAACTAAGCTTAATCCTATATGATACTTCGTCAATATATTGTTACCCTATTGGTTTCATATAGGATTGAACTCTTTTTTAAGAAATAAATAAGAAACAATTAACAAGAAATTATTCAAGTCACAATCTTATTTATTAAATTTTAAATCAGTAGAAAATATATTTATATAATTTTTAAATTAAAATTTTAAAGAATTAAAACCTATCTCAATGATACCACAACTATATGTAGGTATACCATCATTGATGATTGAGTAATCTCATCAAAGGACTGAAGTAAACCTCAAAAAAAATATTGTTCAGTTACACATTTATATCACGAAAATATATTATACGTTAATGATATCACATGAATGCCACTTGGCACATGATTGAACTAAATAGACTATACTAGACACGTATAACACATATAAAATCAATGAATGAACTGATTGGCTATCTTATAATTGAATAAATACAACCATAAGTTAATTAATTTGGGCATTTAATGTTGTAATATGTCTCAATAGTCTTATCCCTCAATTTAATATATAGAGATTTTAAACTGCGCATTCAATAAAGATGAGTATATACTTAAAATTTGAACACGTGATCTCTAATTATGAAATAAAAGAATATACTCCAACACGACTTATTAGCCGGAAGAACTTGTTCTTGTTGTTGTGTGTGTTGGTGGGGGGGGGGGAGGGGGGTCATTGGTATTGATATTCAGATACAATTATATCTAAATTTGAGTATAAAGTATTTCAACAAAAATAATTTCATATTCTAATTAAGTTCAAGCACAAGATCTATAACTAAAAATAATAAAATATACTCAACCACAACTCATTGGTATATAACGCAATTTGTTTAATTTTCTTATTCAATATTTATACTGAGGTTTGTTTAAATTAGAGTTTGTATTGATAAATTTCATATAAAAAAAGAATCCTCTACGGATGTGTTTGGTATAAAGGAAAATGTTTTCCTTACACTTTTGAAGGAAAGTCATTCTTCTTATTTTGAAAAAAATGAATTGATTTGAAAAATATTTTCCAAAACTTTTATCCCGATCAAATATGAAAAAATTAAAAAAACATTTTTCATAAAATATTTTTCTTCGTACCAAATTTACCCTACATCACAACATTGTTTTGTATATATGAAGCAATTAATTTAGTTTATAGGGTAACAATAATGTACCAACATATTATTTGCAATTGTTTTTTGCACACTACCATTAAATAAGTTTTTGACTTATATGATGTACTTTTCGTTACTCTTATGAAATAAATATTGAAGTTATGTTTAGCAGTTAAGAAATTAATCTGGATAATTAATGTTGAGGTATGTCTCCTAGTCTTATCCCTCAATTTAATTATAGAAAGTTATTTTTTCTTAATTATAATAATAATTAATAAAGATGTTGGTGATAACAAATGGTAATGTATTTTCTTAAAAGGTATAGACTAAGAATGGATGGAGATCTCAGTAGATCTTTCTCAAGCATCAAACAATCAATTCAGAATTGATACAGATAAATAGTTATTCATTGTTTCAGAAGCCATACGTATGAGGTGTACAAAATCGAACCAAATCGCAAATTGAGTCGATTCGAGAAAAAAAAAATTGACTAGTGGTTGGTTTGACTTGATTTGGTGTTGAAAAAAAAACTCGACTATATTTGGATTTGTTTGATTTTAACTGGGGAAAAAAATCCGAGACTAAACCAACCCGATATTATATATATAATTTTAAAATTTTATTTTATGTATAAAAATATTTACTTTACTTTAATTTTAAATACTTCTTATACTTTTTCATAGTTTTTAATCTTTAAATATATTATTTCAAGTTTGAAACTTAGAATTTTGAATGGTTCCATAAAGCTTATAGTCCACAGATGTTGGTAATTATAATAAAATGTAAATCAAAATCAAATTAATACTAATGCAAAAAGAAAAACAATTTAACCCTAAGAATGACAATAATATTGAATATTTGCATTAGCATTAATTTAATTTTGATTTAAGTTTTATTATAATTATCAACATGTATGAACTATAATCTTTACTGGACCATTCCGAATTATAAGTTTTCAACTTGAAATAATATATTAAAAGATAAAAATTATGAAATAGTATAAGAAAAATTTTAAAAAGATATCAAAGTAAATATTTGTATGTATAAAATAAAATTTTAAAATTACATATATAATATCGGGTTGATTTTTTAGTTAAACCAACCCAACCCAACCCAAATATAGTCGGATTTTTTTTTCCACTACCAAACCAAGTCAAACCAAATCACTAGTCGATTTTTTTTTTGATTTGTGGTTTGATTTGATTTTGTACACCCCTATATGCATGCATGACTCTATAATCAGTTATTTATAATAGGATGGTGTTGAATGATGATGTTTGTGTTGTAGGCTGATCAAAAGAATCATTCGTTAATTCTACTAATAATAGATTAGTGATAGATGATGAATATTATTATTGATTATGAGTTATTTAGCGATGAAATATATAATTAATTTTAATTTTTTATATGAAAAACCTTAGAGCTGTCTAACATGCTGACATCCCAACGAAGAGAGACATTTTTTGTGTTACATCTTCGAATTTGAGAGAGGGCTTTCCTCGTATCTCTCAAATTTGAGGCATTGAAACGATAGAGAGAAAGTAAAAAATAAAAAATGACATAACATGAGCCACAATTTAAATTTTTTTAGCAAAACTTTTTCAAAAAAATATTTGACACTAAATAGCCACATATTTTTGGCTAATATTGAATTGATGATTTGTTATATTGATTGTTGAAAGGAAAAATTGTATAAAATAACGAACAATTAATTCTAATTAAATGTTATAACCACAATTTGATTTTCATCTCTCATTGCTCGATAATTTCCACAAGCACAAATTCTGCTTTTTATAGGATCAAAAATTCTTTTTGTAACCTGTAGCAAACAGTCGTCATTCGCCTTTCTCTCTATGTTTCTGGCTCGCCACTCTCGCCCGTCTCTCCCTTGCCTCTTTCGTTTTTATACAAACACAAATGTATAAAATGTGTTGGTGTATGTATAAAGCAAGAGAAAACTGTATATATAAATATCAATATATATATATTTTTATACTATATACTTATAATTATACAAATATAGATCTTTTCTGCCCAGTTCTCTTTTGTCTTTCTCTCTTTCTCGCTTTATACAAACACATATTATACAATTTACAAACACATATTATACAATGTATAATTTGTGTTGTATAAAGCGAGAGAGATTTAATATCCAAATATTTTATTTCGATTTAATTGTATACAAATTCAAATTTTATGTAGATATACAAACACATAAAATTGAATTGAGAGACTGCCAGCAATTTGTACAAACGAGAGACTGTCAACGATTTGTACAAATGGCTTGCAAGCAAAATTATACAAATCTGAAGTTCCTGTCAACGAGTTATATAATCTGATGCTCCATAACAAATATAAAATTTGATATGGAGCACAATTATACAAACTATAATTATAACATACAAATAAATTTTTTATGTTTTTTATATGTGAAAGTTGCTCATGTTAAATTTGTACATAATAAGGCCGATGGCCCAAAAGAAATTAAAAGAAGCAATACAAAAAGCAAACAACTATGTGGCCCATTTCTTTCCCACCCTAGTCTTTTTATAACAATCACTTTTCTATTCTCTAGGGTTTCTCAATTGAGCTTGCTCTCCAATTATATCGCTTTGTGTCGCCGCATGAGACTTTCATTAACTTGACCTTAATTTTTCTGTTGCGTTGGATTGTCAATCCTTTTGTCTTTGTTCTGTGATCCTTTTCTCAGCTCATAAAAGTAAGCTTTAATTGTTCCTTCCTCCTGTCCTTTTTCTGTCTCCCTTCAAACTTTTATTCTACTGCATACGATTATTTTGGTGGATGTTCTGAATTTTCAAGGATATTTTCATAGAGATGCCGAGTTAATGAGTTGCGAACCCAACTCCAAGTGAGATTTTTTCTTTATTTTGGTGTTCCTCTTGTTCCCAACTCTCTCTAACCTTTTTTTCCCGGCTGTAGTGTTAGTGAAGATTTCAAGATGTTGTCACAAATTTGTCTATCAATAGATCTGTGTTTTCGTATACATGTTTAATATATGCTTGAATGCTCAACATTAATTCTTGAATCTCCTTTTATATATCTCCTAGAAACTTTTCATTTGGTTTTATTATCTTTGTTAATACCAATGAATATGTTTCTATATCATCTTTTTAATTTCATTTCTTTCGCAGTACCTTAGTGTATAAAAAGTTATTCGTCCATATTAGTTCTTATTCCTATTTTATGTTAGCTTCAGTATATATTAAATTTCTTTCATGATTTGCTACATAAAAAAATGTATGCACTTTTCTCTGGATTTTCGGTGCTTGCACTCCATCCATTCATTTATTGATATTTTCACATGACTGTATGAGAGTGTAATCTTGACATGTTTTCTTCTATTCTTTTCAATGTCTTCTCATTTTCTTGGCATTTCAATTCAAGAATATAGTTGTTCATACCCAATTTTGATTTAACATTTTTAAAGTTCGTGACTTTTAGGTATTATTTATTTAATTGTTTAAAATATATATATTTTTTATAATTTTAAATAAATTTATCGACAACTATCTTTATTTCTCAAATTTTAGGATTTTTTTCTCAGTTATTTAAATTACGTTATTTTTTGTCACAGTCGGTTAAATACGTTCAAATGTTTTTTCTTTTTAATTATATCGTTATTTTTGTTTAATTCATTCATTAGTCATGTTTATTATATTTTTTATATATTCATTTTATTTGTTAAATTTCTTACTATTTTTTACACAGTCTAGAAAATTATTTAAATACGAGTGAGTTTTGCATATACAAATTAATCAATAATTTTGGGCCACAATCCTGAGCCCATAATTTGAGTCTAATGAATAACAATTCACTATTTAAGTAACAATTAGGTCAAAAGTTATAGGTGGCGAATAAATATTTTGGAGTAATTTTTTCAGATTTTTTTAGTCATTAGACATTCTTTAGTATTCATGTTTTTCTGCCACAATTCTCGCTGGAGCATTTTCCGGTAAAGCCAAAACCCAATTATTATTATTTTATTTATTATTTTTTCATTTTTTTAGCAAGCTAACAACTTTTTTTCCGGTGAGATTCCGATCTCTCAGCTAATTTTTCCTTTTCTCCGTTCAAAACTACCAAGCAGCAATGAAACAACCTCCACAACCCAATGTTCTCCACGGGAAACCCCAACACAAATGAAAACCTCCAAAAAACACACACTCTTTCCTCCACGAATAGCCAACCAAACTCCCAAATCTCACCAGAAACCACCAGAAACCAAACTCTCTTTCCATCTTCGACTCAAACCCACTGAACTTCAGACCAGCAGCAACTAAAACAGCACCAAAAAAAACCAAATAGCCACCGGAAAACCCACAAGTTCTCACTTCCAAATAACCACCAGACTAAGCAAAACCCTTACCCAAACACACACAAAACCAGACCCAAAATCCCACTGTTAGTTCCTTTCTCTCCCCCGTTACTGAGAAGAGAAGGAAAAATGAGCTGAGAGATCGGAATCTCACCGGAAAAGGGTTGTTTGTTAAAAAACTAAAATAATAAAATAATAATAATAATAATAATATTTGGATTTTGGCTTCATCGGAAAATGCTCCAGTGAGGGTGGTGGCCGGAAAACATCAACACTAAAGAATGTTTAATGACTAAAAAATTTATTCATCACCTAAGATTTTTGATCTAATTGTTATTTACATAGTGAATTGTTAGTTATTGGGTTCAAATTATGGGCTTAGGATTGTGGCCCAAATTTATTGGTTAATCTGTATATATAAAATTCACTCGTATTTAAATAATTTTCTAGATTGTGTAAAAAATATAAAATAAATATTAAGAAATCTAACGAATATATATAATAAACATGACTAATGACATGAATTTAACAAAAATAACGATCTAATAAAAAAAAAATTAAAAAATCTGAACGTTAGTCGTTGCCATGTTTTCTAGCATTCTTTCAGAATTTTATATCCCCCACATTAAAATTGCAGGAACTGTTTGACATAAGACTTTTTAACATATATTTATTTGATGCTCTGCAGAATGATATTATTTGTTGTAAGTTCCCTTTCATGCCTATTTTTGCACATACAGCAAACTATTTTTTATATATATAATTTTTTACCATGAGTGTTGTTAAAAACAAATGATTCATAATCTTTTCTTGTGCCATAGACTCACACCAATAACATTTGAAGGTAAAATTGATGTTCTTTCTTTTTTAAAACATCATATTTTGCAATTCTCCCTTCCTAACATTCCCATAAAAGAAAATTCATTTTGAAAGGTATACTTCAATAGTCACCATTTATTTTTAGAAAAAGTGAATTTTTTTCATGATTTTCTCTCTCTATTTTCTAACATTTTTTTGCTCTTCTTATAATTTGTCAACCGTATTTTTCATTATCAAACCAAAAATGATTGCACAAAAATAGAGCGAAAGTTATTCTATATATTTTTCAAAATACGATATTCTATATCTCTCCTCTCTTTCTCTTTATTTTCTTCGTCTTTCAAGTGTTGGTATTTTTATCTTTCTTTCTGAAAATATCTCTATTAGACATCTATCACAATAGTAACTCCTTTAGAGATTCATCACAATTTTTTTTAGGGAAAAGACTTAAAAATGCCCTTAACCTATTAGAAATGGTTCAAAAATGCCCTCCTTCCATCTATTGGTTTAGAAATGCCCTCAACGTTTTCTTTAGGTTCAAAAATGCCCTTTAATTAAGAGAAATATGACATGGAATTGTACTAGACAAGTGACCACTTTTCATTGGTCCACAATTCTTTTATCAAATAAAAAGACCCACCCAACCCAAACCTAACCCGTTTTCACATGAACACTTAATTTTGGTACTTGTTTACTGGCAAAAATTAAGAGGTAAATCATCCGCAAATAAATCGCTTCAACTTTGATTTCGACGATCTAGGGTTCTTTTCATCCTTTGATTACATTGGAAATACAATTTTGAATCTTGGAGTCATCAAATTCAAAACCCACTTTCTTAATTTAGCTAATTTTAACACAGGCCTCGTTTTTGCTACATAAATGTCGTGTAGATGCATTTAATTTTTTAATTGTAAATAACATTTGTGGTGATGGACAGCAATTATTCGGCTGTTTCCAAGGAATCTTTTGTTGAATTACAAGTTAAAAGATGATAACTTTAGCTATATATACATATGGAAACTTAATTTTGGTACTTGCTTTCTGGCAAAAAATGGGTTAGGTTTGGGTTGGATGGGTCTTTTTATTTGATAAAAGAATTGTGGACCAATGAAAAGTGGCCACTTGTTAAGTACAATTCCATATCACATTTTCTGTTAACTAAAGGGCATTTTTGAACCTAAGAAAAACATTAAGGGCATTTCTAAACCAATAGATGGAAGGAGGGCATTTTTAAATCATTTCTAATAGGTTAAGGGCATTTTTAAGTCTTTTCCCTTTTTTTTATATTGAATGTCCATGTTATTTTTAAAAAGCTGAGCATTTTTATATTCGCTAAAAATAGGTGAATTTTTTTTAAAATTAATATACAATAATTTTATTTAATCCCTAAATTTACTCATATATTTATCTTCTTTTTTTCATCTACACCCCTTAAAAGTTTTAGTTCCTCCACTTTAATCAAGGTGTAATTTCAAGTTGATACTCAGAAAGAAAAAGAAAATTAGCCGAGTAAACCTCACCCTACATAAACCATTTGAAACCGTTATTTCCATTTTTAACTCGTAGAAAAAAATCTGAGAAAAAAATTTTACAATTTTTTTTTTTTAAAAAAAAGATTTTGAAAAAATATACTCACTCTCTTAAAAGTATTTTTTTTCTTATCCCAAAGGGATTCAAAAACACTTTCATTGTCCGTTTTCAAAAAAATCGATGCAAGATTTAATGATGAATTTCCCATCAATTCTTTAAAATAGACAATTGAAGAGTGAATTCTGATTCTTTTAGGACAACAAAAAAGTCTTCTAGAGAGAGAGAGAGTGAGTGAGTTTTTTCAAAACCTAATTTTATCTAACTTTTATGCAAAAGATTTTTTTCTCGTATTATTTTCTACATAAAAATAGGAATGGCGGTTGTAAATGGTTTATGCAAAGTCAGATTTAATTGCCTAGAACTTGTTTATCATTTTCTGAGTATTAACTTAACCTACCTTGAATAAAATGGAGGAACTAATTTTCTAATTGGTGTCAAATTAAAAGTAAATATACAAGTAAAATTTGGGATTATAATACTCTTACAAAGAGCACTATTTTTCTCTAGTTAGATAGTTCTTCTGATCGTAAGACGCTTTATGAGTTTAATCGAAGGTCGAGATAAATTTATTGATAAGAGGGAACCATTAGCACCAAGCCCTACCTATCCTATGTATTCGAGAGTGAGGTTGGAACTGAACAAAACAAGTTCCACACATATGAAACAGACAAAAGGTATGGGATGAACAATTTCTTCAAAGAGCGAAGTCGATCATATAATTGTCTAAAAATAGATCTAGTGTGATTCATCACTTATCCTATCAATGGACTAGTGGAACGATCGAGTATAGATTTCCTATGTTCATGTAAATGGTCGAGGACGGCCAGTCCGTATATCTTATTTAATGATCCAACCATAGGCTTGATTGGATATCATTTGTCCACAAATAAAACAAAACAAGGTTATTTTTGTAGTAGTAGTTCATGAAATCATGAATTACCACGTTCTAACGTGCATTATGCTAACAGGTCCCACCACCAGCTCTACTTGAGAAGTTAAGTCACTTTTTTAGAACTCTTGAATTCCACAATTTTACAACTTAGGCCTAAAATTCTCAAAAAAATCAAAATCTAAACCAAGAACTCTCACTGATCAAATTTCACATTTTAGGACTGATGAAATCGACAAAATTTCATTCAGACACTCGAAACTCCAAAAGACCCCAAAAATATTTTCTTAACAACTTAGTCTTTCAAACTCAACTTTTGACTCAAAGTTCATAGATCAACTTTTCAAACTCAATCAAAGAAGATTCGGGGTCAATCATGGAGGGCAAAATGGTAAATTTATGAAAATTTTTAAAAAAATGATTGACCGGGTCATTACAGATCTAGCCAGAAATTTCAAGTTACTATTCAAAAAGTTTTCTTCCCCAATTCTTTAATCATTGGTCTTCCCATAGCGACCGGAAGAGGTTACGATTTCACTACATTAATCCTATTAATTTATGTCTAGTATTAAGTCTTAAAAAAATAATTTGAAGAATAAATAATTAATGTTAAAAATAAAAGTTGAAAAACGAATTATTTTTTTTGATATATTAGAAATGACATGTAAAAATAAAAATATATTTTTAAAACAGTAGACAATTAAAGTGAACAAAAGGGATCAATAATGCTTTCTTTTTTCTTTTTTCAAGGTGTTTATCCATTGAATTTTCTAGCTTTTTTATTTCGAAGTTCAACTTCAGAAGTTATGTTGGCCACAAAATTTTGAATTTAAAAAAAATTAGAAAATAACAAAAAGGTATTAGCATTTTTTTTGGGAAAATAATGAAATTATAAATTATTAATTCAAATTAAATGTTATAATCACAGTTTGATTTTATTGTAACTTGTAACAAATTGTTGTCATTCACCTCGCTCCCTGAAATTCTCGCTCGTCACTCTCGTTTCTTGCTGGCAGCCTCTCCCTTGCCTCTTTCACAAACATACAAATACAAATGTATAAAATGTAATTATATTTGTATAAAGTGAGAGAAAACTTTATAGATACATATCTTTTCGTTCGACTCTCTCCTAGAGAATTTCGCTCGCCTCTCTCACTTTATACAAATACAAACGTATAATTTTGTGTTTGTGTCTGTATAAATCGAGATAAAATTGTATATACAAACATAAATACATATATTTTCGTCATATATACTTATAATTATACAAGTACAAATCTTTCCCTTCCCAGTTTTTCTTTTGTCTTTATCTCTTTCTCGTTTTATACAAATACAAATTATACACTTGATTCTTTGTGTACTGTATAACGAAACAAATTATACAATTGATTCTTTTGTATATAGTATACCGAAATAAATTATACAATTAATATATGTATACTGAAATATTCATAGTAATAGCTATAACAAATGTTTGCTATTGAGCACAATTATACAAACTATAGCAATAACATACAAATATGATTTTTATATTTGCTAAACCTAAACTTCTCTTTTTTTTATATTCTAAATTACTCAATTTTTTATAAAAAAAACTTCAATTTATATTCATAACTCAACACAATTCAAATTTTTTTTAAAAATTTGATTACTTTTAAAGCAAAATTAAATGCTTCTTTTTCGAAGAATAAATTTTCTTAAAAATTATGATATTAACAAGAGAAAATTGTAGGTTTCGCAAATATAAAAATCATATTAGTGTTTTATAGCTAAAGTATTGATATTTGCGTTCTATAGCAAACATGCATCAGATTTGTATAAATCGCAGGCAGACATCCCGTTTGTATAAAACCGCAGTGATTGGATATGTATATCGGTAAGTAGATAATTGTACATATGTAATTACTATGTATATATATCGATAATTGTATTTGTATATCTGCGTAAATTTGAATTTGTATACAATTGAATCGATATAAAATATTTGTATATCAAATATCTCTCTTGCTTTTTACAATCCAAATTATACATTGTAATTTGTATAATTTGTGTTTGTATAAAGTGAAAAAGAGAGAAAGACAAAAAAGAACTGGTGGGGGACGATCTGTATGTATATAATTATAAGTGTATAGGACAAAATTTATATATATTTGTATTTGTATATACAGTTTTCTCTTGCTTTATACAAACACAAATTAAATTTATTCATTTGTGTTTGTATAAAGTGAGAGAAGCGAGGAAAAGTGACGAACAAGATCTGCGAGAGTGGCGAGCGAGATTTCTGTGAAGAGAGGCGAATGACAAAGTGTTTGCTACGAATTAGAATTAAATGAAACTATAGTTATAATATTTAATTTGAATTAATAATTTGTTATTCTATATATTTTTTCTTTAATATGAGGTATTATTTTTACACATAGTAAATTATGATATTAATATATGAGGTGATATTTTTACTTAAATATATTTTATTTAATATTATTTTTATTTTAATACATTATATTTGATTAATACAACCTATCAATTAACAAGTAAAAAAATATATCATCATATAACAAAAAGGGAAATTGTATAAAATAACAAATTATTCATTAAAATTAAATGTTATAAACACAATTTTATTGAATGTTAAACTGTAGCAAACTGTTTTGTCAGTCACCTCTCTCCCAGCGAATCTCGTTCGCCTCACCTTTTTTGTTTTGAAAAATCAAAAGGTACAAATACCATTGCTATTCGTTTTGTTACATGCGGCGATGTCATTCAATTTTCATCTCAATTTACAACAAAATAGACTAGATACAATCTTAGTCCACTCAACAGTAGAACAAAGGGAAACAAAATAGTCTTAACATTATCGCCTAAATCACCTCTTGCACTCATTGATGTATGATAATTGGTGCTTCTATCTTTCATGTAAGAAGTGTAAACATCATCATATTGATTTGGTTTGTTTGGATTGGTTGTGGCTCTCTCACTTTATACGAACACAAATGTATACATTGTGTTTATGTTTGTAAAGGCAGAGAAAATTGTATATACAAATATAAATGCATATATTTTCATCATATACACTTATGATTATATAAATACAATATTCCTCTGTCCAATTTTATTTTGTCTTTCTCTCTTTCTCGCTTTATATAAACACAAGTTATACAATTGATCTTTTGTATATGTATACCAAAATAAATTATACAACTGTTTTCTTTTATATATATATATAGCGAATTATATAACTACTTTTTTTGTAGTTATATAGCGAATTATACAACTGCTTTTTTTATATATGTATAGCGAAATATACATATTTATATTTTCTATGAAGCACATTATGAACTTTATAACTATAGCAGACAAATATAATTTTTATATTTAATATATGGGAAAGTTGCTCCTAACTAAAATTCAATAATATCAGTACATTTTATTTAATCCAAACGACCCTGCATTTAGCAACACCTACGCATGCTCCAGTACAAAAAGAAAAAGGATATATATATATATATATAAAAGTGTACATCACTATTATTTCTTTTATTATACTATCCTCCCATGAGGCAAATATTTTTATAAAATATGACCTAAACTTATTGTATTTGTCTAATCATATTTTGGTTTAAGAATTTTGCAGCATATATATAATTTATTTATTTATTTTTGTTTCTTTTTCTAATTAAGAAGTCTCAAGAATAAAATGCGCCTTATACGACAACATAACATAACATTATTTAGTTTACTTAATTTTCCTATTAATTTAATGAGAAAAAAAATAGAGGTCTTTGATTATTTCAATCTTATCTACTTTATATATGTTGCAAAATTCTTAAATCAAAATATTATTAGACAAATACAATAAGTTTACGCCATATTTTATAAAAATATTTTCTTCACATGGGAGGATAGTATAATAAAAGAAATAATAGTACGTGATGAACACTCTTTTATATATATATATAAAGACAAAACATTTAAAAAAGGATTGTCCATGAAAAGACAATGTAAGGAAAATAAAATTCTAGTTGATAAACAGTAAAATAGCACACACACACACAAAAAAACTACATATTATAACTTAAATTAATAATGCATTTAATCAATGAGGTATCTTGTTAATTGGAGAAGATTTTGGCTAAATTCAAAATTGGATCGAAGAACTTGGCTAATGGTTATGTATGGCCTCAACCTGGTTCATGTGGCAGAGACGTAGACATTGAATTATAGAAATTTAAAAGATCTGGTTAATTCTAATAGATTTAACGAGACATGATTAATTTTAGTCAGAGTTTTTGAAAATTATTCAATCTATATGAATAATTTTAGTCAGATTTAACGAGACATGATCCTATAGTTCATGTCTATATGAAGGATAATATATTTTCTTGAAACGACAAATAATATCCTATAAACTTTTGGGATATTTATGAAGAGATTCAATTCAGCTCTCGAATCACAGAGAATGAATTAAGAGAAAGAACATAATAATACATGTAAATTGTTTTATTAATAAGATACTTGTTTCTTCATATTTTCATTGTGTTTGATTTATTTGTCATATATTTAAAATTTGCTGCAAATGAAATCTGGAAAAAACAAGAATATTGATAAACCAATATTGGTACAATTTTATTCCTTCTTTGATTCTTCCCTCTAAAAAATTTTCTGCTTTTTTCGTGATTCGAGAGTCTGTTTTTTTCATGATTCGAGAGTTATAAGTAACGTATTTCTCAATTTAAGGATGATTTGAATTTGATCTTCATGGAAAAATTTGTGATTCTTCTTGACGTATTTGATTATCAAGAAAACTAGAAAAGTATGAATTATCTAAGAAATGATGGAGTTTTCGAGATGACTTGAAAAGAGAATATATTGTATACTCTTTATATATAGGCATGAGTTAAGGTTTAGGGTAGAATAACCTCCAAAAATCTTAACTGAAATAGAACTCACCTAATGCAACTTAAGTTGACTTTGTATCCGACCTATCACATTACTTTCTGATTCGTCCACATATCGTGTCTAGATATTATCCTATACATCGATATTAAAACCTTATTTTCAGAGCTCGATTTCGTAACATTATTTTCAAAAATTAGTTTAACTTTATAGATTTTGCAAGGACAAATTAAATATGCATTCAAAGAGTCACTGTTAGTTAAACGAACAATGTTACCCACTGAAGTCAAATTTTGACATTTCCAGGTGTGTTTAGTAAGTTAATACGAACAATTAATAAAATTTAATGTATCTTTTTTTATTTACTCTAATAATGATTAGTTAACTTGCTCTTGACTGACCCAAAAATACTACGAAAGAAAATGACTACTAATCCAGGAGAAAAGAACACTTAAGTATCAAATGATTAAAAAGAAATTAAAATAATAATTACTCAAACGTCATTACTCATTTGATAGCGATGATGAAAAGTAACAACTATCAAAAATACCTACAAGTTTATTATTATTATTATTATTAAGAAAAAAATCTGAAAAGTACTTTAATTTTGATCGAAATTATTGTTACGATACCGAATTTTATGAAAGACTTTTTACCCCCTGCACTGTTTAATAGTGTATTTTAGAGAATATATGTGTCCACGTGGACATATTACTATTTATAATTATGCAATATTTTTTATGTTCACGTGGACACATATACCTTTAAAATATACTATTAAATTGTGCAGTGGGGTTAAAGGTCCTTTCCAGAGTTTATTATCATTACAACAATTTCGATCGAAATTCGAATATGTTTCAATCTTTTTTTCCTTATTTTATATTCACTAGATAATACATTATCCAAAAATAATAACGTACACAGTATTTTGATAGAAACTACTAATAACCAAGTACATTATCCCCCCATAAATATGATAGATAGCTTAGAAATATATTATCCCCCATACACCTATATATATAATCCATTCCTCCCTTTCAATTTCAACTACATAAAAATATCAAATAAATAAACCCTCTTCCCCTTCCAAAAACAATGCATCAAGAAAATTCAACACAATTTGATCTAAGCATTCTTGATTCACCACTAGTACATCAATTCGACGGCTTCAACTTGGAATCAATCTCATCCGATCGATCCATCAATCATACATGGGAGAAAATAGAAAAAAATGAAGATAATATTCCTCGTTCATCATCACAAGTATCGAATAATTGGAAGAGATATAGAGGCGTACGTAGGCGTCCGTGGGGAAAATTCGCTGCCGAAATTAGAGATCCGATAAGAAAAGGCGCTAGGCTTTGGCTTGGAACTTACGAGACCCCCGAAGATGCGGCATTGGCTTATGACCGAACCGCGTTTAAATTAAAGGGCACGCGCGCTTTATTGAATTTTCCTCACTTGATTGACACGAACGTCGCTGAGCTGAATAGAGTTCGGCCTAAGCGACGTTCGCGATCGTCCGAAATAATTAAGGAGGAAGAAATTCCGAGTCCAAAAAGAAGAAATCCTCAGCTAATAAACAACATAGCTAAAGTCAATAGTATTATACATATGTTTGAAATCACTAGTTTGGCATTTTATCCTCAAGGTGAAAATAAATAAATTATTATCTAAAAAAATATATGGAGAGATGGAAGTACTCTTCTTTTCTTTCTTTCTTTTTTCGTGAAAAAAGACGGAGTTTAATTATGATCTTATTATCCCTTTTTTACGTTCTTTTGTTTTACCTCATAAGGTAAATTTAAATTTTGTTTTTATGAAAAGCGAATGTAATATATATAACTAGTAACTTGTGTACGTGTATAAATGTTTATTCGTGTTTTGATTTAATTATTCAATGATAAATAGTAATATATATGAAGATTGTCGATTGATTAATTTAATCTAGACATACCTATAAACTCCTTAATTAACATTGAATTAACCATCTTTTTAATAATGAGTATTGAGGTATAAAATTTGAAGAGTTATTTTCTTATGTGAATTTACTAGTCAAGACTCAAGAGGCAAAGTTAAAAAGATTTTTGAATTTACGAATTTTAAATTCTACAAAACATGATTTAATAAATTATTGCTATAGTGCTTGACATTTTTCAATAATTTAGATTCTTTAAACTACTTTCACTTTAATATTGATGTGAAATGTACTTTCTCTAACTTTAGTACTTTTTTCTATATTATTATCACTTAAAAATACTATACTTTCTTCGAAAAAGTTACCAAATATTCTCTTTTGAAATGGAAAAATGGGTTTAGTGATTAGTGAAAGAGAATTCTAAACAATATTGAAAACAATATTATATCAAAATTTAATAAGAGAATCTTCATGAACAACATCCATTATATATATGTGGGGATACTTAATGAGAAAATACAAAGAGTCTTCTAAATTTGTATCTATTTTTAACGTAGATATCTAAACAATTCAAGATTTATTAATTCACGAAATTATTTAAATTTATCAACAGTATAATCTTTACAATCATTTTCGCAATAATTGTGTTCACATGAAAGTTGGGCGTGTGAAAGAGTAATAATACATTTCCTAATTAATAAGTGTGATTTTAAGTGTCAACATAAAAACATAAGTATTAATTTAAAAGAGGCTTTATGTATTTTAATTTATAATTAATTAGACAAATTTTAACAACTAATGACAAAACACATAAAATGAAATAGAAAGATAGCCAACTGTTTTATTTTAATCTTAATTTATATTCATTTTTTATTCCATACATGATCAAAATAAGACAATAAAAAGTCCATCCACATGTATTTACATGTTAAATTAATTCTTTCGAATCATTTTAAGAGATCCTCTTTAATATAATATTTTTTTTAAAAAAAAAAAATTGTCTGTCTTGTCAAGTGTGGAGGAATAATATTATCAGAGTAGGTGATGGAACTTTTGGTAGAAATGATCTATTATATACCACTTTATTGATGAAGCCTTTCGAATTGAGGGTTTAAATAGTATAAGGGATTATTTATATATTACTTTGTTGATGAAGGCTCCCCAATTGAGGGTTTAAACAATAGAAGGACGATTTTGTCTGTTTGAAAGAAGAATAACCTGCTCTTTAGCCGATCGATCATATTACTAGAAGGAAACATGTTATTAGAGGCGAACGATAAAAAATATTCTTTAATATCATGATGAGGTTGATTCCTCTTTTAGTAGACTCGATTATGAATATTAATTTCGAATAAAGTATATCAGACATTTTCAACATGTTACAACTTTCTTTTCTATCCCCCGCGTTGAAAAAAGAAAAGGACGGGGGAGGGGGAGTGTTATAACGCAGATCGAGAGCCTGTAGACGGGCTTACACTTGAATACAAAATAATTTTATTTTAAATATGTTATTATATATATAAAATGAAGATTTTCCGTGAATATAAATTAAAAATAAATTCATAAAAGGATATAAAATCAAAATCTTCCAACCGATTTTTTCAAGACATACATTTAAGAAATTAAAAGTCATTAAAGACAACGTGACAAAATTGAAATTTCTAGTTAATTGACAACATTTTAATTAATAATAATTCAATCAATTTTATGATGTATTCACTAACAAATTAGGTGGGATGGTTATCTTTGTTGACATTAAACCTTTTTGTAATGCAAATTATAATAAAGAATTTTTGTGGCTTTTTTTTTCGCTTTCTTTATTCTCGTTTTTTTTCCCCCTTTTTACTTCTTTATTTTATATGAAAGATATTAAAAAAAAGTTATAATTAATAATTCTTTATCAAACTTATAAATTCAAGTAAAAAAATATGATATCGTGTATCTGGGAAATAGAATCTAAATAAATAAAAATGATTGATTTTCTCCTTTTCATTGCATCCGAGACATATGTAAAGTCTAAACAACAAAATTGATTGATTTTCCCTTTTCATTGCATCCGAGATATATGTAAAGCAAAACTGGTTGATTTACCCCTTTTCATTGCACCCGAGGTATATGTAAAGCTTAAACAACAAAATTTGTTTATTTGCCCCTTTCATTGCACTCAAGATATGTGTTAAGCCTAAACAACAAAACTGGTTCAGTTGCCCCTTTTTATTGCACTCGATATATATATAAAGCCTAAACAACAAAACTGATTTATTTTTCCCTTTTTATTACACCCAAGATATATGTAAAGCCTAAACAACAAAACTGATTTATTTGTCCCTTTTCATTGCATCCGAAATATATGTGAAGCCTAACCAAAGCTTATTTTTGCAAAATTATTTTGGTGTTTGGTAGGATTGTGAAACCTTGAGGAACGATCGATTTAAACAATTTATATCACAATCAAAGTAAAATTACTTTCAAAGACAATGACTTGCACAATAATAAGGTGATGAGTTTTATTTCATTTTAATTTATGTTCAATATTATAATATTATAGTCTCTGACAGTTAAAATATTGATCATCAGCTAAGACATATTCCCATCATAACGATACTTCTGAGCAACAAATTAAAGATGTGAGAGAACTATTCATTTCATTTTATATAAAACGATTGATGGTAATTGGTAATCATAGGATTGTCAATCCAATTTTCACCATCATTTTTAATCATATTAATTCTTTATCTAAGGATCCATATTTTCAAATATAAAGAAGTGAACATACAAATGTATATCTATATGTTCCTTTATGAATATATGTTTATGATTACAAACTTTTAAATATACATATTTTATGAGGATGTACTAGTCACCATTAGTAGTAGCTAGTTATTCTTTAGTATAATCCTTTTCACATGTACAAACAATCTTTCACATCAAGCATGAGGCTATATTTGCAAATTTTAAAAGGATAGGCTTCATTTTATTATAAGGTAATAGATTTTAGGAAAAAGGCTCAAAAATACTCCTGAACTATCAGAAATAGCTCAAATATGCTCTTAAACTATACTCTGGCTCAAAAATACCCTTCCGTTAAAGTATTGGGTCACTTTTACCCTTATTTTTAACAGAGGTGTGCTAAGTGTCACGTGGACGCACGTGGAGCCACATAAGCACCAACAACCTCACCTCCACATAGACTCATAAAATCTTAATTACTAATTTTAGCCTCATTTTTTAATAGATACAATTTCACCCATTCTTATTTCTCTAAAACATAATACATCCCCTTTCTTTCTCTTACATTTTCCCTTTCCCTTATACGATATCCCTAGGGTTACACTGATTTCAGAGTTGATTTCGCGGTGGTTCTAGGTTACGAAGTGGATTTTCGGCGTCTTTAAGGTTGGTAAATCTTTGTTTATATCTCATTATGTTTTGCGATTTCAAAGCTGTGGATAGTGGGNGATGAATATAACTTTGATGAGTTTAGAGCTTATTAAGATGCAGAAATCTAAAGAAGTAAATGTTGATCTCAGTCACTACAAAGAACTTCATCCCTCCATGACTTTCAAGGACTTGAATGAGGCAAGAAAATTGTGAATTTTTATTCTCTTGCAAATTCCAAGCCTATAGTAGTGGAAAAAAGTGACAGAACTAGACTAAGGTATAAATGCATGATTGGTTTTCATTTGTTTTGCTTATTTCACAAGATGGTAAAGGTTCCAGGTTTTAAGGTTAAAACACTGAAAACTAATCACAGTTGTGAGGATGCATTTAAAAATTCTAAAGCTTGTACAAGTACTTTAGCACAATATTTCAAGAGTAAATTGCAGAATAATCTCAGTATAAAGCTAAAGGATATGAGAAAAGACTTGAAGGATCAGTTCAACTTGAATGCTAGTACCTCTAAGTTGAAAAGATCCAAGAGGATGGCTCTTCAAAAATTGCAGGGAAGTTTCTTAGATGATTTCAACAGAATTGAGGCTTATGCAAATGAGCTTAGTGTCACGGACTTAGAATATTTGCTAAAGTTCCGTGTGGCCCTTGACAACTTACTCACTAATCTTTCAAGGTCTTGCAAGCTCAAGGAAGCCTTTAAGACTTAGATCGCTAAGAGAATGCTTTAAGAAAGAACTTAGAGAGAACAAAAGAGAACTTTTAGAAGAAGGCTTTTGTATTGCTTTGGAAGATTGCTTATAACTTGCTTGGTGCCTTTGCAAATTAGGGGCACCTCTATTTATACTACTTCCTAGGGACTAAGTGCAATTAATATTTACTTTACAAGTCCCTAAAATATTTACACTTTGGTCCCTTTTCTAGAGAATTCTACACTACTTTGGACCTTCTCTAGCTTCTAAAATGTTCTAGAGTTTTCCGCATAACTCTAGACAATCTGCCCCTTTCCGGACGCGGAATTAGGCTGAAATTGTGGCGGGACGTCACACGCTCCCCCACCTGATGATGCGACGACCGCGGCGCATTGCTGTAAGAACTCCTGGACTTTGTCCTTGAACTGCCACAGATCTTCATATTTCTCCCATGTGGCCTCTTCCGGAGTTTGTCCCTTCCAATGCACAAGGAACATGGCGCTGGCTTGCTGACCTCGCTTTCGTCTCGCTTGATAATCCATGATAGCTTCGATCTCTCGATCGTGCGAGGCAGTGATAGTAATGGGAGCCCGTTGTGATAGGTTCCGGTTAGGATCCTCCTTGTCCTGATGGTACGGCTTGAGGACGCTCGCATGAAATACCGGGTGGATCTTGAAGTGTGGAGGTAACTCCAACTTGTATGAGATTTTGCCCACCTTAGCAATAATCTTGAACGGACCCTCATATTTACGCACTAAGTTTTGATGAACGCCTCTTAGTGCCTTGAACTGTCTTGGATTGAATTTTACCAAAATCATGTCGCCTTCTTTGTAGTCCGTGGGACGACGGTTGCGGTCGGCGAACTTCTTCATCTTCTTGGCTGCCTTGTCCAGGTATGACTTGGCAGTGTCAAGTTGTTCCTCCCATCCTTTGGCAAGATGGTAGGCACCCAAACTCTTTCCCTCAAAAGCAGTCGGCAACGAATGTGGAGTTTGGGGTTGTTGGCCTGTTGCCAACTCAAATGGCGTGCGCCCGGTGGACTCACTCCTCTGCAAATTATAAGAGAATTGCGCCATGTCTAGGAGTCGGGCCCAATCTTTCTGATGCGCACTGACATAGTGCCTTAAATAGCACTCCAGTAGGGCGTTGACGCGTTCGGTCTGGCCATCGGTCTGCGGGTGGAAACTTGTGGAGAAGTGAAGCTTCGTGCCAAGTATCTCGAACAACTCTCTCCAAAAGTTTCCAGTAAAGCGAGGGTCTCGGTCGCTAATGATATGTCTTGGCATCCCCCAATATTTCACCACGTTCTTGAAGAACAATCGAGCCGCCTCCTTAGCGGTGCAACCGGCTGTGGCGGGCATGAAGGTAGCATACTTTGAAAACCTGTCCACCACGACCATAATAGTACCGAACCCGTCGGACTTCGGCAAAGAGGTGATGAAGTCCATGGTCACGCTCTCCCATGGGCGTTCTGCTACGGGTAATGGCTCCAGTAATCCTCCCGGTTGCCTTTGCTCCCCCTTGTCTTGTTGGCACACAAGACAAGTCTGGACATAGCACTCGATGTCGTCCCGCATGCGTGGCCAGAAGTAGATAGCCTCGATCAGGGCCCTCGTACGCCGCTGTCCTGGATGCCCAGCCCACGGTGTGTCGTGGCTTTCCTTTATGATGCGCCGCCTAATAGACCCAAACTTAGGTACATAAACCCTCCGATCGGTAGTGAGCAAGAAGCCATTTTCCACCCAAAAGCGTCTGGTTTTGCCTTGGGCAGCCAACTCCATCAGCTTCTTGGCTTCTGCATCGTGTTGCATGCCATCCTTGATCGCATCTTGAATGTCACAGTGAGTTGTAGTGATGGCAGCAAGCTCGGTCTTCCTACTAAGTGCGTCGGCCACGACATTGCCTCTTCCTGGCTTGTACTCCAAGACGTAGTCAAATTCTGCCAAGAAGTCTTGCCATCTAGCTTGCTTCGGGGTGATCTTCTTTTGTGACTGGAAGTAGCTAGTGGCCACGTTATCGGTCTTGACTACGAACTTGGAGCCTAGTAAGTAATGTCTCCACGTGCGTAGGCAATGTACAATGGCCGTCATCTCCTTCTCTTGCACTGTGTACCGTCGTTCGGCCTCGTTCAATTTTCGGCTCTCGAATGCTATTGGGTGTCTATCTTGCATTAAGACTCCCCCAATGGCAAAGTCTGAAGCATCCGTGTGTACTTCGAAGGTCTTTGAAAAGTCGGGCAGCATCAAGACCGGTTCTTCTGTTACTGCGGCCTTGAGACCTTCGAACGCTCTTTGGCACTCCTCGCTCCAAACCCACGGCTTATTCTTCTTTAACAACTCAGTCAGTGGGGCGGCTTTAGCGGAGTAACCACAGATGAACCTGCGATAGTAGTTCGCAAGCCCAAGGAACGATCGCAACTCGGTCACCTTTGTGGGCGCCTCCCACTCTTGGATCGCCCTAATCTTTGCCTCATCCATCCGGAGTTTGCCCTGGCTGATAACATGGCCTAAGAAGTGTACCTCGGGCTGGGCGAACTCGCACTTCTCCAGCTTGACGTAGAGCTGGTTCTTTCGCAAGATTTGAAAGACTTTCCTCAGATGCTCTACGTGTTCTTCCAAGGTGTTGCTATAGACGACTATGTCATCCAAGTACACCACCACGAACTGGTCCAAGTACGGATGAAGGATTTTGTTCATCAGCGTGCAAAAGGTGGCGGGTGCATTGGTTAGGCCGAAAGGCATCACCAACCACTAGTATGCTCCGTATCTAGTCACGCACGCTGTCTTTGGCTCATCCCCTTCTGCGATGCGCACTTGGTAGTATCCTTTCCGTAGATCCATCTTGGTAAAGTACTTGGCCTGCCCAAGTCTATCGAACAAATCTGCGATCAGCGGGATAGGATATTTGTTCTTGATTGTGACCTTATTGAGCGCCCGATAGTCGATGCATAAACGCAACGACCCATCTTTCTTCTTCTGGAACAGCACTGGCGCGCCATAAGGTGCCTTGGATGGACGAATGTGACCGGCCTCGAGGAGCTCCTTCAACTGCTTCCTCAGCTCCTCTAACTCGGGTGGAGCCATGCGGTAAGGTGCATGTGCAGGCGGTTTGGCTCCGGCCTCCAACTCGATCTTATGATATACCTCGCGCCTCGGAGGTAGAGTCTTCGGTAGCTCATCTGGCATCACGTCCTTGTTCTCCTCAAGGACTTTCTCTATGAGGGGTGGCAAGGACTCCACAGGACCATTGCCTTCTCCCGAACTTGCAATGGTAGCTAGGAACGTCGGCTCTCCTTTCTTTAGGCCTTTCACAATCTGCATGGCCGATAGATGGGCGTGTCCTTCTTTCTTAGGCACCTTGACTAGAGGTACCATGCATGACCCTTCCCGCTCCATGACCATGAGTCGTTGGAGGTAGGGATCGATCATCGTGTGGCAGCGCTGGAAGAACTCTTGCCCAAGAATGATGTCGAAAATATCTAGAGGAGCGACGGTGAAGTTTGTCTTTCCTTGCCACTTCCCCAATGTGATGCTTACTCCTTGGGCGACTCCGCACACGGGAGTCAGTGGGGCGTTGACAGTCTTGAGGCGGGTGTTGCTTGGCACATATCTCAGCCCTAACCTCTCCGCTGCCGTCTTGGTCATGATGTTGGATTCCGCCCCGGAGTCTACCATGGCACGAGCTGATCTTCCATTTATGGAGATGTCTACATATTGCGTGCTGAAGTCTCCCGGCTTCTCGGTCTGCTGGGCTATCGCACCGCACAATCCAACCATGCCCAATTGCGTCGTGCCCTTGATCTTGTGCATCCTTCTCCTTTCGTTCGCGTAGGATGGCACCGAGATTTTTCATTTCGGGGCACCTGGCATAGCCGTGCGGTCCACCGCATATGTAGTACCCATCTCCTTTGCTGGTCTGCGCCCGCTTCTCCGTATAATTTTGGCGCAGTAATCGCTTGTTGTCCGGCTTGTGGGGATCGTATTGCTTGGGGTGTGCCTGTTGTTCCTTGCCTCGGCCACGGTATCCCCCACCTTTGGCATGACTACTCCTTGAATCCTTGCCCTTCGCCTTGTCATGCCGTTCATGTTTGAAGTCCGTTAAGGACTCGGCTTGCGTGATGGCTTCGTCTATGGTCCTGACTTGTCGCCGCTCCAACTCTGTCTTGGCCCAATTCTGCAATCCGTCCATGAAGTGGAACAGCATGTCCTCGTCCGTGAGGTTGGGAATTTGAAGCGTTAGAGTTGTAAACTCCTTCACATATGCCCGAATGCTTCCCGTTTGCTTCAATTCCCGGAATTTGCGCTTGACCTCGTACACGACATTATTTGGGAAGAAGGCTTTCTTGAATTCTTCGCGGAATTGCTCCCACGTGTTGATGGTGCACGTCCCCTTCCCGATTTCGGCCTCTTTGCGCCTCCACCATAGCATCGCCATCTCAGACAAGTACAACACGGCGGTGTTGATCTTGTTCTCGTCGCTTCTCACCCGACTACACTTGAAGTAATTCTCCAAGTGCCATAGAAAGGTTTCCACCTCTTGAGCGTCACGGACGCCTTTGAATATAGGTGGCTTGGGAGCCTCGACCCGGGCCTCCCTATCACGGTCGGGTGATGCAGATCCTCCAACCTCTATGCCTTCCTTGAGTGCTTTCACCTCGGCCTTCAGGGTCTCGATTGTGCTAAGCTCTTCCGTAAGCTGACGCTCCAAGGAAGTGACTGTCTCCTTCGTGTTAAGCACATCCATAAGCCGACACTCCAAGGAAGTGATGGCCTCCTTCATCTCGAACTCGGCCCGCTGGCGACCTTCCAACTCCTTACGGATGTCCTCGATCTCCTCAAGGGTGAAGTCCTCAAGGGTCTTGAACTTGCCGTCTGCCACGTTCAAGCGCCGGCCTAAGATCTCGACGGCCTGCCTTGCCACTTCCACCCTTGAGACCCATTCTTCTCCAGCAGTGACGTCTATGGCCTCTTCGCCCAATTCATCGTCACTTGCTTCGGCAGTCGAGGGTGGATGAGATGTTAGCGCCTCGCTAGGTGTGGGATCGGGCAGCATCTCCTCGTTACCCTTTTGCTGTTTCTTCCCCTTTCGGTTCTTCTTACCACCATCCAGACGGATGTTGGTGGTGCTAGCGCCGTTTACGTCTCCTTCGGTAGCCATTCCCTTAGTATCAAACCTCGCTCTGATACCACTTTGTCACGGACTTAGAATATTTGCTAAAGTTTCGTGTGGCCCTTGACAACTTACTCACTAATCTTTCAAGGTCTTGCAAGCTCAAGAAAGCCTTTAAGACTTAGATCGCTTAGAGAATGCTTTAAGAAAGAACTTAGAGAGAACAAAAGAGAACTTTTAGAAGAAGGCTTTTGTATTGCTTTGGAAGATTGCTTATAACTTGCTTGGTGCCTTTGCAAATTAGGGGCACCTCTATTTATACTACTTCCTAGGGACTAAAATGCAATTAATATTTACTTTACAAGTCCCTAAAATATTTACACTTTGATCCCTTTTCTAGAGAATTCTACACTACTTTGGGACCTTCTCTAACCTTCTAAAATGTTCTAGAGTTTTCCGCATAACTCTAGACCAATCTGCCCCTTTCCGGATGCGGAATTAGGCTGAAATTGTGGCGGGACGTCACATTAGGCTAAGCAATCCTGGTAGTGATATTGTGATCAATTTATCAAAGGATGCATTTGAACAAGGTAAAAGAAAGTTCCTTAGGATGTACATCTACTTTAATTCTCTGAAGTTGGGATGGAAAGAAGGTTTGATACCCTTTATTGGACTAGATGGGACCTTCTTGAAGGGTCAATGCAAGGGACAACTTTTGGTGGCTATGGCACAAGATTCTCAGAATTGCTTCTATCCATTGGCATGGGCTGTAGTTGATAAGGAGACAACTAGGACATGGATATGGTTTCTACAACTTCTGAATAATTCATTAAATTTGAAAGATGGTGAAGGTGTCACCTTTATGTCCGATATGCAGAAGGTAAATAAGTTGTTCTGCTTATTTGAATAATTTTATATCTTCTTTATATAACAGTTTGTAACTGTATAATTACTTATTTGAAATGTACAGGGACTGATAAAAGCAATAAAAAATGTCCTTCCTTTGTCTCACCACAGGTACTTTAAGTTGCTTTAATTATTTTGACATGTACTGTATATTTACTTATATTAACTAACTATTCATTATTATTGATTATAGATTCTGTATTAGACATATTGAGGCCAACTGGATGAAGAAATTTAGGACAGGAGAGATAAAGAAACTACTCTGGTGGGCTGCTTGGAGTACTTATGAGGAAGATTTCAAGGATCAGTTAAGTGCACTAGGTGCATTGTCAGAAAGTGCTGCTAAGATTTGCTCAAGTATCCACCACAAACATGGTGCAGGGCATATTTAGATACTATATGCAAAAATCAAATGGTGGATAATAATTTCACAGAGTCCTTCAACTCTTGGATCCTGGAAGCAAGAGGTAAGTCAATTCTTAAAATGCTTGAAGATATAAGAATCAAAATAATGAACAGGTTAAGAGAGAAGGAAGAGGATACTCGGAAATGGACTACTGATTACAGTCCTAAGTGTATGAAATTGTTTACTTTATACATGAGAATAGCTCAATTATGTAGTATTGATTTCAATGGTGATCTTGGATATGAAGTGTCTGAGGGTAAAGATAGGCACACAGTGAACTTGGTGGAGAAAAAATGCACATGTAGGTCATGGTTGACTGGCATTCCATGCCCTCATGCCATCAAATCTATGTTGTACCAGAAGATGGAACCAATGAATGAAATTAATTGGTGGTACAGTAAGGAAGCTTATTTGATGACATATAGGGCAAAGTTGATGCATGTAAGAGGTGAACAATTCTGGAATGTATTGCCAGAACATGCAATGGATTCACCTGACCTTGTGAAAACAGTGGGAAGACCAAAAATCAAAAGAACTAGGGAAAATGATGCAGCAACTAAAAGAGCTGGAGAGTGGGCTCACTCAAGAAAAGGAACTAAAATGAGATGTAGTAAGTGTGGTGAAACAACTCACAACGCAAGAACATGCAATGTAAGAACATTACTCATTTACATATCTCATTGTTATTAGTACTATGTAATTAACTGCACATAAACATTGTATTTTCAGTTTGTTGAAGGAGAACAAGAGACAACATTGAAGAGAAAAAGGGACAGAACTGAGGAAGAGTCTGAAGAAGAACCTGAAGAACAAGTTGAAGAATCCCATAGAGAAGATTATGATGTTGATAGCTCAGCCCCTACACCAACACAAGATGAAGAATATCATTTCATGTCTACACCTGGACTGTCACAACAACAGTATGAACCATTTGGACCTGCTAGAGAGCCTGAAAGTGATCCAAAAATAAGGCCTCAAGTCATATCTGAAAATCGCACAAAATTGAAGATGGGGATGAATCAACAAAGAGCAACTGGAAATAGAGTTATATCTTTTAGAGGTGATCATGCTGGAATTACTGAGCCTACATATTTGCCTTACTCACCTACTAAGCTCACTTGGAAAGGAAAAGAAGTTGTAACTGGCAATCGGCTGAAAAGAGAGAGACAGGAAAAGGTGGGCAAGTTGAAGACAAAAAAAGCTAATGGGAAATTCCAGATTTGAAGTGTTCTGGATAGTGCAAAAAGTTATCTACAATGCTTATGTTTTATTTATTTTTGGTTGAAGTTGGTGGATCCAAAACAATGATTTTGGGTTGAAGTTGGTGGATGCAAAACAATGATTTTGGGTTGAAGTTGGTAGATGCAAAACAGTGAATGCTTATGTTTTATTTTGGATTAAAATTTGGTAGATACAAAACAATGAATGCTTATTTTTGTTTTTGCCTTGAAGTTGGTATTAAGTTATGAAGTTTGGTGAAGCATTGATGTTTTGTTTTTGTCCAGATTTTTGTGATGTTTATTTCCAGTCTTTATATATGATTAGTAATGCATTTCGTATTATTTTGGGCTGAGTTTGGTGAAGACTTGTGTTACTGCTTACTGTCCAAAGTTTGGCAAGGACAATGAGGTTCTTTAGTTATTTCCAGTAAGATTTTTATTACTGCTGATTATTATGTTGGTAATGCATTATGGTTCAAGTTTTAATTAGTGTCGGTGAACATATATTCAGTGCTCTATTATAGCATTTTCAATGTTTAGTAGTTTTTCTACATGCCCTTAATTAATAGCTGGAGAAAATATTTTCATTTGCTATTACAGTAGTAGCATAGTGACTAGTATAGTCATCTGTGTAGTCCCTTTTGATATTGTTTGATCAATGTTGTGTTATTCTTTAGACTTTTTAGGTAGATGCCAGAGTTCACTAAAATGAGGATTTATTTGGGCACTACATTTACTTTCAGATTTTATTTTAAGAGTTACTCCTTTAAAAGGATTGTATTAAAGTGTATTGTCTGCCAAAAGTGACTGTAAAATACTAAAAGCATCGGTATGCTTTTTCTTCTCCTACACCTCCTCATATTGAAAGTTACAGTGAGGTTTGTGCACTATATATACATGTCACACCTCCTTGATGTCATATTTGTGTTTGCTTATATTGAAAGAAAAAAGTAACGACCTATGGGGCTATCCATCTTTTTTCCCCATGTTGTACAAGTTTTAACTGCAGAACATCTGAAAACTCCTCTTGGTGAGCAAGTGAAGGATAAAAAGAACAAAACAAGCACCGACTTATTTGCCTTTGCATATGTCCTGTATTTCCTTTTTGTCGAAGGAATAGCTCATTGATTGTTCTTTTTTTGCATTTTTCATTCCAGTAAAACATATTGTTTCTTTGATCTTCCATTATGTGCACCAGGTATGCAATTAATGTTTTACTTTTCTTCGTTCAAGTCACGCTGTAGATTTTAAGTTTCAAGCTTATCGAATGATGTATTTACAGCTCATGTGACCGAGAAAAAAGAAGCTCTTGATGAAGTCTTAAATGGTGATCGATTGGTCAGTGCTCCTTACAAGCTCGACTTTATGTACGACAAGGACTCGGAAATAGTGTGCAAAAAGAACTTATCGCATCCAATTTACCCTTTAAGTCCATTATAACAGTCACTGCTTTTGGTGGAAGTTGTTGCTTGTCTTTTCATTCCCAATATCCAGCCCTAACAGTGTAATGAAGAAAGGGATGAAATCAACTCTCAAATCCAATGAAATCCAATGGCCTCCATGAGAGGAAATCAGTGAAACCCTTGGGATATCGTATAAGGGAAAGGGAAAATGTTAAGAGAAAGAAAGGGGAATGTATTATGTTTTAGAGAAATAAGAATGGGTGAAATTGTATCTATTAGAAAAATGAGGGTAAAATTAGTAATTAAGATTTTATGAGTCTATGTGGAGGTGAGGTTGTTTGGTGCTTATGTGACGTCCACGTGGCGTCCATGTGGCATCCACGTGGCACTTAACACAATTATGTTAAAAATAAGAGTAAAAGTGACCCAATACTTTAACGGAAGGGTATTTTTGAGCCAGAGTATAATTTAAGGGCATATTTGAGCTATTTCTGATAGTTCAGGGGTATTTTTGAGCCTTTTCCCTAGATGTTAAATACTGATTTGGAATTTCAAATCAGGTTTTTCTGAGAATTTATATTTGAAATCATGACTTAGTAACGCATATCCAAGCACAAGCTAATTTTTTAAATTTTCTTTTCTTGGAATAACTGAACAAAGAAAAGGTGATTTAATTTGATATGGAAATAATAGGAAATACCACATATCATTTTCAAAATAACAATTGCAATTGGGATGTAAGTAGTCCAACAGAGAACAATACATCTTGGGATTTCACAATTACAAGGTGGAAACAGAGGCCATCTGGGCTCCATAACCTCTCTTTCAAATCAAAAGTTTCAAAACAAGAAAAGAGTAATAACATAGTTCAGCAATGGACAAACAGCAAGCTTCGCCAAATGGACGATAAGTAACAGATATGGCAGAAAGGGAAGAAACCCAAAAACAATACAATCACTTGGTAGACTTAATTTTATTTAGCAGCAGATATTATACCCGTTTGTTTCTCGTATACAAACTCTCCAGCAGTAAATGATTGTTTCTCTCCGGATTGGATACTTCTCTTCACGTGCAGATGTCCACAATATGCTACCTCTAATACAGTTGAATCCTTGTTAAGCTCAGTAAAGATGGAACCTACTCCTTCACCTGGATTAATGAAAGAAGAGTTAATAAGAGATCAAGAATGCTATTGGGGACTTAAGCCTTCTATTTAACTAAGAAAATAGCACGAATATGCATTTTATCTGTAGAATTAGGTACAACCAGTTTCAACGATACCAATCAAGTCGTAGTTATAATCAAAGCCACTCATTTAAGATTTTCAATTATGAAAAGGAAAAAACAATACTAGATCTTCCAATTTACAGTTAAGCAGCTGCTTTATGATAAATGAAACTTAGGCAAGAGTATTGATTCCACCTAACACGTCCAGAAAGTCACTTTCATGAGGAAGAGTTGTGTTTCCAATTTTATCTAATCGCTAAAACTCCAGAGTGTGTGTAGTTATGGAAAAGTTCATGGCATGCAACTGAAATTGTTGTTAGAAGTATTCTCTTCAGTGGTACTAGAAAGATACATATTGTTCTTATAAAATGACAAAGGGAAAACGCACAGCCACAAGAAATTTAAACATGTGACACGTGAGAAAGAAGCTACTGCAGATAGCAAAATAGAGAGCAATCTGATACCACAAAGATACACCATTTAAATTGAAACACATTACAATTGATTTTGCCACCGCAGAAGCAGTCTCTCACAAGTGCCCTCTATGCTCTTCGGAGACTAGAAAGTCTTCACTCACCACATCACAACCTACATTGCACCTAGAAAATGCAAAACCAAGCAAGAACACTTACCATGTGTGACTAACAACAGGTTCTCAGAAGGATACTTATCGGCAAGGGCCTTAACTACCTTCACATATCTAGCCCTTGCACTTTCCAACGACTCTTCCCACTCTGGAAGCTGCAGTTTCAGAAGAATAAAATACCATAAGTAGAGGCAACAGTTGATCATGCATATACTCAACGATGCCAACAAGTAAATCGAAGCAAGAACTCATATCCTACAAAATACCTTCTTATACACAGGTTCAACAGTGTTATCTACAGTTCCAGCAGGCAACTCAGATTCATATTGTGAGATGCTGAATTTGAAATCCCCATCCTTAGGAGCTGCAGAAGCTCTTACGGCTACTAAATTCAGCATTTCACACAAACCATATTCAATAGATACCTGAAATGTAAACAGAGTAAAGAGAACCATTTCCCAAAAAGTAACAGTAAAGAAAATCCATTTGATTTGAATGCTGATGATCAGCAAAAATATGTTTTTATATTTGTGCATGTTTCTCATACCCCTGCTTCTACAAAGACTCAAGTGAGAATCATACAAGTTTCATGGCACAGAAGAAGCATATTCAAATCTAAGTCCTGGTATAACTTAAGTGACCGTATTTATTACTGATTAGAGGCTCACACCATAGAGAATATAGAAATATTAATGAAACTCATAAGATATTTCATGACAGGATTGAAATGGGTGGATGCATCAGCACATGGTGGATATATTTAAAGATGGAATAGCTCCATTTAGTAAGTACTCCTATATTCTTAATATGAGATTTAGCATGAAAAGGGCAGACCGTTCCTTGGTTTTTCTTCTCAACTTTTATTTTTTTAATTTGACAAGTCAAACTAATTTATATTAATATTTACCAAAATGCTGCTACCGGTACATGAGGAAATTTTAAAAGTATGCTTTAGAGTAAATTGCATAAGCAACCTTCATGAATCTCCAAGCACACTTTCCTATTTCAGGCTGAAGATCCTACATGCTTGTTCATAATGAATCTGCAGTTCTTCGGTTATTGATATGGCCATCGAAGTTTTAAACCAGGAAATTACAAATCTGGTAATTCAAATATCCTCACACTAGAACAACCGGACTCCTGAATAAGGATTTCTTCTTTCTTACTGTTTTTGAAAGTTGACATTAACTAATAAAACAGGACCGAACCAAACCAAACTTTGTTTAGTATTATCCACATACAAAAAATAAACAGACCAATTTGAATTAACCTAGTATGGCAAAACCAATCAGAACTCTGTGTCTACTGTCTAGTGACAAATTTATGTTAAAAAGGGCAGTAATGCACCAATCAGTTCTAAGTGGAACATGCTTTGCAAGAAAAATTTGAACGTAATAAAAACAACAATAATTTGGAGGAGAAAAAAACTAAAGCTAAATGATCTTTATGAAAATAACATATTAATTAAGCGCAGAAACCATTTGAAGTGTCTAACTTAGATGTGACGATGCAGCTAGTGTTCAAACTTATCAGGTACTTTTATCGACACAAATTTCTAAAATTCTACTCCGGATGATTCATAGTAGTATCTAGACGAAAGAAACTAAAATGAAGTCTACAACAACTTAATGAAGTCTGAAGAAAAGAGCATATCAATCAACTGCAGGAACTATTTTAAATGTCCAACTTAGATGTAATAATGCAGCTATAAGTTTCTAACTCAAACTTATTTAGTTTTCTTTTACTAAAATTCCAACTTTCCACGATTAGCGCATTCATAATATTTATTTTAGAATTGACATATCACTTTGTCAACTACATTTATTGTTTAGCACTGATCTCTTCCACTACTCGTGTCTTAAGCAAACTGCCTTTCTTGGACTGCATCTAAATTCAAGGCTTAAGAACGCCTTAAATGAGCTTTAAACAGTACTCACATACTTACTATAGTATGCATGCTCAAACACAAACATATACAATATGTCTACACATAAACCAAATTAGAAACCCATAGATGCATCATTACACTACTAAGTTCGACACTTAAAAATGGTTTTGCACTTAACTGATATGTTGTTTTCATAGACATCATTCAGTTTTAACACCTCTATTTTTAGAGGTGCGCTGAAATTTAATTTCCTAGTCTAATCATCAAAAGTTGTCTGACAAGATGTTATATGGTCCTGTTATTTATATTGAGAAACAAATTTCTTTAGTTCCTCCAAAGTAGAAAAAAAGCTAAAGAAATTTGTGTGAATTTTCGGCCAAATGAACCAACTAATTGCAGCGCAATGACTATAAAGGGTACATATCAAGTCAAGGATTGAACATTTTCTTTTCTTCTAAAAAACAAAGAGTTGATGCCTGACTTCATATGTTTAACAGTAAGGATGAGAGGGAAAAACCCAAAAAAAGGTCACAGTTGCAATAGTGGCCTTTGCTCCCTTAGGAATCTACTGTAAGTTGTAAGTCAAGTCAAGTATACAAAAAATATGTCTTTTTCTTCTCTTTTGATAAGGAAATACTATATCTTTTAACTTTGTGACAGACAAAAAGTAAAGCACAATTTTTAAGCATACAAAATTTCTTATAACAAAAAGCAGTTCTTACTAGTAGTACTATACAAAGACTATCAATGATGTATTGTCCCTGTAAAAAGTTAAGCTTTTACACTAAATTGTTACCGGGTAAGACCTGCATACACACCAACACCAACCTCTCAGACCTTATTTATATGATTATACTGCATATATTATTGTTATTGGGCGCGGAGCTACACTTTTACTTAGGTTCAGCTTAATTAGTACATTTGGCTCAAACTAAATACTTAAAAATTCCCATATATAATCCAAAACTCATAAACTCAAAAACCTAGCTATGATCAATCAGCAAAATAAAAGATAAAAAAAGAGAGAAAGTGTACTTTGACTTTAGATGGATCAATAATGACTGAATCGGAATTGGATGACAAGACATTAGACTCGCCGTTGTGATCAGCAACGTCACAAAGAGCACGTACGACCTCTGCAGCAGTCTGCACACATCGGAGAAACGGAGAAACGAAAACCCGATGGATCGGAAAATCAATACTGGATCGGATCTTTTGACCCGTACAAAATGCCCGGATCTTACCATCCTGATGCAAAGGTGGATCCCATGGTCTTTCCGCTTTCATCACCCACAATTCCTCAAAGTTATCCAACCGATCACCGTGTCTCATTACAATTACATTTTGATTATCCTGCGTCGCCGCCATTGTTGATACCAAAAATTAGTACTACTATGATGAAGATTTAGAGATTTATTTATATAGAAAATGTAGAATACTAATGGTGATTTTGGAGTTAGGATTTTGAAGGTTCGAAGAAAGAGGATGGTAGAAGAAGAAGAAACTGCGATGGAAGTTCTGTAATGGCGGACAAATTGGATGCTACCCAAATTACATGGGTCTTATTTCTTCGTCATTGACCTTTTCTACTTGAACAAAACAATGTGACATTTGAAGAAACTGCCTGTAAACTTCTCTTTCATTCAGAGATAAACCGTTGTATGCGATTAGGTGAATGAAATTATTCTTTATTTAACTAGCAGGGCGGAATTATCTTATACATACAAAAGGGTTTATTCGAATTTATTCGATAAAAAATTATTATATTAAATATAAATGGTTAAAATAAATTTATATGTATATAGTAGATGTCGAACCATCTTTAGCTATCTATTTTTATACATTTTGAATCTCTTATTGAAAATTTTGATTCCGCTTCTGTTAACCAAAAGGTCATAAATTTGAGTGTGTGAAGTTAAATTAATTGAATTTCAATTTAAATATTATGAATACTCAATATAGGTGAGATATTATGAAGGGATACAATACATTATAAAACAATACGTAATAACCATCTAAAGTAATGTTAGAGATAATGGTCAATAACAAACCATCACCGATATGAGTTGTGGTGCAATGATGAGATTGACCCACCATTAATTAAAGGTCTTAGATTTGAGTCTAGATGTGAAAAAAATTTCGTTGGAAGCGACACTTCATATAGGCCTTGCAATCTGCGATATGAATTTAGTGGGACTCTAATACAAACTCCAGCCACCTAGTGGAAAATCATTTTTGAAAAAAAAAGAATGCACCACCAATGTGATGTGTGGATGAGATTGCTCCTTTAATTAAATATCTCATATTCAAGTTTTAGGTTGAATTAGTCATGAATATTGAATCAAGTGTAAGTCCCAAAAATATAAAGAGTCTATAACACATCTCATGTATTTTAACTTGACACAAAATTTAAAAAAATAAAAATAAGTATTTATAATGATTCTAAATCATTTCAAAGACAAATTTAAATAACTTTCATTAAATATAGAAATATAAGTATTTTTAGTTCATTCAAGTAACAAAGTCGTTCACTAACAGCAGTCAACTGCCACACGAGGGACCTACTTCTCATTAATCAAATTCTAGATTATTTTTTTCCACCAAATATCCTAATTTATTAAAATGTCTCATCACTTTTCATATTTCGGTTTATTCAATTTTAAAAAATAATAATAACTTTTTAATTTGTTTGGTTTGAAAAGAGAACTATAGTGTTTTTTTAATCTATAATAAATATCTTACACAAAACAATAAATCAAAGAGTAATTAATGAAGTTCTCAAATATTTAGAGAGTGTAAGTTAGAGGAAAGTCATGTATAAATATTTTATTCTACTATCATTTTTCTAAAATAAATATAGAACAAACCAAACTTCCCCCAATTTTTTTTTATATATATATATATATATATATATATATTGCGAATTTCTATATTGTTAAGAAGATATTATGTTAATTTTATATATGAATAACTTATTTTCAATCTACATATCAAACATCATATAAGTTAAATAAAAATTAATACATAAATAATGTATTTGTAATCTAGCTTTCGAACGATCCTGAACAACTAATAACTATATAAATTGTTAAAAAATAATAAAAAGTCTCACATCGGTGGTTAATGAGATGGGTGGACTCCTTATAAGGCTTGGACAATCCTCCTCCCTTTGAGCTAACTTTTGGGGTGTGAGTTAGGCCTAAGACCTAAATTTCACTTGCCCACACACCAGATGCTAAACACTGGGCGTGAGGTGGGGTGTTAAAGAATGACAAAAAGTCCCACATCGGTGGTTAATGAGATGGGTGGACTCCTTATAAGACTTTGGCAATCCTCCTCCCTTTGAGCTAGCTTTTGGGGTATGAGTTAGGCCTAAGACCTAAATTTCACATAAATCAATACATAAATTCACTCGTATCTAATACATACATTTTTAACATCTACATAACTCTAACAGGTTGCCTAATGGACCATTTGATAGTTAGTTAAAAGATATTGAATTCATGTATTGATTTTTGTATAAGTTATACAATGTCCGATTGTTAGCTAGGAAGTAAAAGTTATTCATATATAAATTCAATACGAAGTTTGATTTGAAATTTAGAAATCAGTCAAGTAAATATTAACGTATCATCTTATGTTATGTCGGAATAGACCGTATTGCTTTTAACATCAAATCAAATAAATTAACTTGTTGATTACCTCATTTGTGTCAATTTCAACTTCAAAATCAGTCAAGTAGATATTGACGTATTATCTAATATTATATCGGAATAGATCGTATTGCTTTTAACATCAAATCAAATAAATTAACTTGTTGATAACCTCATTTGTGTCAATTTCAACTTCGAAGGTATGCAATTTCCATCGATGTTTCCTTTCATTAAAACATTTTTTTTGAATAATATAATTAGTAAAACAATTAGGAGTATAAAAATTAGCGAAAATTGACCAAAATGGTCCTCAATGTATGAAGGATGGGCCATTCTTGTCCTTGATATATATCCATTTGAGCAATGTAGTCCATGATATATGTAAAATATGATATATTTAATCCAAAGCCGTATATCTAATGTATTCTCTTCAAAAATTGTGTAAAACTATTGACTTTAATTTATCAAGATAAAATAAAAGAAAATGAATAACGTTGTTTTTAAGGATGGGCAAATAAAGATTGTCACAATATTTAGCGTAATTTATATGAAATTCATATACGAATGACTTTTTTCCGATAAATAAGATAATATTTTGCTTTGTTTTTTTAATCTTTCAAGCTTCTTTTTACCATGATATGTAGTAACAAACTTTTACTGAATGATTTATGTTATATTTTGTTCCAATATCTATTTTTAAAGTGGAAAGGCTACAATTTCATTTTTATGAGGATGAGATCACTATATTGTGGAGTCCCGAGCAAAAATTCTAAAAGTGTAAATGAATTTTTTTTAAAATCAAAACGGTAAAATCGTTGGTGATGTAGCGATTTAAGTGGATGGCGTTAAGGTAAATCGCTGCTGTAGCAGTGATTTGTATTTTTTTTTTATTTTTTTTTAAATTGTATCGCTGCCTGTGCAGCGATTTTACTTAATTTTTTTATTTTATTTTTTGAAGTAAATCGCTGCCTGTGCAGCGATTTTACTTAAATTTTTTTTTTTTAATTTTGAAGGAAATCGCTGCCTCTTGGCAGCGATTTCACTTAATTTTTTTTTTTAATTTTGAAGTAAATTAACATGTCAAATTTGTACAAAAAAAAATTCACATGCATGTTAATATTTATGTCTGGATGTGAAATGTGAATTTGGAAGTTTGACAATGTGAATTTTTTTTTGGCTAATAATAATTTATTTAGGCAGCGATTTACTTTAATTTTTTTTTTGGTAAAAAATTTTTAAGTAAAATCGCTGCACAGGCAGCGATTTACAATTTAAAAAAAAAATTCATTTACAAAATCGCTGCCTTGGCAGCGATTTGTTAAAAAAAATTAAAAAAAAAAAATTTTTACCCACCCACCTAAATCGCTACATCACCAACAATTTTACCGTTTTGGTTTAAAAGATTTTTCGTATACCCTTTTGAAATTTTTGTCAATATTTTTTTACCGTTTAGGCTTGGGACTCCTATATTGTGGCATCATGCATGTTGTTTCTAATAGTAAGAGCTAATGTCTGTTTAAAATTTAATATGTTAGAGATTGCGTATTAGGGTAGAAGATTAGTAGAGTTAAAATGTTATTTTACCTTGTGAAGGTTGTTGTCTAGTACTAACCGTATTCTAATATTTCTTGTCGTATGTTGTTTATTATGTTTCTATTATCCAATTTGTTGTTGTCATTATTTTTTTCTTGTAGACTTTACACTGCTTTCCTAATTATTAACAGTTATTCAAAATGATATGTCGTTATTAATTATCATAATATGTCTTTTGGATGAACACTTTGTACACACTAAATAAACTAAGTCACTAGCTAAATGACCACTACTTCCATTAACTAAACAACTAATTACTAATCAAAACACAACTAAAAAATATGCACCATGATCAACATATTTGCTAATAACTAGCCTTAGAATATAGGATATTACTAACAAATTTAATTGACCAGGTCATATTTTGAATCAATCTTCAATAATAATAAAAATACAAATTACATAAAGAATATATAATCATATCACATAAGTTCAAACGAGATCGATTCAAAAGACACTTTGATTATTTTTTAAAAAATTTGACCGAATCGCCTCAGAAGACATTTTGATCATTTTTAAAAAATAATAATTTTCTCAGCTATTTCTGTTACGTCACCGCCTGAAATTCGAAACCTGAACAAAACCTCTCTCAGAAGAAAGGAAAACACATGTCCATTTTCATTTTCTCTTTAAAATAACAACTCCTTTTCTTTCTATCACTCTTTCAACCCCATTTCGAATTTCGAGGTAATTTTTTTTTCTGATGGCTACAAATCTTAGATCTTCCTTTTCTATTATCTAATTCTTGGGTTTTGTTTGAATTGTATGTTAGTTTTTTTAAAAATAAAATTAAAAATTGAAAGTTGGTTTCTTTTTGTTGATTTGAAGCTTTACTGCAATTTATGTGAGTTTCTTGTTTCTATTTATTCATATGTGAAAATTTGGATGCTCTGTTTTGTCTGTGTAGTGAAGATGTTGTAAAGTTTGATTCTTTGGATGTTATTGCTATTTTATTAGTGGAAAGATAAGTGTTATTAGTGGCAGAGCCAGTGTTTTTACTATGGGGTTTGAAATATGTAGAAGTAAATAAGAAGTGGAAGGGGGTAAGAACATCTAATGTATATGTAAAAAATAGTTTTGATCATGTATAAATGGCGTAATTATCCGTCCCGATAGAATGATGTAGAGGTCTTGGTAAACTTATAGGGAATTTAGAACCTTGAAAAGTTTGTTGGGATATTTGAAAGATGAATCCAAAATGGTGCAGACACCATTGAAAAGAATTTTAGTTTGTTGTTAGGTTTCATGTATATATGATTAGTTTAATCGATAATCGATGATAGTAGGAGGAGGAAGTTGTAAAGGGATTTAGAATCTTAAATGATCTAAGGGGACTGGCTTATTAGAAGAATCTTGCTATTTAAATAGGAAAAGACCCTATCTTTTTTTCCCTTCATCCAAATAAAGAAGATCATACTTTTGTGCTTCTCTGTTCCTATATTATAAAGGCATATTCAAAGAATAACCTCCTCCTGTTGGGATCACATTATGCCTCACCATTTCAAGTTGCACTTCTCTGTATGAGGTGATCGGCCCTCATTTTGATTGCTCCGACAACAACAACGTACCTAGTGATCCCACAAGTGGTGTGGTGTTTGGGGAGGGTGGGGTGTACACATAACACTTACCCTACCTCGTTTTGATTGCTCCATCGTTTAAAACGATATAATCATGGCTTTTAGTAACATTGTGTATCAGAGCATGGTTTTTTGTCTTCTTTTTTCTTAATTGCTTTGGGATTGCTAACAGAATGTCTTCTATATTCTATCATTTTGTGCTTGAACCACATGTTGGAATTTAACCTACTTTTTGGATTGCTAGTTTTGATACTTCCCTACGCCAATTGACTTGTAATCAATACACATCAGCAATTTACAGCACATACCGTATGTGTAGTATCCACCTTTTGTTGTATAATAAGTTTGTCCTTGAATGGTAAAATGAGATGAAATTATTGCCCTCCTGTGCAGGTACTAAGGTTATCTGTAATGTTTGGATGGGGTGCTAGGAGTGACAACTCCAAGTACTATGAGGTGCTTGGTGTTTCGAAGAATTCCAGTCAAGATGAACTTAAGAAGGCATACAGAAAATCTGCTATAAAGAATCATCCTGACAAGGGTGGAGACCCTGAAAAAGTGAGTTGTCCCTTCTCGCACGCTGGTTAGAATTTTCTGTGTGTTGCTGTTCTAGATATTTACGGCTATACCAAGGGAACCTTTTGATTCTGATGCTTAATTTGCTTTTCTTCACAAGTTCTTTTCCTGTTTTGTCTCCACTCAGTTCAAGGAATTGGCTCAAGCATATGAAGTTCTAAGTGATCCAGAGAAGAGAGAACTTTATGATCAGTATGGTGAAGATGTCCTTAAAGAAGGAATGGGTGGTGGTGGCGGTGGTCACAACCCATTTGACATATTTGAGTCGTTCTTTGGTGGAGCTTTTGGTGGTAATAACCATTAACGACCCATCTCCCTCTTGGGAAAGAGACCTTGCATGAGGATGGGGATGGGGGCTGTTAAATTCCTCTTTGTTTTTATTATCTTTTTAAATTTTTGTGGTTGAAACATCTCTCTGCCTTGGTTATCCCAGGTGGTGGTAGCTTCAGAGGCAGTAGAAAGAAAAAAGGTGAAAATGTAGTGCACACCCTAAGGGTTTCGCTGGAGGACTTGTACAATGGCACAACAAAAAAACTCTCTCTTTCTCGGAACATATTGTGTCCAAAGTGTAAAGGGTATTCTCTTTCTTTAATTATCTGACCTTTTTCATTTACTACTGTTCTGCAGCACTTTGTGACAGTGATTTTCAAATAACTGTGTTGAATGATGATATTGTATTTAAAATTCTTCTGTTCCCACTTAGGCTGTGAATCAATACCAAGTTCTCTCACTGAACATATCTGAATCCTCTATGTATACAGAAGTATTAACTGGTGACTGTGGTTCATCGAGACCTTTTATGTTTCTTCGCTATTCCTTTTCTTCTTTGATGTCTCTCTCCACTGATCCTGTCTGAACTAACTTTAGTTGTAATATGATTGTCGAAGCGTGAGTTTTTGATTTATGCCAATTGAACCTGGACATCATCGATAGGTTGGTCCCTGTGTAGTTGATTCACTACTGTCGAGCCCTCTCTTAATTTTGTTACTACAGTTGGTTGCATGTATTCCTGAGAAATACAATCACCAAATTTTAGGCAGGCTTTGCATTTGCGTCCAAAATTAACCACCCTTTGAATGATGTCTGACACAGAGTACTAGACACTTGGAATTCGTCGAATTTTGACACCCTTCTATAGGAAAAATTGGTTACTAATTTCTGCTAGTTTTCTCTCTGTAACAAAATGATATCTTTTTATAGGATAAAATTAATCCATTGTTGTAGACAAGAACATCTATTATAGCAGGTTTACGTCCAATGATTTGACTAAGAGCCTGTTTCGATTGGCTTTTGGCATTCAGCTTTTCACTTATAAGCCAAAAGGCATAAGTTAGATATCCTATCAGTGTATGCTGTCATACCAGAACATTTGCAATCTGAATGAGAGATTAGAGGGCTTAAACAAATCCATATTTATTAGTTTAACTCGTCTTGATCGGCCTTTTTATTTATTGGGTTACTTATGCATTAAGTTGCTTTACGCATGCATATTTTATTGAAAACTTCACTGGTGCATATTTACAATTTTTATATGATTTACTTGCATTATCAGGAAAGGTTCAAAGAGTGGAGCTTCTGGAAGATGTTATGGATGTCAAGGTACTGGAATGAGTGTTACAACAAGACAGATAGCCCCAGGCATGATTCAACAGATGCAACATGTTTGTTACGAGTGCCGAGGCTCAGGTAATGAGATTTCCCGGTAATTCTAATTTTCAGTCTTACATGTGGAGGAAAAAACACTACTTGTAACTATGAATCTTTCCTTGTTAATACAGGAGAGGTTATAACTGAGCTGGATAGGTGTACTCAGTGTAACGGAAATAAAATTACACAAGAAAAGAAAGTATTGAAAGTGAATGTTGAGAAAGGGATGTTACACGGTCAGAAGATTGTTTTCAACGCGGAAGCTGATGAAGCTGTAAGAGTTTTTTCGCTATGCAAATTGGCTCAGCTTTTGTAATTCCCCAGTGTACATTTTAAATTGTGCCTCAAAAGTTTTTAGGCAATGTTTGCAAACAAAAAATTATCTTTCTTCTTAAGTCTAAATTTGAAGTTAGTGCAGGACTTTGAATATATATCCGTCTCACTAATATACAGTATCCTCAGACCTATCTGCTTTCCTTTTGCTGTATGTTATTTCCTCTTGCATTTTGGTACGTGATATTTCGTTTCTCATATTTCGTTATTTGCAGCCAGATACCATCACCGGCAATGTCATTTTTGTAATACAACAGAAGAGTCGCTCAAAGTTCAGGCGCAACTCTGATGATCTTTACGTGGAACACAATCTCAGTTTGACAGAAGCTCTCTGCGGCTTTCAGTTTGTCCTGACTCATCTTGATGGCAGGCAGCTTCAGATCAAATCTAGCCCCGGAGAAGTTATAAAGCCTGGTAATTAAGGAGTGTTCTTAGTTTGTGCTTTAATTACTTTGTGGCGTGAAATGTGATAAATTTATATATGGGGGGAACATTTTGTTCTCTCTTGCAGATCAATACAAGGCGATAAATGATGAAGGAATGCCCCATTATGGTAGGCCATTCATTAAGGGTCAGCTTTACATCCATTTTAATGTGATATTTCCAGAATCTGGATTTCTTTCTCCCGAGAAATGTCGTGCTCTTGAGGCTATTCTGCCACCGAGACTAGGGAAACACTCATCTGATATAGAGTTGGATAAGTGTGAGGAAACAACTATGCACGACGTCAACATTGAGGAAGAAATGAGACGCAATGAGCAGCGTCATCACAGGCAAGAGGCTTATGATACAGATGATGAAATCGACGCAAATCTGCATAGCTTGGGTTGTAACCTACAGTAGAAGTGAAGTTCCCAGGTAGTGTGGTCTTTTAGTTGAGTCCCCAAATTTGTCCAATGCTGTGTTGGCTGTTTTGGTTAGTAGTTATAACTGATTCTCTTTTTTGTTCTGCTTTTCAGTATAATGAAATGGATATATTTTGATTGTATGTATCACAAAAAGGATTTGGACCTAAAGTATAACGAAGAGTATATTTTAATTAGCTCTGACAGTACAGAGATATATATAACCCCTTTTTTTCCAGTGTTCGTATGTGCTAATTAAATTAGGATTCATGTATTGCAATTCCCGTTTTGGGTCGACGTTTCCAAAAGAATTCTTTTTAGTGTCTGAAGCTCAAATTTCAAATCTCTAATTAAAAACGAAAGAATCTCAACTATTTCTTTATGATTCAAATTACCTCAATAATTCAGTTGCTCCTAAAAAAAAATTTAAACAGATTCTACTATATTAGAAGTGTTAGATCCAATTGGTATCCACCTGTTAGCTTCATGTCATATCATTTCAAACTAAGGGCATTTTCGACTTCTCATATTGACCAATACAACGTGGCTTACTTTTTACCTAGGTAGATACAACGTGGCTTTTCTTGGTGAAACTAAACAGATATATCACCACGTATTAACATTTCTTTCTCAAATTTTCACCTTCAGATCTTTTTGTATTTGCAACTCTATATTTCCTTAAATTGGGACAGAGGAAGTGATTTCTTCAACATGATGATTTATGTAGAGGGTTTGATATGATTTCAAGTTTTTGTTATATGTCCACCTGAAAATAAGAGTGGAAATAAAATGCAATTAATTAAAGTGGTTTATGAAGAACATGGAGTGCAAATATACGCAGAAAGAAAGAATCAAAAGTGGTGTGGAAGTTGTAACATTTATAACATTGACATCCGCAATGCACACCAGGTGTTTGCCAAAATTTCACTATTAGAAAGTCAAAAACCTTCTAATTGTGTAGTAAAATTTTTCATTTTATATATTTGTTAAGTTCTTGCAATCTACATTTATGTCAAAGATGCGTCAGTATATATATATTCCTTACATGGAGAAAATTTTCATATATTTTCTACAATACAAAAGATATTAGTGGCCCATATTTGCATGTTTTGCCCTCGATTTTCTTTTGATGTTGAATTTGTATCAGCCCGTTTTTAGATTTGGGGTAGATTTTCGCTAAATAGATTTATAAAGCTTTAATTTGATATTAAGTGTTTTGGGTTGCTAAAGTCTGAATTCGACAAGTATCGAGCGCTATTTTGAAATAAAATGTGCTAACATTAACAAGTATAGTAGGTTACTTAAGCTCTTACTATCACCTAGCTAAGTTGCTATATTTCGATTGCATGATAATTAATATGGATTTTTAGGGCCCTTTTGAACACTTCAAATGTCTAAAGATTTAAGAACATGTCTAGCTGATTTAAGATGTTGTTTTTGTCTTTTAAAATATATATGTGTGTGTGTTGGTCACAAATGAGTATCACCACTACTCATTTGCAAGCAGTCAATAAGCCTAACATTATTTGCACTCTTTGGGTGCATTATACTCACCAATATTTTATGCTTCTGGAGCTGACAGTTAGGAGTGTTCAAGATTTGGATAAAAACCAATCTAAATCGAAAAATTGAACCAAATCGACTGATTAAATCAATTTTTATTTGGGTTAATTAGGTATGGTTTGATTTTAGATTTTTAAAAATTGATAGTATATGGGTTGGTTATACATGGTTTTGTTCGAAAAAAATTGAATAAATAATCAAATCGAACCGATAAATTATATACATATATTTTATTAATATACATGCACAATATATTATTTTTATTAACAATTTTAAAGATCTTATATGTGTTTTTCTCAAAATTAATTTATAATTTATGAAAGAAAAAGTGTTCAAGGTGAGAATATTTATCTTATTGGTTTTATGTATATGAGTGCGTCTATGACAATTCTTTATGAGATTGAAAATATCACTTTCTCTTTCTTCTAGGCCAAAATAATGAATTTTGAAGCTTTAGTAAGAGTAAATTCAATGATCGAAAGTTCTATAATGTCTCATTCTAACTATTTTCGTTTTAAAATGGATTGTTGTCACTTTTTTCATGTTTTAAATGAGTCGTTTCTTTTATTTTTGTCTATGGTTAATAACCGAATAACTAAACCGAACCAAAACCGATAACAATCAAACCGATAAATATATACTATATTCGGTTCGGTTTAATTTTGATAATTTTAAAACCGACAAAGTTGATTTGATTTTAATTTTGACCAATAACCAATCCAAATCAACCCGTGAACACCCCAGTGGCAGTGTTGTATTTTGGCAGGCGAGAAATTCAATGGCCCGTGAGTTTTGTCTCACTCTTGCTATTTGTTGCTTATAAACACTTACAATTTTAATTATGATGTATATTTTTAATTTTCTAATTATATTTTTCTCTAACTTTAGTTTACATTTTAGCAATTTTAAGTTGTTCCTCTTTGAAATTTAACTGCTTAATCAACTTATACTAATTTTTTTAATTTTAATTTATTGGGTCCGTGCTTGCAGGGGCATAGTACATCTAGTATAAGAGAAACATAAATGTGAAGACACTTGTAGGTTTTTGGTGGATAAATATGGCTTTGCTTTCCTTAGGTCAATCAATACTAATACCATCTACTAAAGTCACCAAATTTATTAGAGCATTTATTAATTTCTAAATTTTATTGGACCATTACTTTATTGATTTATTTTATTTTTTATTTATGGTTTTAGAATATTTTTCATATATTTTTAAAAATATTGAACTCAATAAAACTTCTATGTCTACATTGACCCTAGGCCTAAAGACAATACCTAGGATCATCATTTTGGTAAACATTATTATGGTTTTTAAAATTCCCAAAGGTCCATGTATATAATCATAACAGCTAAATAAAACTATGAATGAGTGTGTTAGAAAATAGTTATTGGGTCGGATTTATTTAGCCTGTTAATTCATTAGTTTTACGTTCTTCTAGATTTTAACGTATAAAAATATTATTGGATAACGAAAAATATAGGGTTATCCATTTCACGCTGGATATGTGATTTTATATTACGAGATGAAATTTCATATTCTCCGAAAATCATGTTTTGAGAATTTCAAATCGTGATTTCAGATTTTTCAAAAAAAAAATAAAAAATTGATCTACTAGTTTATATTTTGTAAAAACAACTCCACATTTATATCTATTAACCATTTATTTCACATGCAAATAAAATTTATAATTTTTAAACCATTAGTATCTCGTATATTGATTATTCTCACTAACACAGAATTTATTATTACTTCAAATTAATTTCTACTTGAGATTAACTTATATCCGTTGACGTTGGACAAAAAAATTGACCAATAAATAGCTCAAAATAACAATGTTGCTTCATCTTCATAGTCATATGAACGAGAATTCCAAGTTCAACGTGAAAAAAGTATTCATACCATGTGAGAGGACTATATTAAAAACTAGTATACCACAACTTATATAAGTTTAATTTTTTTATTGAATTAAAATTTGATCAATAAATGTTGTATTTTCTTATAAAAAATATCTTTCTCACTTTGTGATAGTGTACTATGGGATTTTATAAATTTCTTCTCCTTTGGTAAGATTGTATAAAAAATTAAGACGATTTTAATAATTTTACAAGTTATGAAATTGTTATATTTATGTAAAAACATACAACATAAAAGAATTTAAATCACATGTCCAACAAAACTTTACTTTCCCTCTCATAATTTCACATCATGATTTTAAATGAAGATTTTATATCGCACATTATAGCGGACCCCGAATATATAAAGTTATGACAGTTCAATTGGTTTGTTGTCGAAATTCCATAGGTTATGTAAAATATTTGATGGACGCAATTGCAATGGCTCACGTATATAAATGTACAAAAACCCACGCATAAATACGTATACACGTGGACGCACAAAATATTTTAAATTATTTTTTTAAAAAAATTATTTTTTTATCGATCCTAAATTAATACTTTCTCTATTTCATATTAACTGAAATTTTGAGAATTTTTTCAATGTTCAAAATAGTTGAATTGTTCATCAAAGTTCAAATTGGGTTTGAATTTTTTTTGTTCCTTCATCTATTGATTTTTTTTTTCTAAGAGATAAATTACACTATTAATAAAGTTATATTATGATTTTAAAGAGGATAATGATGAAAAATTGTGGTTTAAATCATGTCCTTAATAAGTGTGCATTGTCCAACAAATTCAATTGATATGAAATAGAGAGAGTACTTTTTGGGTCGGATACATTTCTTAAGAAAATCATTATTCCTAGAAAATACTCCCTCCGCTCATTATTACTTGTCACGGTTCATTTTATAATAGTCAATTTGATCAATTTTTGAAACTAAATTAAATTAAATCAACATTTAAATTTTAAATTTAGATGATAGAAAAATTATACGTATGATACCATAAGTGACAATTTTTTTCATATTAAAATGATGAAAAATATACCTCTTAAAATATTGATCAATCAAGTCCATATAATCTAACTCTAAAAAGTGACTTGACAAATAAAAATTAACGAAGATAATAATGTATATTTTTTCTTACTTAGCCTTAATAAATACTTTTCAAATATGTAACTCTCTAATGGCTACATATTTTGATTATGTATATAAAATTCTCGTTGTTTAAAAGTTATAATTGAAAGAAAACAATTAATCCTTTCTTTATCATAAAAAACATCAATTATTTGAAATAAAAGAAAATAAAATAGAAACAATAATTATTTTAAAACAAATGATAATAAATAGGTTCACAATCAAGTACTCTTTTACGTGAATAGAACATTGTATAGAAATTACATGTTTAAATTATGTACATTCATGAAAAGAACCTAATTTATATTCTCAACTACTTCGAAAATGAAAAAAAGAATTTTTTGGTGGTGTGTCACCCCTATTAAAGGACATAACGATAAATCTATCTCGCGTTTTTAAAGTTTGGAACCCCTTCATTGATTATCAATTTAAAAGCTGATTGAATTTTAAAATATGAATGATCAATAACATGTAAGAGGACCCCTACTTTCCTACGCAGAGACAGAGTTAGGTGGGATTTATGGGTTCAGACGAATGCACTAGCTTTTTCATAGATCCTATATTTATACTGAAAAATTAAATAAAAATACCTCTAATAAAATTGATTGATGGTGATCACAGCTAAAGAAGGAAATGTTTTTCACACTAGAGTTGTGGGTTCGAACCTCTCGCGCCCTCTCTTTTATTTTTTTAAAAAAATTTAAAACTAACCCCAAACTCTTAATCTTGACTACACCTCTGATCCTACGCACATTCCTCTCACAAGAAGCAGAACATCAAAGATACATGATATATAGCTATTGTCCAATTAATATCAACTTTTCATACCACCTAAAAAAGTAATGGTATAGTTTCATCATTGGTAAGTAATATTTATAATAGCATTGTGTTCTCAACATATATTTCAGAATATAACTCTTCAACAATATTTAAGGTGCTGACTCATTCAATGACTTTTTGAAACTGAATTTTAATCCAAATGCATTTAAGATCTCTACTAAACAATCACACTTTTAGATATAAACATGGGTGGGCTCAACGTAATTAGGGCCCAGAGCGAAATTTCAATTCGGGGCTTATTATATAAATAAACTTCATATATGTGTTTAGTCAAAATTTATTTTTCTACACTATTAAGATAAAATTTATCAGTATATAATATTATTTTTTTAATTATTAGTTTTAGGTAAGAATTTATCAACTCAACATTGAAAAACATCACTTCAGTGAGACAATTATTATATGTATTGTTAACATGCTATAAGTAATAAGTTGACAAATATTAAATAAAGATAAGAGTTTGAATCATAAAATCTGACTCAAGAAGTTGATGACTTGGTATACCTTATTTTAATATGCTTGTAGTAATGTTTGAAAATAAAATTTAAAAAGAAATAAAAAAGAATTTGTAATTCACTCTTTTCAACACCTTTCATTATTAATTCTTATTTTTAACAAAGTACAAAAAAAGTTAAAGAGGATAAAATAATATATTTTAAAAAACTATACTTCTAATTATAAATAACCATTTTTTTCTATAAATTTTTTAACACATAATATATTCTGGGGCCCCGAAATTTGGGGGCCTAAGGCAAAGGCCTTATTTTCCATAGCATAAAGCCGGCCCTGAATATAAATTCCTCTTAATAATTCGTATTTTTTGAGATATCATCCTCTGAAACAATGCGCATTTTAAAAAATCTAAATTTCAAACTTAGAGCTCCAAGATCCTTCAAAATTCAGTGTCTTGGATTAATATATTTTCAGCTTCAACGATAAACTTATCATTTGATCACTTTTTGTAAAGCAAATCAAGTTATCAAATCATAAGAGTGACTATTGATAGAGCAAATGATGCAACAGAAAAAAAGAGAATTAATTAATTGTAATTACAAATAATAATTAAGATATTGGATTATACTTGGTAAATTAGATCATCTAAAGATATTTTGTTGGGTTTTAAAAGGTGTAAATGGAAAATGAAGAGTTGTGACTTTAATGAAAAGTTACGATTTTGTAAAATTGTGACTTTTATGAAAAATTATAACTTTTATGAACCTTTCCGAAAGATTGTGACTTTTTAAAAGGATTTTGACTTTTTCGATAAGGCAAAATAAACATTTGTTACACTGCCCTTTATTGTCAATAAATAGAGGGATTTCCTCGCATTTAAAAAAAAATATTTTGTTAGACTTCTTCTATTACTACTAGATCTAGTATTCCAAGTATATTTTAATGTCGTTGAGTGGTTCGCGAAATCGTAGTTATAGGTATCGATACATCGCTTGAGTAAGATTGTTCTATCCTGGGAGGATATATTCTATTAACCTTGGATACTTGAGGGGAATAAATTTCTTAAGGGATACTATACATTCAGTGGACTCGATTTTCTTCTTTGAGAAAAATATTTTGTATATTATTTCTAATTTGTTTCTGATTCTATTATATCTACTGATTTTAATTTTTTAGTTTTAAAATATAGTTTAAGCTTTGTCGTTTCTTACAAGTTCTTCAAAAAATTTATTCTAAGTGTCTTAGGAATAAATTTAATGTTTAACTAATGTATTATCCATTTATTATAAGGACATTTATTAGCCTGTTTATCATCAATTTTCATTCTTATAGATCTAACGTATAAAAATATTATCACGGATAACAAAAAATATTGGATTATCTATTTCACGCTAGATATGTGATTTCATGTTGATTTTATATCATGAGATGAAAAAATTGATATTCTTCAAAACTCATATTTTGAGAATTTAAAATCATGATTTCGAATTTTTCAAATACAAAAATTGATCTACAAGTGAATATATATAGATATTATTCTTTTAAAAGCCAACTCCACATTTGTATCTACTATTATGTATTTCACTGTAAATAAAATTTATAATTCATATCATTAATTTTTAAACTATTATTAATTTTTAAACTATGTACATCTCATATATTGATTATTTTGACTAATATAGAATTTATTATTACTTCAAAACAATTTCTACTTTACCATTTATATTTACCCAATTCATTATTTTTTATTAAATTTATTTATTAACCAAATTGATCAATAAATGACTCAAAATAACAATGTTGGTTCGTCTTCTTAGTCATATAAACGAGAAATGCAAATTCAAAGTGAAAAAGTTATCCATACTATGTGGGAGGATTGTATTATAAACTAGTACACCACAACTTATATATGTTTAATCTTTTTTATTGATTTAAAGCCTGATCTATAAATCTTGTATTTTTTTAAAGAATATCTATATGATAGTGTATTATGAGATTTTATAAAGTTTTATTTATTTGATAAAATTGTTTAAAGAATTGAGACAACTTTAATTATTTTATAAGTTATGGAATTTTTATATTTATGAGAAAATATGCAACATAAAGAAAATTCAAATCACATGTCCAAATAAAACTCCATTTTCATTTATTGATTTTATCTTATGATTTCATATCATAATTTTAAATGGTGATTTTATATCAAATAATTAAACAAAACTCTATTTTCATTTCATGATTTTATCTTGTGATTATAATTTTAAATGGTGATTTTATATCGAATAATTAAACGGGCCCTAAATATATAAAGTTATGTACAATTCAATTGGTTTGTTGTCGAAATTCCATAGGTTATGTAAAATATTAAATGGATGCAACTATATGGCTCACGTCATTCGTATATGAAAAATGTCATTTTCCTTAAATTAATGTACAAAACCCCAACGTGTCAATACGTATACACTTGAAAATATATTTAAAATTTATCGATTTTTATATCGATAGTAAATTAATACTTTCTTGCTTCATATTAATTGAATTTTTGAGGATTTATTCAAGTTCAAAACAATAGAATTGTTTAAAGTTTAAGATGGATGTTCGATTTTTTTTAAAATTTATTCTTTCATTTATTGAATATTTATATTTTCTAAGAAATAAAGTATACTACTTATAAAGTTATATTTATGATTTCACAGAAAATAATAGTGAAAAATTATGATTTAAATTATATCCTTAAATATTTTTCTTAATACGCGTGCATTGAGGGGGTATTTTTTAGGTTGGATACATTTCATAAAGAAAACTATTCATTCCTAGAAAATACTATTACTTACCACGGTTCATTTTATGATAGTCGATATAATTAGTTTCTGAAATTAAATTAAATTAACTCAACATGTAAATTTTAAATTTAGATGATAGAAAATTATACGTAAGATACCATAATTAAGTTATAATCCGTTCTCATATGAAAATGATGAAAAATATACATTTTAAAATGTTGATCGATCAAGTACATATAATTTAACTCTAAAGAAGTGACTTTGACAAAGAGAAGTTAACGAAGAGAACGATATATACTTTTTACTAACTTAGCCTTAATAAATACTTTTCAAATATGCAACTCTTTAATGGTTACATATTTTTTTATTATGTATATAAAATTCTCGTTATTTAAAGAACATAATAAATGCCGTCTTTATCATTAAAAACATCAATTATTTGAAATAAAATAAAATAAAATAAAAATAAAAATAGAAACATTAATTATTTTAAAACAAATGAATAATAAATAGGTTCACAATCAAGTACTCTTTTAACGTGAATAGAACATTGTATAGAAATTACATGTTTAAATTATGTACATTCATGAGAAGAACCTAATTTATATTCTCAACTACTTCGAAAATGAAAAGAGAGTCTTTTGGTGGTGTGCCACCCCTATTAAAGGACATAACGATAAATCTATCTCGCCATTTAGAAATTTGAAACCTTGATTGATCATCAATTTAAAATTTTATTGAACTTTAAAATATGAATGATCGATAACATGTAAGAGGGCCCCTACTTGCTTACTCAAAGGCGAAGCTAGGTGGGGTTTATGAGTTCGGACGAATTCATTAGCTTTTTCATAGATTCTATATTTGTACTGGAAAATTAAATAAAAATACCTCTAATAAAATTGATTGATGGTGGTCACAGCTAAAGAAGAAAATGCTTTTCACACTAGAATTGTGGTTTCGAACCCCTCCCCCCTCTCTTTTTTTTTAAAAAGGAAATTTAGAAGAACACCCAAACTCTTAGAGTGTGTTTGGTATGAAGGTTCCCATGTTTGGTTGGGACAAAAGTTATGGAAAATGTTTTCCAAATCAACTCATTTTTCTCAAAATTAAGGAAAATGACTTCCCTTAAAAAATTAAGGAAAACATTTTTCAAAACTCTCCTCCAATTTCAAATTACATTTTTTGGGGGGAAAAACATCGATTTTAAAAAAATATTTTCAATTTCAAAATTTTATTTTTTCACCCGATCCCTGACCCCCCCCTCACCGGCCAGCCCCCCACCCCCACCCTCCCCCTCCCCAAAAAATTAACCCACTACCCCCACCCCACCCCACCCCCACTCCAGAAAATAATAATTTTGATTTTAAAATATATTTTAAATTTCATAAATTACTTTTTACTCTAGTAAAAATAAAAGATGTCTTTCAAAAACATTTTTCATTCATAAATCAAACACAAAATCATTTCCGGAAAATATTTTCTACTCACCAACCAAACATGAGAAAATAAGTCCAAAATCTACTTGTTTTCCAGGAAAACATTTTCTAGGAAAACATTTTCCTTCATACCAAACACACCCTTAATCTTGGCTGCACCTCTGAATTCCTACACACATTCCTCTCACAAGAAGCAGAACATCAAAGATACATAATACATACTATTGTCCAATTAATATCGACTTCTCATACCACCTAAAAAAGTAATGGTGGAGTTTCATCGATGGTAAGTAGTATTTATAAGGGCAACTTTCACATATAGCAAATAAAAAATTCATATTTGTATGTTATAGCAAAGTTTGCATAATTGCGCTCCATAGCAAACATATAACTGTATAATTCGCTATACATATACAATTGTATGATTCTCTGGCCTAAATTGTATAATTCGCTGGCATCACCATACATATACAATTGTATAATTCACTGGCCTAAATTGTATAATTCGCTGCAATTGTATAATTCACTGCAATTGTATAATTCGCTGCAATTGTATAATTCGCTGCAATTGTATAATTTGTTATTGAGCACAATTAAATCAAAGGGTAGCTATTATATTTATTTTATATTATTAATTTGCTATTATATACAATTATCCCTATTTATAATAGCATTGGGCTCTCAATATATATAAATTCCTCTTCATGATCCATAATTTTTGAGATATCGTCCCCTAAACAAAGCTCGTTTTAAAAAATCTAAATTTTAAACTTGAGCTCAAGATCCTTCAAATTTCCGTGTCTTCCTATAATGTTTTCTAGCACTCCCTTCCCTTTATGCTTCTCAATTTTCAATTAATGGATAAATATGTTTTCAGCTTCAAACAATACACTTATCATTTCACTTTTTGTAAAGCAGATCAAGTTATCAAGCCATACGAATGACTATTGATGGAGCTAGCGATGCAACAGAAAAAAAGAGAATTAATTAATGGTCTATGCAAATAATAATAATTAAGATATTGGATTATACTTGGTACATTAGATCATTTAAAGATATTCTGTTGGATTTTAAAAGATGTGAATAGAAAATAAAGACTGGTGACTTTTATGAAGAGTTGTAATTTTAATGAAAAGTTGTGACTTTAATAAAAAATTGTGACTTTTATGAGGAGTTGTGCTTTTATTAAAAATTGTGACTTTTATGAAAGGTTGTGACATTTTCAAAAGAAATTAACTTTTTCAAAGGGTTGTCACCTTTTCGACAAGGCAATAATAACTATGTTCATACTACCATTTGTTGTTTATAAAGATGTGTAACAACTGTTTAACTACTTTTTTATCCGTTTAGATGTAAAGGCATACCATTGGTTCTTTCATTTGAAGGAAAACTATCTTATTAGATATATATTCATATTATATATAATATATATACTAATTTTACTTATATTTAAATATATATATATATATATATATATATATATATATATATATATATATATATATAATATATATAGCTGCCAGATACACTTAAATAAGAAGACATATGAGTGAGATGGGAAGGGAGAGAAGCGAGAAAATAATGTATCTAGATACATGTAAATTCAGTGTTTTACAAGGTGGGAACGTAAGGCGAGGCGTAAGCCTCGAGACGTAGACGGTAAGCCCTATGAATCTTTAAATTTTTAATTTCTAATATAGTATTATAATGTAATAACACAAAATTATAAAAATAAGTCAATAGTTTGAAATAATTACAAATATGATTAAATAAAGGGATAATGCATATGTCACGATCCAAATCGAGTCGTGAGTGACACCCACACTTAACTACCTAGGTGGGCGAACCAACGAATTCAACCTTAAATTATATTATACAAGAATAATGCGGAAGCTCAAAATATAATTAATATCGTTTCCCAAAACCTGAAAGTCATCACAACAAGGACATCTAATCTCCATATACTAAGTCTAAGAATATCAAATACACCAAAATAAAAGAATAACATGGTATGTGTCCGAAAACATAGGACATCATATCATGACCGAGAGAATCCAGCACGAGCTTGAATGAATAGCTCACCCTGGAACCTGATATGCTGGAGACTGGCTAGAGCTGAGGGCAATTCGAAGTCATTGGTACACTCGCTGCACTCCATGAAAGGAAAACAAAGAAAAATACAAGTAAGGCTCAGTACGGGGCAACATGTACTGAGTAGGTATCATCGGTCAAACCAAAATAGAAACTAATATACAATGAATAATAGTATGAACTCAAATATAGCACTTAACAGGTGATAAGTAACAAAAAACATGAACCGGTGTCAAAAACACTAAAGTAAGTATGGAATAAGTCAACAATATCAACATCATCATGCCTCCAACCAAATCATTTGGGGAATTGAGTTCTTTGAGATTGAGTACATTCCGTTAATTCAATATGTTTTCCTTTAATATTATCGTGTCGGAACGTGACACTCTGATCCAATTATACCGTGTCGGGACGTGACATTCCGGTCCAAGAATACCGTGTCAGAACGTGACACTCCGATCCAAGAATACTGTGTCGAAATGTGACACTCCGATCCAAAAATGCCGTGTCGGAACGTGACACTCCGATCCAATTATACTATTATTTATCATTTATTATCACCACTTTCAATTCATTGATAATATTTCATCAAGCATTCTTTATTCAAGGCATCACTTCGATAAAGAGGGTTCAAGAATATAAATTTCATGGTCTCAGGATTTCAGATCAATCACAAAACACACAATCAAGCCACACAACCACACAATCAAGTACATAGAAAACTTTACAATATCATTCAATGCAAATCAATCACTATTAAGAGTTTACTATCAAATAACATTAACCATAACCTACCTCCATTGAAGAACCGAAGTCAAGCAAACTATTTCTTCAATGCTTTTTCTTTCCTCGATGCCTCCGAACCTTTTCAATCTGTCAAGTATATGCACAATTTTTGTAAGTTAATGAGTCTATAAACGCTCATATTATTTTATATCTAACCTAGACCCAAAACTCACCTAATTCTCTAATTAATTCCTGATTTTGATGCTACTTAATATTCCAACTCTCATATTTCTCAAATTCAAACCTAGGATTAAGTCATAATTTCTCCAAACAGTACAACCCTAATAACTTTCATATAATATAGTATCCCACAGTACGCTGGAACATGGACATGTATCATAATGTGATGACCAGAAAGAACTTTACAACTCCAAAATCAATAGAAAATATTAACCTCTAATAACAAAATAATATTTTAACACATATTACTTCCATTCAACTATCACCGTCAATGAATATAAAATCAATTTTATCATCACTGCAATCATTGCCTTATTATTGGCAATGATTGGATCACTCACTCTTATCCTCAGTAATAAAAGCACGATCAATTCATCCAATTTGCTGCAATTCAACTCTTAATTTTTCAACCCAAATAATAGTATAATACTAGTTCCTATATGCAACAATATTATAAGTAGACACAAATTGAAACTCACTTTAGGATTATCGGAAGTGTGATGCTTTCCTCTGTCTCTCTTGTCTAATTTCAATATAATAATAATAATCCTATGACATATGTTCATACTTACAAAAATACATACTAAACTTATCGGAAATACTTATCAGCCTCCTTACTGATGATTGTGTTGCCATAGTTGAAGTTTCTGTTGAGTTTTTAACTCAAGATAGGAATTCCTAATTATTGTTAGGACTAATTATGAGAGTGGTAGAAGTGACCCACTATTTGTTTTACTGCTATTTTTTTAACCACTAACTACGTAAATTATTAAAACTATCCCAAAAATTTTATAATTATAATTACAAATAGTTTAAAATATCTATTTAGAATCTTATCGTAAAATATTTTATGAAATAAAAAATTCTAAAACTCAAACGACCAAATGAGTCGTTACAACATAAGTACCCCCTAGCCTATGACCGAAATTTCAGAGACACACCTAAACTTAACTAAGATCCCGTTGAACTCATTTAATTCGTATTTTTGTGAACCTTTTGTACTGATGTGGCACCTTCAACCACCTACGTTGGTTGTATTTGTACACACTCGCCGCCATGTGTGTAAATAATTTTTCTTAATTAAAAATTATTTTTTTTAAAAAAAAAAAATTTAAAATATTTCTTAATTTTTTAAATTAATAAAACATAAATTTTTAATTTTTTTAAAGAAAAATATTCTTATTTTTTTGATCTTGTATTTAAATTAAGTTAACATTTTTTTACATTGTATCGAAACTAATTCTTTTTACTTACATTCATTTTTTTCTCTTTTATTTTTCTATTGAGTTTTTTTTTTTTGTCTTTCGTTTGAATTTGATTTCAAATTTCTAAGTTAATTTTAAACGGATATCATAATACGTATAGAAAATAGAAAAAAAGGATAAAAATATTAAAACATTAAAATTAAAGAATTTGTTTTTGCGTGAATGATTTTGACATTTTGGATAAAAATGGTAAGTAACTCTTTTTTAATGATTTTGACATTAAAAAGGATAAAAATATTAAAACATCAAAATTGAATGTGATAAACTTGATGCTCTTTTTAATGGACAAACTATAATTTCTTTATTTCAAATTAAATTTGCATTCATTATTTATTTGTCTTAAAAATAGAATGTGTTTTTGCGTGAATGATTTTGACATTTTGAATCAATCTTTCAATTGTGATCGGATTTGTTCAATTGCAATCATGATTGAGTTGAGGAACTATGATCTTATTATTGGTTATTTTTTTTGCTTTTTAAAATTATTAATAAATAAAAAGAAACAAAAAATTGAATTAAAAAAGTAAAAATTGAATAATGTTTTACGTGGCAATGATGTGGCACTAACAAATCAATGACGTGACTCATGTGAAATGCATTTGTCATTGTGAGACTGATATTATTATTTTTGTGTGATATTAAATTCACTTGAAAAGAGATTAGGGGGATAAATAATTATCCATAAAGTTAAAGTATTAAAGTAAGTTTCACTATCAAGTTTAGGAGAAATATTTTGTATTTTTCTCTAATAAAAACACCATTCCATCATGAATAAAAATAAAATTACTTCCAAATAGCTAAATAAAATATAATAATTTTGAGATATACGACAAAACCATGAAGACCAATGATAAGTGGAAAAATAAAATTTCGTAATGTATTTATAAAAGAAATGTTACATAATATATAATTACTACTTTTTATAATTTGATGTCTCATATTAACGTATATTTAAGTAATTATTAACTCCTAAACTAGTGAAATTTCGGTAACGATATATCCCTTCATTCATTTTATCTTCTAGTTTTATTTATCAGAATAATTAATAATGGTTATGTTGTTAATTACAAGTAATTAATATATTTTAATAAGAGAAAAGACATAAAGCACCATTAAAGTTGTTTTGAATTTTTAAAAAGACACATTAACTTTATGGGTGTCTTATTTCTCCACTGAACAATTTAGAAGTATTATAAATATCTCACTTTTAATCCCACCTCAGTTGCAAGAAAAGAAGTGCAATCATGCACCAATGATTATTTGATACATATAAAATTCTTTTTATTTTTAATTTTTAGTTTCATTTTCATTAACTTTATTTTCATATATTTCCTCTTTCTTCTTCAACCTTCATTACTCCTCTTTGCTGTAAATCCTCCAAAAGTAGCGGTTATTGTCGCCTTCAACGTAGCCTGTTATCTCCAGTATTCAAATTAGCAAATCAGAAGAAATAAAAGATGAAAAGAAAAACACAAAGAACTATCCGAGTCCACAGAATCCACTATGTGTCCTTAAGAAATTTAATCCCCTCAAGTACCTGAGGTTACAGATTAATTTCTCCCAAGATAAAACGGATTAACCATTAAAGAAGTAGCGGTACCTCAAACTTCAATAAATTCAACGAACTCAAAATGACAGCAACAAATCACACATACAGACACAATCGATCGATTTTGTTTTGTAAGAAATGTATGCAAAAGAATGGAAGAATTCAATGCTGAAAAATGAGAGACAACTTCTCTATTTATAGCCAACAAAGGGTAAAGGTCACAACTCTTAGGAAAGAAGAAAACCTTCTAGAAAGGTCACAACACTTGGAAAAGGCGCAACCTTTCAAATGGTCATAGATCTTTAGAAAGGACACAACCTTTCATAATGGTCACAACCTTCCGGCAAAGTGACAACCCTTCAAGAGAGTCACAACCCTTCATTTCCTGTTCATACCTTTAAAACCCAATAATCTCCGACATGAATAGAGAATGAATATTTTTTAAAAACTTATGCATGAAAAACTGTGTGATTCGTAAGTAAGGGTTAATCGCATCTGGATAAGTAGGTTTCCCTTTAAACTTTTCGTAGTGAACATATATCGGATATACTCGATCAATTGGTAGATTTGATATCTTTGAACCGTCGAGCTTTGGTGTATACTTAGACAACATAAGTCACACAATCAACCCTTGAACTGTTTGGTTCTCATTGTTTTGTTCGTTTCAGCAATGAACACATCTCGGTTAATAAGTGCTTAGAGAACTGGCCTTATCAGATTCTCCTTGAAGCAGCTTACACTTCACACTTAGATAGGTGATTTTTAAATATGTTATCCCGTAGATACACCATTTGATATACCCTGTATCAAACTTAGAAACCATTAAAAAGTCGTAATGTCTTTATTCTTGTTACTGAATATTGTCTTATCATGAGAATGAACCATAAAAAATAATATTTTGACAATGTTGAACCGTCATTAATGACTTTGTTTGATCTCCTTGAACCTAGATCTTGGGATCTCCAGTATTCTAGGTAGAGTTACCGCCACAATGACTTGTTCTCGGCCATAGTCTCATTTCCTTTGATAATCTATCAACTTCCTCTCTAGTTAGGCCTTTTATTAGTGGATCCGATACATTATCATTTGATTTTACATAGTCAATTATGATAATTTCACTAGAGAGTAGTTCTTTAACGATATTATGTCTATGTCATATATGACAAGATTTTCCGTTATACATCTGCTCCATGCCCAACCTAGTGTATGCATACAAGAGCTAAAGGTTTGGGACAAAAATCTTTCAACAAATCTCGGAGTCATTCAACTTCTTCACCAGTCTTATCCAGAGTGATAAACTCAGCTTTCACAGTAGAGCGAGCGATACATTTTGTTTGGAAGATTTCCAAGAGACTTCTCCTCCACCAATCGTAAATACATATCCACTCGTGGATTTTATTTTATTTGACCTAGTGATGCAATTTGCATCACTATACTCTTTCAATACGTTGAATACTAGTTATAATGCAAAGCAATAGTTTGTTAAGTATGTTTTTTTTTTAAAAATACTCAAAACTCTCTTCATTGTCATCCAATGAGTTTGATTGAGATTACTTGTGAACTGACTCAGTTTACTAATAACACATGATATACCTGATCGCGTACACTTCATGATATATATATCATATTTCTCAATAATCTAGCATAATTCAATTGTGAGTCACCTTTTCCTTCATTCTTTTGAAGTACAAAGCTCACATTTATTGGAGTCTAGTCAATATTGAAATTCAACTACTTGAACTTTTCAAGTACCTTTTCAATCACATTAGTAACTTTAATTTCTTTCATATTAAAGTTACTTTCTAGCATATACTTAGTAGCATTTATGTCATATGTGTCTCTTTTGATGATCAACATTTTATCAACATAAAAATAAATAATGACCTTGTGATTTGGATTGTTTTTAATGTAAAACATTTATCACATTCATTAATCTAGAATTCATTTGTCAATGTAGTTTGGTCAAACTTCGCATATCATTATTTGGGCGCTTGTTTTAGTCCATAAAGTGACTTAACAAGCTTACACATTTTTTTTACCAGGAATCACTAAGCCCTCAGGTTGTTCCATGTAAATTTCTTCCTCCAAAAAAAATATTTTTACATTCATTTAGACAAATTCGCAACTAGCGCAATTAACATTGAATCAATGTAATCCTAGTTAGAGGCTATTATATGTCAAAATAATCAAGGATTTGTTATTGACTAAAGCCTATGACAACAAATCTTGCTTTGTACTTGTCAATAGTTTCATCAATTTATTTTTTATTTTTTTAGATCTACTTTGAACTCAAAAGTTTATTTCCTGAAGGAAGATCAATCAACTCCCAAGTCTGGTTACTCATGATTGAATCTATCTTACTATTAACAGACTCTTTCCAAAAAGAATGAGTCCACAAAAGACATATCTTTTTCGACTATATGGACTCATTTTCAAGAAGAAATATTACAAAATAAAACCCGGAGGAAGTAATTTGTCCATTGACGTTTACTCCGCCTCTGAATCTCCTTATTAAGTACATTCTCCTTTGGTTCTTTCCAAGGTCGTTTAGACCCTTTACATGACTATCCGGTGGTTCGGACTTATTAACCATAAATCAACATGCTTTACTATTTGTAGCATATTCAATGAATATACAATCCACAGTCTTAGGTCTTATTTTTACCAGTTTGGAAATAGCTCCCTCATTTCCATATCTCATATGGAATAGACTATATTGAAAACTGTTAGATCACTACCTTTCAATAGTTATTGTTTGTATATACTCTAAGGAGCGACAAATAATTTTCTATTAGGATACAACAAAGTCTGATAAAAAATTTTGTTGTTCCTTTCTTAACAAACAAAAGTTTTCTGTTTGTTGCTCCCTTTATTGATAAAACTTTTTATTTCTCTTTTTCTGAACATACAAAAAAAATGTTGTTCTCTTTTGCTATAATGATAGCATCCCCCCCCCCTCACAAGTTTTGTGGTAAACCTGAACTTATAAATAGGACATGCAACATTTCCTTCAAAGTTCAGTTTCTCCGGTCAACAGTTTCATTAGATTGAGGTGAGAATGTGCAGTCATGATTTCATTTTCTGCAAAAGAAGATTTATATTCTTCACATCTACCACTTCTAATCATGAAATATTCAACTGACTTTCAACTTTAGTTTTATATTGCCTATATGTTTCTATTGCTTTATCCTTACCATTCAGCAAATAAACATAATAATATCTAGTGCAATTGACAATAAAATTTATGAAATACTTTTTCCCATCACGAGATGGTGTTGACTTCATATTACAAATGTCAGTGTAAATCAAATCAAAGGTATGTTAATTCATTTCAACAACACATACTTGACATTGATTTATTGCGCTAGAAGTTAGGCAAAACTTCTAAGTTGATCAGGTTTTGCAAAGTTTTGTAATTGACACGTCTCAAATATTTATGTCACAAACAATTTGAGTCAAACAAGTAAGAACAAACAAAAACGCTAAGTTTGAAAAAAAAACTTCTGTGAGGTAACCTTTTCCCACAAATATTTTGTTCTTTACTTTTTATAATTTTTCTCAAATACAGACATTGTTTTACAGTTAACACCTTGTCATACGTTCTTTTAAGAAGGACATTTTCATAACATTCAATTTGTTATAGAATTACGCATGAGCATTGTCTCATTGGTCCAATAAGGGCAATATCACCCAAATGTTTGTTTTACAACACAAACATAACATGTCACTTTTCACCAATGTTCATGTCTATACAAAAAAAATTAATAGACATATCTTTTCATGAAAAATCACAATATTTTAAGTGAAATTTATTCATCAAAAAATACAATTCTTTTGAACGAGTAATATAATTTTGTGGTTTTATACTAGTCATCTCATATACTAGTAAAAGAGAGACTCAATGACCACAATATCAAATATACTCCAAGAATTTTGTGGGTCTAACATGATACAAGAATGTCATCAAATTTCATATCTTGTACTTTCAAATTTAAATTAGATAGTAAGTCTAATTTTATCTTATCACAAGTAAAGAACCCCCACATTTTAAATATGTTCTAAAAAATATTTTTCAAGTATTTGAAATTATTTTTCACATATTTTTCCCATGCTTTCAAATTATATACATCAAAATACACATTGACAACAAGAAGCCTTCTTTTGGAGATTTAATCCATAGAAACACCCATTGGAGGCACAAAAATCACTAATTTTATGTTACTGTTTTTTTTTTCTTTATGTCATAACTAGACAGACCACTTAGTATTTAGAATACTAACAATAAAGATTCAATCTTTATACAACTTGTTTCTAGTTTAACGGTGAAAGTTTTTATATTCTTCTAATCGTTAACTGAATGAACCTCGAATTCTGATGAAGTTTTTTTATATTCTTCTAATCAGTTTCCAGAGTATCTAACAATTGGTGAAGTTTCTCTGAACTTCAAACCAATGCACAATTTGATTTGCTCGTGAAGTTCTTATATTCTTCAAACCAAAGGAGTACAAAAAAATCAGAAGATTTAGTCTCCAAAAGTCAAACACAATCAAATTTTTCATGGAATATAAAACTACAAAAGTTTTTTCCCCTCTTAACATAATACATATTAGTAATAATCATGACGTAATGACCGTCTATCCTAAAATTTATGAGATAAATATCATAACTTATAAAGGATATGGAGGAAAAATAAAATAATCAAGTGAAATAAAAATAGAACTTGATTTTTACTCTGATTGAATCATATTTTATCTGTCAGCAATGATTTCATGCAAGTCACTTACCTTGCTATTTTTTTTCCTTTTCTCAGTTTCCATCATATTTTTATTTTTCTCAAGAAGACATTTAATTTCAACAAGAAACTAAAATCAGGTTCAAATATTTGAACATTTACTTCTTCTCATAGTTATGTAAAACCAAGAATATAGAAAAAAATAATTAAGTGCATATCATAACCTTTATGCACAAAATAATTTTTCTTATTGAAAAGAAAACTGAAGGGGTGCAATGCTTGAATGCACTTGAGAAGAAAATAAGATTTATTTTACCCATCAAAGAAAAACTTACTACAGATTATATACTCGAACATATTAAAATAGTAATAATTCATCTCAAATCTCTTTTATCATACGATAAAATAACTTTCTTTGTCTTCTTCTTCTTTTCAACAAAAAGAACACAAAAAATAGAAGTAATTTTCTTACCACAGAAAATACCATCAATATAAATTTCTTAAGCTTGTTATCTCCTGTATTCAAATTAGCAAATCAGAAGAAATAAAAGATGAAAAGAAAAACACAAAGAACTATCCGAGTCCACAGAATTCACTGTGTGTCCTTAAGAAATTTAATCCCCTCAAGTACCTGGGGTTACAGATTAATTTCTCCCAAGATAAAACGGATTAACCATTAAAGAAGTAGTGGTACCTCAAACTTCAATAAATTCAACGAACTCAAAATGACAGCAACAAATCACACATACAGACACAATCGATCGATTTTGTTTTGTAAGAAATGTATGCAAAAGAATGGAAGAATTCAATGCTGAAAAATGAGAGACAACCTCTCTATTTATAGCCAACAAAGGGTAAAGGTCACAACTCTTAGGAAAGAAGAAAACCTTCTAGAAAGGTCACAACACTTGGAAAAGGCACAACCTTTCAAACGGTCATAGATTTTTAGAAAGGACACAACCTTTCATAAAGGTCACAACCTTCCGGCAAAGTGACAACCCTTCAAGAGAGTCACAACCCTTCATTTCCTGTTCATACCTTTAAAACCCAACATAGCCTCCATGATGTTTCTCTGTTACAACAATATTTCCGCCACTAAATCATCACTAAAAAAAACTAATTCAACTCTCAAGTTACTAAAGTAAGTTAATGGAGTTCTATATTCAAGCCAAAAATAAAAATAAAAATGGAGTTTCATAGTACTCACTAATCAATTTGTTTTCGATTTTTTATTTAAAAAAAAAGAGGATTAAAGAAGAAAAAGAAACAAAGAAAAGCAATAGACAAGAAAAAAGTGATAAAAATGGATGAAGTAAATGGATCTTCTCAATTGAAGAAGATGAAGAAAGATTATTGGATTTTTGAATTTGGGTGAAGAAAGTAATGGAAAAGAATGAATTCGTCAAAGAGAGAGCATCAACGTTGAGCTTGCTTTGAAAAAATAATTCAAATCGATTTTAGGGCTATCAATGGCTCTTTTCTCTTTAATTTTGGAAAAGATGATGTAAATTAATTAGATAATTAATTAAAAACTAAAATGACACGCGGCACTTTATAATTGATTAATGGCAGTGAAAATACTGCCTCACGCGTCTCATGTGTGTGGTAACAATTCTGACGAGGAAATGAGTCAGAATGACTTATTTACAAATATATGAAATAGTTCTATGGAGTAATAGGTCACTTTCAAAATGAAAGTGTTTTTATATAAATACGAGATAACTTTAATGGTGATTTTATGATTTTTTTCTATTTTAATAATTAAAACTCCAACTCATCTATTTATTTGGGTCATTTTCTTTTGATGTTATTTTCATTGTACGGAATGTACTTTCATGAACTGGCACAAATTGATGTATCCACAAAACTCTAAAAAAAAAAAACTAATTATATATTTGTATATTAGTACTTGTGGTTTTCAAGCCACTGATATATGCTGCCATTTAATTATGTCAAATCATTCAAAAATTATTTATTGATTTGTCGTTTACTACTTTTAGCAGACCCAAATTTGAAAAATATTTACTTCTTGATTAATCAAATCAATATTTAAGGAATTGATTTCTCACCTGATCATTAAATTAATTAATACTATTTATTAGTTATATTATTATAATTCTTAATTTTTTTCTATCTTGGTTTATTATTGTTTGGTAATAATAGGAAAAATGTACAAGTATCTCCAGATTATGATCAAAATCTCAAAGACACATCTGAAAGTCATCTTATCAAGGACATTTAATTCTCAAATACTAAGTCTAAAAGTATCAAAAAAACCATAATAAATGAATAAAATAGTTTGTGTTCGAAAACTTAGGATATCATGCCGAGAGAATCGAACACGAGCTATCTAGAATGAGGAATATCACACTTGCACAAAAGGAAAACGACGAAATATATCAATAGGGGTTAGTACAAGGTAATATGTACTGAGTAGATATCATTGGTCGATTCAAAATAGAAACTAGTATGCATAAAGTAATAACAAGAATCAACTATAACACCTAACAAGTGGCAAATAACAAGCAACATGAACAAGTGACAACAATAATAAAGCAAGTATGTAAATAGTCACTATATCACGACACACACGAGGACTCATGCCTCCACGACCACACCACACTCTTTTAGGAAATGAATTCTTTGAGATTGAGTACATTAGTATTTTAATATGTTTTCCCTTAAGGGGTCGTTTGGTAGAATGCATTAGGATAATGCAGAATATGATGTATTAGTAATGCCTGCATTATTAATGCAAGTATTAGTAATGCTTGCATTAGTTATGCTTGCATTATTTCTTATACATTGTTTGGTTTGATGTATTGAAAATTGTAAGCCTTGTATAAAGTCTATTAAAAAAATATTTGTTTACAAAAATATCCCCACTCTTTTATTTTGTACACTTTCTTTTACAACAAGGTTCTTTAATAAAACAATCATAATAGAATTCTTTGCTAAAATGTCATTAGCTCTTCTTTTTCCTCAAAAATAAATTAAATAATTTTTAACATTACTGTATAATAGTTTTTAGGAAATTCGGAAAAAAAAACTCACTTATATTGTTTTTTTTTGTGTGTGCACCACATATTGGCATTGATAGAATCCATAGAAACACTTTGAATAAGATGAAATTTTCTATGATACTTATAAATTACGGATTCAAATCACAAAATCAATAACTTGTTATAATAATTTTACTTATCACATCCTAAGATTGGAAGTATATCAAAAATGTAATGAAGATTTAAATTAAAACTCATAATTATATTTCAAGATAATCATTTAACATTGATAATTTAAGTCATTTGAATATCTCATCATTTAACCCCCATCGTGCCTCAAAATCTACCACCAGCAAACTAGTTATTTCAAGTTCTCAATATTTATTTTTTATCTACTCATTCCCTAAAAACAATAATATTTTATTATTATATTATTATTATTTCTAGAAGCAATAGTATGTGTGTTATTCCTTTTTTTCAATTGTGTTTCAATTTTGAAGAACGTAGTAGAGCAGCAACATTTTTTAAAATTTCAAAATTATATTATCAAAAAAAAAAGATCGTTGTATCAAAAATCTTTACAATTGCAATAATCTATATGTTTTATTACTGCATTTTGCAAAGATTATGTTTTGAGAACAACATTAGTTTACCGTGGAAACGTATTGAAAATGTTTTGATAAGGTTCAGAGGGTAGTTTTGTCATTAGTTAATCTAATGCAAGTGTTAAAATCATGTGTATTACTAATACCTAGAAATCCATGGTATTAGTAATACACTCCTTAATACACAATATAGTGTATAACTAATGCTTGCATTAGTTATACATAGGATGAAAAAGTGCACCAAACGAGGTATAACTAATACACAAAGTTAATGCATGCGTTATTTTTGTTAATACACTCTACCAAACGACCCTTAATGTTATTGTGCCGCAACGTGACATCCGATTTAATAATATCGTATTAGCTCGTGCCGCCCCATCCAAGTATATTGTGTCGGCTCGTGACACCCAAATCTAACAATATAGATGACTCATCACTATTATCTTCTCTTTTTTCAAGTTATTAACAACATTTCATCAAACCTTCTTTATTTAACCCATCACTTTAATAAAATAAATTTAACATTATAATTTAATAATAAAATAATAATATTAAAAATTGAAGCTACTAGTTACCAAAATCAAAATCAAACGGCAATGACCATGAACCCAATTCAATTGATTCTACCCTATTATTAAATATAACATTCAACTAATATTGGTCTTAATCACTTAGTAAGCATTAGCACGTCATTCTATAATAATGGAAGACAAAGTTTGTCTCCACCAAAATCAACTAGTAACACGCTATGATCCTAAAACTTGCACCTTTCAATTTCTTATCCTATTTCAGTTACAATAATAATTTATTGGAATTCCTTACTTTATAATATATCTGTAGATGAAGATTCCTCGCTCGTACTATTTTACTGGGTATATTGTAGTTGCACGTTTACAAAGTTACATTTCTTTGTTGAAGGAAATTAGAATCGAGAGATAACTGATAGTTTTGAAAGATAGTAATTATTAGGTGAACGATCATTTGAAAAATTAAATCTTTTTTTTTTAAATAATTAGGTTTTAAAGTAATTGTTTGTATATTTTATTATTATAAAAGAGACAATCTATATAGATTAGCATGAAGGTTTTCTAACTAATGTCAAATCAATAATTTTCTTCTCAAAATAATATAAAGAATTTTTTTCTAGTTAGACTTTTATATATCAATGCAATAAAAACGAAATCAAAGTAAAGAAATTTGTTTATGTCACGATAATCCATCTTGTTTTGTACAATGGAGTTCATCAATAAACTAAGATATTTTGACCAAAATTGTTCATATACATACTCAAAGACACAAATTCAAAGTTGTATAAAGAATTACATTGATCTAAATCACATTAATTAATTAATTAATTTATTAATTTCTTAATTTTATATATATATATATATATATATATATATATATATATATATATAATAATAAAAAATTGATACTCAGTTAACTTAGGACTTGTTTGACCCCGAATAAATTTTGAAAAAAATTGGGAAGTGGTGGTTGGTCATATAACTCGACAAAATACTTGTTAAGTATACCAAATTTTCAAATACTAGAAAAAACTAAAATTTGGGTCAAGTTCTAATATTTGAAAAAAATAAAAAATAAAAATTACCCCAAACTTTTATATAATATAAAAAATACACATCATTTATCAATTCCAACAAATATTTCTTACTACCTCCTCCGGAAAAGTTTGAGTTCTAATTTAAGTGATAAAACCGAGATTTTTTATTTATTTAATGAGTTATAATTATAACTGAATTAGTAACAAATTTGAGTATGAGATTATGTATCGTCTTGCCTATATTGTTATTTTATTGTTATTGGTTGTTATCAATTACGTTATAAGTTTTTTTTTTAACATAACATATTCATTATAAAATAATAATATAAATTTATGAGTATGTTTAATAATTTTTAGAACTTATGATATAATTCATATTCTTTGAAATAATCAAATACTTTTTGGAAAATTTGAGAACAAATACTTGTTGAAACTTCACTCAAATATGATTTACAAAAAAATATTTGAGAATTTTGAGATCAAACGCTAACTTAATTTGATACTTGGACAAACGTCCCAATTTAACAAGCTGCAAACAAACACAACCTTCAAATAGGAGTAAATTTCCTCTATCATCATTCAAAGTTTTAAGAAATTGGGAAAACTGTATATAATGATAAACTATTAATTTAAATTAAATGTTATAATCACACTTTGATTTAATTGTGCTATGTAGCAAATTGTTTGTCAATCGTTTCTCTCCCTCAAACTCTCGCTCGCTCCCTCTGTCGCTCGTCTCTTTCACTTTATACAATCAGAAATATATAAATTGTGTTTCTGTGTGTATAAAGCGAGAGAAAATTGTATATACACATGCAAATACAAATATCTACACTTATAATTATACAATACAAATATTCCCCTACCCAATTCTCTTTTGTCTTTCTCTCTTTCTCGTCTTATACAAAATATAATGTATAATTTATGTTTGTATAAAGCGCGAGAGAGAGATATTTGATATACAAACGTTTTATTTCGATTTAGTTGTATACAAATTCAAATTTTATACAGATATACAAACACATAAAATTAAATTGAGAGGTTGTCAACGGCTTATACAAAGAGGCTGCCAACAATTTATACAAATGGTCTGCCACCGAAATTATACAAATCTGAAGAGGATCAAACGAATTATACAATTGCTTCTTTTGTATATATGTATAGTGAAATAGCCTAGCTTCTTTTGTATATGCGTATAGCAAAATAGTCATAGCATGTTTGCTATGGAACACAATTATGCAAACTATAGTTATAACATACAAATATAAATTTTATATTTGCTATATATAAAAATTGCTCGAAGAAACTATACACTAAAATATTGTTTATATATTTATTAAGATAACAAAATTATTCACCTATTATTATTTATTTCAAAAATAAAAAAAATAACAAAAATCTCATTATCTCCTAATTAACATGTCATGTCATACAATGATACAGAGATGTGGAACTTCAAGGAGGTTCATAGATCAAAATACTTTGATCTACATAAAATAATATATATACATTATCTCATACTTTATCTATATATTAATCATGTGAAATTCAAAATTGTCAATCTTAATATGTTAGAATTTTATATATACATTTTACACAAAAATTGCTACCAAATTAAATATGGTGCAAAATTATGCTAATCACTTTCTAATCAGTAACCAAATGACACCTAAGCAATTATCATAAATAACTTACAACTTTCATAGCATTGACTTTGCCATACCTAATTTTAATACTAGGTAATTGCATATTATCTAAGATGATATGCACCAATAACTACACTAGGCATAATCTTTTAAACACGTGTCTCCTTCGAAGATAATATTTTTTTGTCCATTCATTAGCAACTTGATTAACTTCTCCATAATAATAAATTTGACTAGTTAAACAACTTCAATTTGTTGTAATTAAGATCATGACTCTAAGATGAAATTGAGATTGAGATAATTCATTAATTTGGACTTATTACTAGAGTTATAAATAACTCGAAAAGTATACACATATTCCTTCCATCAAAGAACCTTATAAAGCTAAACAAGATATTTAAGTGTACGTTGCTAATTAATTATTCAAATTACTACTCTCTCCGTTTAGTGGAAGAGTCAAAAAAATCACGAAGGGTGTTTAGAAATTACATAATAAAAGTTCTTTTAAAAAGGGAGAGAAATTGTTGCTAGTGAAATTCGAATAAGTGAGCAGTGACTCATTCAAGGAGTCTGAAATCACTAGGCTACAACATGTTATGTCAAGGGTGTCTAAAATATGTCACTTCATGTATCATATTACTTGTATATACAGTATTTTCCCCCAATTGGACACCCTGACTTGCATGTGCCTTCGCTCATGTCTCCGTCTCATATTAGTTGGTCATCCTACTAAAAATTATTGTAACGTATTAGTTATTCACTTTAGTAAATCAAGAAAGTATTAATTAAATTTTTCTATATTATTTTTTCAATTAATTTTTTTTAAAGTGTTCACATATGTTTGTAAAAATTTCAAAAAGTTTTTTAATTAAAATAGAATTGATAAAATTATCTTTTTATTCATGATTTATTTATATACGTATAAAAAGAAAAATGATCAACTAATGTGAAACGAACGAGTAGCACAATAATTGCTTGAGAAAATGTGTACTAATCGAAAATATAAGCAAAATATAGGTCAAAAGTTGCATTCTCACTTTAATAATTTACGTCACTTCATTGGCTTTGGCAGCTAGATAAGGTTCTAATTAATTACTGCTAAATGAATTTAAGTTTGATTAGGATTAATAAGATTTCGTATGATATTTTGTTAAGCACATTTAGTCTTTAATTATTTGAAATCATGTGCAATTTTTTTTTTTAAAAAAAAAAAAATCTCTTAGCATGTGAATAGTCACAAATTTCCTATAAGATCAATTATTTTCGACATATTATATTAAACTCCTAATGTTACTCGTATTTGAGGGTTATATATACTTCTAAAAATAATCTAAATATACTTCCTTTGTTTCTTTTTATATATCATCATTATTATAAATAATTGATTTATAATACTTGTCAATTTATAAATCAATGCATAAATTATACGTCTTTTGTCCACTTTTATTTGTCTTGTTACGCTTTCGAAAGTCAGTTTGACTAATTTTTAAAGTTAAATTAGATTATATTAATTTGATATTTTAAATAAAAAATTTAGATATTCAAAAACTATAAGAGTCTTATAAATTGAAATTTTTTGCATATCAATCTGATGAAAAAACATATCATCAAATGTTAGTTAAAGTTTTTATCGTTTGACTCTATCAAAAGGAAACCATGAAAAATAAAAGGACGGAGGGAGTAATATTTTTTTATTATACCCTTTATAGTTAATTAGTTTGAAAATAGATATTTGACCAACATAGAAAAATTAATAATTAATTAATGCTCATTATGATTACTCCATACATTGATTAATTACTTTCACCATTGCATTACTCTATAAATCTGATTTTGAAAAAAAAACTCAACAAATAAATTAAAAATAAAAGATGGATTTATTATTTATCATTTATTAAAAAATTGGCCTTAAAGAATATTAAATAAGGGAAGAATTGTAAACTTACTAGTTTCTTAATGCAAGCGAAAACTAAAAATGTGACATATAAAAAGGAACGGAGAAAGTAACATATTTCTTACATAAAAAATATACATTTTAATTCGTTAAATAATATATTAAACGTGATAAGTCATATATCATAAGAATCAAAATCAAAATATACTCAAAATTTGAGGGACCAAAAATGTTACTTTCTCAGTCCCAAATTATGTTATATTTTTCGTTTTTCAAGAGTTAAACATTTTAATTTTGACCAAAAAATTTCGCATGAAATCTTCAAGAAAACATTATTATTTTTTAATATCTGTAAACTACATAAAAAGTACTATAAGTCACAATATTTAATCATTCAAAATATTTAAAAGATCTATGAAAAATTATCATAAAAAATAAACTTATTTAAAACTTAAATCTAAAGTGTCGCATAAATTAATACAGATAATTATTTGAATCACTTGCTTGGTATGTGGTGTAAAAAGGTTCAATGTACTGTGTATATAACAACTTACTTTTAGATGATTTGAAATATATAATTTAATACGATATCAGAACGTATACATGTTTATTGTTTTGGGATCAAGATTGCAATCCTCATTATAAATAAAATAAATCCTTCCGCATATTTGTGAAAATTAATAGGAAAAACTAAGTAGTACTTAAACTTGTATAAAATTGAACAAATAAACACATATGTTTTACGTGATATAATGTACGCTGGACGCCACATATGATACAAGTTTTCACGAAGATTATCATGTAAGACTCATTTGCCTAGTCGTTCAACTTTATACAAGTTAAAAAGTATCTGCTTGTGCACATCCAAAGTTGGAGGACGTAAATGTCAAATAAAACTAAATTAAATGACACATTTATATATTTTACTTTTTACTTGACTTCACTTCTTTTTTCTTTTGTCATAATACATGTATAGATACAAGAATACATGTATCTATACATAAATACATATATTTATGCATAGATACATAAATCTCCTCCTCCTCCTCCTTTTTCTCCTCCCTCTTCTCATGCTGCTTCTTCTTCTAAAGATATACATGTATGTCATGCCCCGAGCCTACACCCTGGACGTGGCCGGCACTCGGAGACCATTGCTGGTCCCAAGCGAACCCTTGATTTGGCTTACTTAACTCAGCGGAAGACTTAACTCAATAAATAACTTTAAAATAATGCTTAGCCCAAAATGACAACTTAAGTCTTATCGTTTACAAGAGATATGAAAAGACTAAATAACTAACTCTATCTGTCTATGAAGTCTCTAAATTAAAGATGGATGTTGGGACAGGATCCCCAATCATCCTAACAATTGAAAACTGAAAGAAAATAACTGAAAAGTAAAGATGTCCTCAGGAATGAAGGGAGGCTCACCTACTAACTCTGAGCTGCTCACTGGATCAATAGTGCGCTGGAATGTCGATCCTAGTTACCTGTGTCTGCATCATAATACGATGCAGGCCAAGTGGTATCGGTACATTGAATGTATGAGTATGCGAATTAGAATGCTAAAATAACATAGGCTTGAAAAGGAGTAAGAAAGAACACTTACCTTGGCTCTGCTCAACTCATGAATAACTGACTCATTATAACTACTCATTTCATTATATAGCAGTTTAAAGACATGTGCAATATAATGAAAAGTTGTTTAAAACATGATTTTCAATTCTGTATATGCAAAAATACCATTAACTCTAAAATGTACGTAAAAATACAAAATAATCTGATGTAAATTCATAATCTTAATAATAAAGAAAATATATCATGCTTCTTCTCAAAGTCCACTCGTGCAATGCGTTAATGAAGTCTCATACCCTCATTTATACTAAGCAGAACCTCTTGAGGAATCATGCAACTACTATTGTTGGAGTTTCTCTAACCGACAACCATCACTTAATAGTTATAGTGATGATACAACGTTTTACCTCACGCTGCCAAGGATCATCCTAAACCTGCCAAAGTATAAAACCTGAACTGCCTAATGAATCTACTAGTAAACTGTGAAAATGATTCATCTAAAAAGTATGACCCTTTTCTACCCATGGTGGCTACATGGTTTTCTTGGAGACTTAGCTTGAGTTAATCTGAAACTCGCATCCCCACATCAGTATTCAATACTACTCCCAAAAATATACTGGCTTTTATATTTTTAAAACATACTGATTCTATGATTTGAGATTAGTGCTCAAAACATAGCTTCAAAACTCTCTTGTAAATCATAGTTTCCCTGCTTGCTTCATTTTATAAAGCTATAACTCTTTTTTGAAATCTAGCCCGAAGGCTCCTTGGAAACCTTAGCTTCCTTGTTTAAATGTGAAAACATTTCAAAATCTCTTTTGGGATACTTAGTCTCCCTATACTTTTGAAGAAAAGAACTTCAACTTAACTCTTTACTCTTTACTCTTTGCTTAGCTTGAAACTTGAGTTTTGAAACGACTCTTCGGGAAGTACTTAGTTCCCTTATATTTCTTTGAAGGAAATACTTCAACTCTTTAGGGAAATACTTAGTTCCCTTATACTTTTTTGAAAGAAAGACTTCAACTTTTACTCTTTATTTAACTCGAGACTTGAGCCTTAAAACGAAGTTCAAACGTTTAAATAAGACTCTTGGAACTTTAAGAAACTTTACTTGTCTTACTTTTTAACTTTAGACTTAATTCTTAGCTTCTTAGACTTTGATCATAATTTTCCATGAATTGGATTATGGATTCAAGGTTCATGATCTCATGTTTATGGATGATTTACTGATGTTTAGACGTACCTTAGAGTGTTGGAATCAACTAGAAAATGTGGATACATCACTTAGGAACTAGTACGAAAAGGTGGGGAATGAATGGGGTTAACTGGCGTCCCTGGCGCTCTGAGAGGCGTGGGGCGCTAGGCCCCAAACTTCAGAGGCCAAGTTGGGGTGTTCTGGCTAGCGCGCCGCCCCAAGACCCTATGGACAGACACTGTCCTGTGGGGGTATGGGAGGCGCGGCGCCCCAAGGCCCTACAGACGCGCGTTTTGACTTTTTTTCTCCGTTTTTCAACTCTAAACCTTTCCATCTTCCATGAATCTTCCTCCAAACACTTAGGATCACTAATATACTCAATATCCAATAGTTTAGACTCGTAAAACAGCCCAAAAACACAAATCAAATCAACTAGAACATCCTACTACCCATTAGATCAAGAATTCGATAATTGTTCATCAAAATATCAATGTTCATCATCCAATCTACTCTAACTTGCTGAATTGAATCAAATTGGTGTGTGGGTGGAAAAACCCAACGCAGATTGATGTCACATACCTTTTTAGGGATCACCCCCGACGATTTCCACAAGCCGAACTTCGACGATCTTGAACGTTCTTGTTTTCTCTTCTCTTTTCTCTGTTTTTTTTTCTCTTCTCTCAAAACCCTAACTTGATTTCTAAGAGCGTCAACTGAATGAAATCAGTCTAGACCCCAATTTATTACCCAAAAACGAAATAAAATAATTGGATAAGGAAAAGACAACTTTGCCCTTCCCAAATTCGGATGGGATTTTCCTCAGCTCAGCAGCCCAACTTCCGAAAGGCATATCTCCCTCATACAACCTCGGATTTTCGCAAATTCAGCGGCGTTGAAAAGCCCTTGGACTCTAACTCCTCTTGATCTAGAAGTTATGACCATTTGAAGTTGACCAAAAACTCACTTTTTCCTAACTTAAGAAAAATTCCAGATTTTAATTCTTCCCAAAACTTACTATTTAAACTTCTAAGCTTCTTCCTAGCTATCTCAATTTGCGAGATGTTACAATGTACATATACACTTAATATATTAGAGCATATTTGATACTGATTTATTTGTATAAGTGAATATTTGAAATCATATATATATATATATATATATATATATATATATATATATATATATATATATATATATATATATATACCCAAATATATTAGTACCTTTTTTTAAATGTTACAATTCACAATCGAAAATTAATAACCTTTATTATATATAGCAACTATATAATAATTGAAACACTACTATACAAAGTAAGAACATTCAGGAAGTTGCAAAGTATACATCAGTTCACTCTCATAATCAATCTATATTTGCATAAATATATTGGATGCATCAATACATATTTAATATTGAATACACTAGATGAAATAAATATTGTATACACTAGATAAAATTGATATTGGATACATCATACATCAATGTAGATTTGATACTTGAAATACATTTACATAAAATTGTGAAACACATATAAAAAGGAGAGGAACAAGAAAGAGAGAAAGGCAAGTGAGAGAGATAGTATTAAACGTGATACATCTAAATGCATCAAAACATAATGTAAATGAAGACAAATTTGAATAAGATATACAATTATTGAAATTATCTATGCATTGAATAATTAACACCTATACTAACCTAATTTAAGAAATTTCTTTAAAAAATAATCAAAGTCAATACTTCAAAAATCATATCAAATGCATAATTAATTAGATTAACTATGTCTAACCATTTAAATTCTTAGACGAATGTGTAGTACTGTATGTTCATTGTTGGCCCTTTTTGCTTGTACATATACTAATTAGCAAAGATGAGTTATATTTGCAAATATTTATGTGTATCAGATGTTTAATTTCAATAAATTACATAAATCTAACATTATGAAAGAAATATATACATTAATTAATCATAATTCAATATTGAAAGTTTATGTGTACACAAAAATTGTTATACTTTAAAAAATTTAATATAAATATCGAATGCGGATAAATTTCTATTTTCCCTAATATTTTACCTATTCAAATGGTTGATAAAAGAAGCCAATAACGTGACATGATATCAAAACAAACTCATTTTTCTTTATAGCTATAAAGGTGAAAGTGACTATTGGAGGTCCCCTATCTTAGTACTAGAATATTGCAAGAGCAAGAGTGGTACTTTTGGGTTGAGCACCCAACAGAATATTGTACTAGGGGATTGGGATGATTTATGCAAATATTTCTTTTTAAGTTATTATTTAATTTATTTTAAAAAATAAATAAATTGTCCTTTGAATTTTACCCCACAGTTTGTTGTTAGATTCGAATTTAATATTTGTCATATATTATAGAAAGTGATCTAATGTTAACAATAATTTATAAACTTTAAATCGTAATCTAGCATATCTCCATCATTCTATTTAATTTTAATCAAAGGAAAGAAAGTGATCTAACATTTACAATAATTTAAAAACTTTAAATCATAGTCTAGCATTTCTCCATATATTTTTAAATTTTAATCAAAAGAAACGTTTAGATTGTGATTTAAAAAGCCTTTTTGATATCATCAAGATCATGATTTGTCAATCATCATGAATTAACTAAGTTTATGTTGATTGTCCTTCTACTGCATTTCTCATCTTTTATTCATATTTGAGGCCGATAATATAAACTTATATAAGTAAATTGATCAAAAAGACTTTTCGATCATATATTATGGAAGCCCAAAAAGTTAGGTTTTGATTTTAAATGAGATATGGGCATGAAAACTACAATATAAGAAACATGAGTTTCATAGATGTTTAGTACCTTTTCTTGGTGTGTAGGGACATGAATTGAATCTCCTATTATTAAGGTGAACAAGACAAACATGTACAACATAATAGATGCATTACCCCTCCTCTCAACCAACAAAGGCAACAACTATTCCAAGCCTCACAAGTTCACAAGTACTCAAAATTTGAGGTTTTAGTCATTACTTTTTCTATTTTAATTTATGTGATATCGTTAGAGGTATGAACTCAATCAGTTACACAATTCGTCAAACTTCTTAATTGATATTAACTAGGTGTATGGACCATTTAGACTTAGTTGATCTCAATTTGAATGTAAACTAAAATAAACTATATTTATTCAAGCAAAGGATTTCCTTATATAGTGATTAATTAATAATACAAAAGTAGTTCTACTATTAAGATGTATAATGTAATTATGTGAGTAATAAATATTAAGTGTTCTAGTTATAGAACAAAAATTTACTTTGACTTTTTGACTTTTTGAGTTGGACTTAAATAGCTTAGTTTTCAAAGGTGAAAATACCGACTTGTTATAGTATAATTGTAATAGATACAAGTAAATGTTCGAATAATAATTATTTTAATGATGACATGCGGCTAATGATACTTGTCAAGCATGCATAGGATACGTGTCGAATCACTAGACCTATGACATGTGTCGCATTAATATTCATTCGAATTGACACTTCACCTTCGGTCCAACATATCTATGCTTGAAATTTGTGGTTTTTGCTCCTTTTATAAAGAAATCTCGTTTAATTTTGGAAAAATATTTAGTACGATTCGTATATTATTTATACTTAGTAAATAGTACATTTGTTATTATATTTTTCTAATTTCTCCAATAATCTAAGTTGCTCCAAACTACTTTTGATATTGTCAATAACGATAGTTGCTCCCTTTATCATGTATCAACTATATATCCTATTATATATCAAGTCATTTTTGAACGTGTTAAAAAATTCATTTATGTAAATTTGACTAAAGAATTTACTATTGAAAATATAACAAAACCCAAAAAATTATAGTGAAGAAGTTTTATTAATGACATATGTGCGATAGGAAGGAGATGTTTCATCATGTAATTATTATGTCTCATTTTAAATTTGTTTTGCATGATCAATATATTAAAGCGAAGCTCTAAATAAGTAGATTTTAAGAAAATAAGTTTCATGTTAAAATTTCAAATAAACAATTCTTAAAAATTAATTTGGAGATAGTATTTCAAAAAAAAAGATCAAAATAATATATTCTGAAAAAAAAAAAAAAAGGAAAAAGAGAGTGAAATTAAGGAAATTAAGAATTTTGTTATTCTAAGTCAGAATTAATTAGGGAAAGCAAATCGAAGGACTATTAATTAATTTTTCTTAGCATGTGATGCATATGTATTCCATCAACTATTTAAAATATGTGGTGTTTTAATTTTATTTTATTTTTAAAATAAGTAGATTTTATTTTCTTAAAATAAGTGATATTATAGAATTTATTTTCTTAAAAATTATCTTTGTTTATATAATCAAGAACTATTAATTATTTTTTTCTTTGATTAGGGTAAATTAATAAATAAATAAAAAACTTGTCATTTTTTAGAAATGAATAATTTCTTAAGAGTTATATCCCGGTTAAAAAAGTTAATTATTTTAAAATTGAGAAAATTATATTTTAAAATTTTAGTTTCTTAAAAGGGAAAAGGGTCAAAAATACACCTCAACTTTGATTTATTGTTTAAATTTACCCTCGTCGTTAAAATGAAGTTAAATGTACCCCTCTCATTATTAATTTCACAAAATTTACCCTTCATTAGACGAATTGACCCAAATTGACCCAAATTTTTAAAAAAAGATCATATTCCTTATTTTAACCCAATAACCTGACTCATTCTTCCAAACTCCTATTCCCATTTATCCATTCTCCCAAATTTCCTTCGTTATAATTTGGGTATGAGCAGTCAAAGCCTGACCAGAAACAGCACCATTTTGCCAAGCTTGATAAAAAGTAGTCCTTCCAGCAGGAAGTTCCAAAGTCGCAAAAATAATAAACTTATTGTTCGAATACTCAGCTCCAATTCTCGGAACACTGAAACTCAAAGGCCCCTCTGCTAACTGAGTACCATAACTAAAAACAGGGGAAGTGTAAGCATGAATTTCTCCACTAAAATTTCTAAATGCAACTAAACATTGTGAACCAACCATCATTGTTTCATCAATATTTAAACCCCAAAATACCCAATCTCTATTTTGCCAAGCTTGATTAATACCCCAGAAGGAAATTTGGGAGAACGGGTAAATAAGAATAAGAGATTTGAGAGAATGGGTTGGGTTATTGGGTTAAAATAAGAAATATGTTTTTTTTTTTAAAATTTGGGTCAATCCATCTAATGAAGGGTAAATTTGATGAAATTAGTAACGGAAGGTGTAAATTTAACTTCATTTTAGCGGTAAGGATAAATTTAAACAATAAATCAAAATTGGGGGTATTTTTTACCCTTTTTCCTTCTTAAAACTTAAAAAAAAATAAAAAAAAAATATATATATATATATATATATATATATATTGATTTCGACAAATGTAGAAACACAAGGACAAAAGCTTCTTGTCCATTTTCCATTATTACAAAGCGCACATTCAAATTTTTTTAAAAAAATGAATGACAGTACTAATTAATTAGTGCGTCAATTTTTTGTTTTCTTGTAAATATTCTGTCAATTCTTTTTTACTTATTATATCGGGAAAAGGGTTTAATATACCCTTTAACTTTATCGTTTAGATCTGATATCAGGGGCGGATCTACTTAAGCTCGTGGGGGTGTCACGCCACCCACGAGCTTCGGTAGAAACACGATGTATGTATAGGTGTATACATGTATCATTTGTATAAATAAACGAATGGCACCCACAAAATCAAAAGGTGCTGTGGTGCCACTGGTAGAAGGTGGTACTCCCTGCCTCTCAGACCTCGGATCAAATCCGGATAGCAACATCTTTTTTTTAAAAAAAAAACTTCGCAGGATGAGAAATTCAGCTTCAACAATTCATATTTTGAAGATTATATTTCCTTTTTTCTTTTAACTTCTAGCTGACTTAGTTTTAATTAGTAATTACTTAATCTCATTTTATAATTTAAATAGAATAATGTTATGTACTTTGTAAATAATATCATAGTAACTTTATCTTTAATTTTTATTTAGATATAATAAAATCCTTTTTTTCTAATAAAATAAAAAAAATCTATTTCTTAATCTTTTTAGAATTGATTAAGTAAATATTTAAAATATCACTTTCTTCCATGAAGTAGATAAAAAATGAAATATGAAATAAGAGTGATGATTAATATTAAAATGATTTATTTAGTTTGTTAGCAAGGGACATATTTATAAATATAAGTAATTTAAAATATGTAAACTCATCGAAAAATATTATAAATGAATAATATATATTTATAATATTAGTAAAATCATTTTAAAAAAGTTACGCTTTATGGATTTTGTGTGGAATCAAAACCTAAGGTTGATTTAGTGATCTAAGCAATGTGTCTCTTGGCACCCACAAAGTTCAAATCCTGGATCCGCCTCTGGCTGATATATCACTTGTTATGAAAGTGGCTCATATATACCCCTACTTATAAACAAATGGCTCACATATACCTTTATCCTCTAATGGAAATGAAAAAAAATATAATTTTAATCTAACTTTTTATTATTTTTTTCTAAAAAATATAATCCATATGAGTAAATTTAATCCTCGTCAAACATATTTTTTTGACTTTTTTTTGTTTTAATGACTAATTTAGAATTATTATTTTGATAATCAAATTTATTTATGTTTCACTACTATTCTTGTAAAACTTATTGTAGATGACCAAATTTTTTTCTTCGAATACAAAAATCAAATTACAATATAGACAAAAAAAGTAGTTTAAATTTTTTTTCTTTAAATTAAGAAATGAAAGAAAAAAATAAGAATAAGAATAAGAAACTCAAATAATTATAATAAAAGAAGTCAAAAAATAATTTATGTATGAAAAAAATTAAAATATACCTTGAACTTTGATAGAAGAATCATATATACCCCTAAATAGTTTTTAAAAAAAATTAAAAGTAATAAATATAAATTTAAAACTAATTCTTTTAACTTCCGTTAAATGAAGGGTATAAGTGAGCCATTTTATAACGGGAGGGGTATATGTGAGTCGTTTGTATAACGGTAAGGGCATATATGTGTCACTTTCATAACGAGGGGTATATCAGCTCCAAATGACAAAGTTAAGGGGTATATCAGACCTTTTTTCCTATTATATTTAAATTTGACATATTTAGTAAGAAAATAATAATTAATAAGGTTATTTTATCACAATATTTCTTTTATAGATATTGAGTATTAAGTCTTAAAACTAAGAGTAAAATGTGGAGAAAAGTAATTCTATTTTCTCAACTTGTATAAATTGACAAATAAAAATGATTTTTTTAAAATGGTGAAGTAAAAATGAATCGTGGGAGTATCTTTTATTGGTCAACTAACTGAAGTATGATTTTTTGCTGTTTTTTTTTTTTTTTTAAAAAATATAGAGAAAATGATTTCTTATATTTGAGGATAGTTTTAAAATTATCTTTAAATTATGTATTGAATAGTTCTGATTTTTTTTGGTTTGGTAAAAAATAATATTTTTGACCTTTGTAAAATATTTAAATATGTTTGCTAGATTAAATTTAATAATAGGGGAAAAAAAGACTTTCTATGACTTTCGAATTGTAAAATAAATATGCATTAAAAGCTAAAAATATATTTTAAAAAATAACAAAAATCACATCTCAAAGAATAGCATCGAAAAATCATTTACTTAAATGAATAATTTCTTAAGAGTTATATCCCGACTGAACAAAACCATTAATTTTAAACTTAAAAAAAATTCTATTTTTTGATTTTAATTTTAATTTCTTAAACTTATCAATATATTTATTCGAAAAACTCGAATTGATTTCGACAAAAGTAAAAACACAAGGACAAAAGCTTCTTGTCCATTTCCCATTATTCCAAAAGCGCAGATTTAAAAAATAATAATTAAATTCAATAACAGTACATATTAATTGAAGGACAGTACTATTAAATTATTATGGAGTACGATTTGTTTTTTTAATTTCTTTTAACAATAGAGAAACTGGTTTCTTATATTTTTCGATAAAATTAAAATAATCATTTAATTATTTATTGAGTAGTTCTGGTTTTTTAATTTGATAAAAAACAATATTCTTAATGTCGGCCACACTCAGATATTTAAACAGGTTTGCTAGATTTGACACTAATAATGGGAATTATTTTTTTACCATAAACATCATGAAAGGGTATCCAATCAAAAAAATATGCAACCTAATAAAACATTACATGCTAAAAATATATTTTAAAATATAGCGAAAATTACATGTCAAAATATTGCATCAACATTTAGAAATAAGTCAAAAATATCAAACACCACAAAAATTGTACAAAAAATAGAGTTATTGTCAAAATTCATAGATAAAGATTTATAAGTCTTTTACTACCTATTTTTAACTAAGTCAAAAAATTATGTCTTTTTTTAGATAACTTCACTCTATGTGATTTTAGATTTACCTCAATTTTTTTTTCAAAGGCTTTATTCACCATAGTTTCGCATTTACGAATCAATATGCAAAATCGATATAAGATATGGCCAAACTATTTCAAATGACCTTTTTATTTTATGAGCAATGTATGTTGCTTACATCTTGTAGATATGATAGCCTTTCATTTTATCTAATCCTATATAATTATATATTCGATTGCCATGAATGTTGCCTTCGAGGACATGTACAAGAAGGTTTTTGTTGATTCCTATCAACATGGTGCATCTCTTAGTAGAGGGGCGTAAAAAGTGGAGACTCTGACCGTAGGGATCAATTGATAGACATTTTTCTTGAGGAAGAGAATCCAGGATGAATGCTTTTTTCATTCGCTATGCAATCTTTGTATTCACATTTAGCTACAATAATCATCTTCTGAATATGTTGATAACTTACTCACTAATATAAAATTTCGATCTTATATTTATTTTTTAGAATTACCTCTCACTTTAAATAAACATCCTTCTCTCATGTAGCATTTCGATATCGATCACTTCTCCATTTCAATAATAATAAATCTAGATATTTTTTAAAATAAAAATAAAATTGACACCACAATCTCATCTAGTCAAACTAATATTAACAAAGCTTGGGAATTTCTTTTATTTGTCTTTTTTTCAAAGGATTTTGTTACTTGAATTAGGGCAAGTTGTGAAGAAATGCAGGAATTTGCATAACTTGAAGAAGACATATTAACAAAGCCTAGCATTTTATTTTAGTTTTCCTTGATAAGAGGGGAAGGCAAGGAGAATGACCTTATGATAATCAAATAATTTTGCACCCATATAACATATACTATAAGAGAGTAGTTTAATTAATTAAAATATCACTCAATTTTCAAGTATGTCATTTTTGACCCAATGGTCATTGAGGCGTGGTTGAGAACTCTGATGTCTCATGTTCAAAATTCAATGAAGATATAGGACATTAGGTGATTTTTTTCCATGTCTTAATGGACAGAGTTACTTGATACATGTTGATGGAAGGTGATTGCGAGTATCATCTGACACGGACAAACCATGGTCTTCAAAAATGAATTTCTTAAGAAAAGAAACAAAAATTAGCTATATACAGAAAAATGTTAGTTACTCTCTCATTCTCAAATAATTTGTTTGATTTTCTTTTATATGCCCTTCGAGAAATATTCTATCCTTTCATTTTTATTTTGTTCATTATTTTAAAAATAAATTCTTACTTTTACTTGTCATTGTTTACATATTAGATTTTTTTTTTTAATATTTCCCAAATCATTTTCGAAGTCCTATCAATTAATATAGATATTATTGTAAAATATTCAAATCAATAGTTGATCCAAAGTAAGCAACTAAAAATTAGATTTTTTTTTTTAATATTTCCCAAATCATTTTCGAAGGCCTATCAATTAATATAGATATTATTGTAAAATATTCATATCAATAGTTGATCCAAAGTAAGCAAATAAAAATTAACCAAAGGATATATAGTTTTTAAAATTACTTAATTACTCTTCATTAGTGTCTGAACAACCATAATATTACTCCATGAATTAGAATATAAGATGTTTATTTGAGACAGAGAATAGTGACTAGTGAAGAACTTAACATGATTAATTAATTCTTAAAATGTGCAAAGCATTTGGTCTTATTAAATGGTCGACACAAAAGTAAATGGAAAATGAATGGACTAAGTCATTTGTAACCCTACTGGGGTCTTGTGTCAAACTTTCATGTGCAATACATGGTTTTTGATTATGACATAATTACTCTACCCTATACATGGCCAAAATACATCTTATAGGCTTTTAAATAAATGATATTAGTTTTACTTTTTGATTTTCCACGCCTGAGGTTCAAAGCTCTGCAACTTTGATTAAATTTGAATTGCATACTGCATCAATAGGATTTTCTCCTTACCCTGGGCTCGAACCTGATACCTCTGATTAAGAGTGATGTAGTTCTACCACTGCATCACACTCATGTTAATTACATCATATTATGTTATATATTCTTTGTAACTGTGAAAAGATATTCGAATAAACGAAATCGTTATATAGAAGTTTGACCGTATTTATTTCACATTTTCCTTTTTTTCCCTCACCAAAGTAGACAAGACCAATAAAAAAAATTTGTGAATAGGAAAAAAAGAAAAAAATAATGTATCGCAATTACCACATGGGTGGCAAAATAGATAAACTGTTGACACACTTGCTTGAAAAAGGTCCCTTTCATCTTTATTTCCTTTAATTTATTATTTTATTATTTAAATGAACACAACAATATTTTTTATATATATAAAAAGGACCACAAAGCAAAACAAACATATCAAAATTTCTATTTTAATATATTTTCCTTTCTACTTTCTTTACTTGCTACAACAATACTTCACAAGAAAGACAATAAGCTATAACCACTTTAGCCAAAAAAGAAAAAAGTTATGGAAAATCAAGAAGAAATAATCAACCTCGAAAATCGTCATGATTTCATCTCTAATGACTTGAATTCTCCTTCAAACACCGCAACATCATCATCATCATCTTCTTCTTCTTTTTCCTCGAGCAATGCATCAATTTTAAAAAAATACCAGAGCTCGAAGAAAACTGAAGAAGAGAAAAAGAAAAAAAAGATAAATAATGACGACGAGGATAAGCACCCAACGTATAGAGGGGTACGTAAGAGGAGTTGGGGTAAATGGGTGTCCGAAATTCGAGAACCAAAAAAGAAATCAAGAATATGGTTAGGTACTTATCCAACAGCTCAAATGGCAGCTCAAGCTCATGATGTTGCAGCTTTAGCCATCAAGGGATGTTCGGCTCACCTTAATTTTCCTCATTTGGTTGATCAATACCCACATCCGGCTTCCACTTGTCACAAGGATATCCAAGCAGCAGCCGCAAAGGCTGCTGCCATCCCATTTCCCGAGGAAGAAGAAGATCAAATCGAGTCGGATCAAGTTGAATTACGAAATTGCCATCCATCAACAAATTTATTCTTGGAAAATGCCAAAGAATCCCTAAATTCTCCATCAAGAGAGGATGATGACACATTTTTCGACTTGCCTGATCTTTCAATTGATGTGGTGGATCAAACTAGTAGTTATTGGTGCACAATGTCCACGTGGCAGCAGCTGATTGGAGCTGACACTACGGTATACCGGCTCGATGAGCCATTCTTATGGGAATAGTCATGTTGCATCGAGTGTTTATATCAATCAGAAATTTGATTCTAGTTATTATAAATGTTAGTAATAATATGTATAAATATGTGTGTACGGAGGAGACGTACATCTTGGATTCATTGAATTGATGTAATTAGTGTGAAGTAAGTATTTTATTTTGTTTTTTTGTTTTTTTAGTTTTTACCTAATGTCTGATAATAGGGAACTTCTTTTATTTTACAGTGAAAATAAAAATGTTACTATATGGTTTAAATAGATTTTTTTTTTAAAAGTTAATGAAAACTGTCCCCATTTTTATTTTTTTATTTTGCCTCTGTTTATCTTTAATATAAGTCGCAACAAGAACTGAGTTGTGATGCACTGGTAGGAGTGTTTTACCATTAACCAGAGGTCTCGGGTTCGAGTTCTGGGTATCGAGAAAATTCTGTTGGGAGCGCCACCGTCAAATAGGTCCTGCAGAGCGCGATTTGGATTTAATCGGAGCCACCCTTGAATGGGCCACGCAACAAGATTTTTTACTTTTAATTACAATTCAACGTCTTTGATTGATTTCTTTTACAAAATAGTCAGCAATTATATACGCCACTCTCAATTCTCTCTCAGTTCTCTCACTTTTATAGAAACGCAAATGTATAAATTATTTTTGTGTTTATATAAAATGAAAGAGATTGTGTGTGTGTGTATATATATATATATATATATATATCCGTCGTATACACTTATAATTATTGTACTAATACTGTTGAAAGCTATTCTTCTAGCTATGTTAGAGAATCTGAAGTGAGGAAGAAGAGAAGAGGAGAAATTGAGAGAAACAGTGGAAACAGAAAAATAACCGACTTGATCATTTCATCTCTATAATGCTTTATTTATATACAGTTCCTAATTATCAAGGTTTAATTACTTCTGTAACTAACTTCCTAACAAACTAACTGATCCAGCTAATTATGTACAATTTACATTTTATCACTCTCCCTCAAGTTGGATGTTGGAATATGTCCAGCATTCCTAACTTGAACAACATGTTACTATGCAATTGCTTTCCTAAAGCTTTTGTAAACACATCTGCATCAGCTCCCTGCTTGTTATATATTCAGTCTTGATGAGCCCTTCTTGTAGTCGTTCTCTAATGAAATGACAGTCTATCTCAATGTGTTTCGTCCTCTCATGATACATGGGATTTGAAGCAATTTGTAATGCTGCTTTATTATCACAAGGTATCTCCATAGGTAATGTAATCTTAGCTTTAATTTCCTGTAGTAAACTATGTAGCCAAACCAGCTCTGCAACAGTGGTTGCCATGCTCCTGTACTCAGCTTCTGCTGAACTTCTGGAGATGGTATTCTATTTTATAGACTTCCATGAAACTAGAGATTCACCTATTTTGATGCCAAAGCCTGTTACAGATTTTTTGGACACCACACATGAAGCCCAATCTGCATCACAAAAAGCACTTATTTTATCTGACTTCTTGCTGCTCATTAATAAACCCAAACCAGGTTGCCCCTTAATATACTTCACTACATGTATTGTTGCATCATAATGAGACTGTTTGGGAGCATGCATAAATTGACTCAAGTGTTGTACAGCAAAAGAAATATCTGGCCTAGTCATCGTCAAGTATAGCAGCCTTCCGATCAGTCTTTGATAACCCCTTCTGTCTTCCAACTCTGTATCATCCATGAGGTTAAATTTTTTATCATACTCTAAACTTGTAAGTTTCTGAGCTTGTTCAAGAGGAGTTGAAACTGGTATTGCTCCTCCTAAACCACACTCTGAAATTAATTCCAAAGCATACCTCCTCTGATTCCTAATATACCACTCTTTGATCTAGCAAATTCAATCCCAAGAAAGTATCTCAATTCTCCTAAATCTTTCATTTTGAAGTTATTATGCAATATATCTTTAGCTTCCTGTATCAATTTGTAACTGTTTCCATTAGCATCTGTTTAGTGAACAAGGAGTAGTCTAGTTTACTTTGAGTGAATCCTGACTGTGTAAAGGAAGCAGTTAGTTTCAAATTCCACTGTCTGCTAGCTTGTTTCAATCCATATAAGGATTTGAGCAGTCTACACAACTTGTTATTCTCCCCTAGACTGCCAAAACCTGGAGGTAAAACCATGTACACTTCTTCAAATAAATCACCCTGTAGGAAAGCATTATAGACATCCATCTGAAAAAGAGACCAACCATGTTGAGCTGCCAAAGCCACAACACATCTTACTGTCACCATTTTCACAACATGAGAGAAAGTATCATGATAATCTAAGCCTTTTTGTTGGGTGAAACCTTTAGCAACAAGCCTATCTTTATATCTTTCAACACTGCCATCAGCCTGATACTTGATCTTATACACCCATTTACAACCATTAGGAGTTTTGTTAGCAGGTAAATCAACAATTTCCCAGGTGTGATTATCACTGAGGGCCTGAATTTCTTGGTTCATAGCAAGAATCCAGTTATTGTCCTTAGCAGCCTGATCAAAAGTAGTAGGTTCTGATAGAGAGGAAGAAGTAGTGGAAAGGTAAGCCTGGTAAGAAGGAGTGAGGTGAGAGTATGACATAGAAGATGAAATGGGATGTGAAGTTGTGGAAGATGTGACATAGTCAACATGCCATATAAGTGGTTTGGTAGGTCGAGAAGATTTCCTGGAAGGTAAAGGTAATGTAGTAGGAGGCACAGATAAAGGAGATAAAGAGGGTAAAGGAGAAACATGAGATAAAGGAGTAGTTTGTGAACAGGGTGATGCATTTGTGGGAAAGGAATCATCAGTAGGGTGTGGAAATGCAGATATAGGAATAGAAAAAGAAGAAGAATGAGGAGATGGTATAGGTGAATTGAGGAATGTAAAGAACATTATGTAGTACATAATTTTGAAGAAACTTTACAGAACCAATATGTGTAACATTAGTCAATTGACCATTAGGTAGATACACACTACTAGAATCAGAATGTACAGGAACTGGATCGATTAGAATATTTAAGCTAGAGACCATGTGATGTGTGGCCCCAGTGTCCACAATCCAGGAAAGTGTATCAGTACCTGCAGCAAAACAAGTATAGAAAGTATGTAATGGAGAGGTGGTGTGAGCAATACCTGCCATATTAGCTGTAACTTCTTGTGATGAGCAATCCTTTTCAAGGATTTTCAACAAGTGATTATACTGATCAGAGGTAAAAGTAGGCACAGTTTGGAAAGATGAAGGATTAACATCAATATTCCTATTGGTATCCAAATTATCAGCATACTGTGCATTGTTGATCTGAGGCTTTCTATTTTCTCCAAAAACCTGTGATCTCTCATTCTCTGAAGTTTGACCCTTATTACTCCTATCATCTGTACCTTTCTTCTTTGTGAACTTGTAATGTTGAGGATACCCAATCAGTTTATAACAATTAGCCTTTGTATGATTTCTTAAGTGACAATATTCACAGTATAAACCTGTATTTTGACCTGTGTTTTGGCTGAATTTATTGTGAGTTGAAGCTAATGCAGTAGGCTCATTGATATCCAATTTCTGTAAAGGTAATACACAATTGGATATAAGACTAGACTATATCCTTTGGCTTTCATCCTGCATTATCATACTGTATGCTTGATTAAGACTTGGACTAGGAACTGTTAAGAGTATTTGGCTCATCGACTGAGCAAAACTATCATTTAATCCTATTAAGAATTGCATAAGCTTTTGTCTCTCCATGTGTTCTGCATATACTATGTACTTGTCACATTCACATGCTGGTAAAGGTACCAAAGATACATACTCATCCCACAGATTTTTCAGCTTAGAATAATACTAAGAAACAGTAGATATTTCTTGGCTTAGAGTACTGATTTCTCGATGAATTTGATAGATCCTAGTCAGATTACGTTTGTCAAACCTCTCTTTCAGATCTTTCCATACACTATGTGCATTATGTGAAAACATTAAGCCATTTGCTAACTCCTTTGAAACTGAATTGGTAATCCATGATAGAACAAAAGCATTACATCTCTCCCATTCGTGTTCTAAATCTCCTTTATACTGATCCTTACGACATTTACCGTCGATAAACCCTATTTTTTCTTGCTAACAACGCTACTCTCATAGAATTACTCAACCAGTGTAATTTTCAATGCCAGTAAGTTGTTGAGGGATCAGAATGCTACCTGGAGTATCAGATGGATGTAGATATAAGGATTCTAGGATGAATATCTGTAAACTTCTCGATCTGCTCTGGATCTGATTCTTCAACTGTAGTTGTTGTCATCTTTAGATCAATGAATTGTTTTTGGGTCGGCTCAACTGTTTTCAATTCTCAAGTGTGCAGAGAAAAAAAACTTCAGAATTATCTCTGTTTTCAGCTAGATCTCCATCGAAACCAGCTGCTCTGATACCATGTTGAAAGCTATTCTTCTAGCTATGTTAGAGAATCTGAAGTGAGGAAGAAGAGAAGAGAAGAAATTGAGAGAAACAATGGAAACAGAAAAATAACCGACTTGATCATTTCATCTCTATAATGCTCTATTTATATACAGTTCCTAATTATCAAGGTTTAATTACTTCTGTAACTAACTTCCTAACAAACTAACTGATCCAACTAATTATGTACAATTTACATTTTATCAAATACAAATCTTTTCCTACTTAGTTCTCTTTTGTCTTTCTCTCTCACTCGTTTTATACAAACATAAATTATACAAATACAATGTATAATTTGTGTATGTATAAAGTGAGAGAGATTTGATATACAAATACAAATGTTTTAACTCGATTCAATTGTATACAAATTTAATTTTTATGCAGATACACAAACACAATCATTGATGCATACACATAGTAGTTACATATAAACAATTATCAAACCGATATACATATATAGTTCACCTCTCTTCCCTCTCTGTCCTCTCTCGCTCACCTCTCTCCTCTCTCTCCTAATCTCGTTCGCTACTCTAGCCTAACACAAAGGATATATATTTATATATATATATATATATATATATATATATATATATATATCATTGACACAAATATCCAATTTTAAAAAATTATAACTATAGAGCGCTAATATAATTTTTCTATTTTATTTGTTATTCCTAAATTTACTCATATTTTTTGCTACGGAGGAGAGGCAACAAATTTAAATTGATTCTTTTCAAAGAAAATATCATTTTCAATATTTTAATTTGTATTTATACTAATTAGGCATTATTAATTTCAGAAGGAAAATCAACTTTGAGTGATATATCATTCTCCTTCTCCAGTCTCCACCATAGTTTGTTTTTCATTTTCTCCCAATTCTTTCTTTTTTTAAGAAAAATTATTGTCTTTATTTTTGGAAAATTTACACAAATCTCACTAGTTTAGGAGCCAATCATTTAGATATATTTTAGTTTACAGTATTACGTATCTTATCAAATTTTGATGCCTCCAGATACATGTATCTCGAAATACATGAGGTTAAAATTATATGTAATTTGTTCTAAATACGTTGTATTCAAGTGAATTTGCGTGTATATGAGATACATAACAAATATTGTTCGCCTCTCTCCTATCTCACTTGTCACTCTCCTATGTATCTAATATCACAGATACATATAAATCACACCAAATACATTTAGATACTTGTATCTAGTGTGATTCACATGAATATGAGATACATAGCAAATCTCGTTCGTCTCTCTCCATATTTTAGTGTAATCAGATAGCAAAAATATATATTCTATATCTGAGTATATCTTCCTCAATATATAGTAGGAAACTCTTAATTAGTGATGAGATACATTATTTTTAAATTATAGATAATAGTATATATTGTAACACCTGAAAACTTCTAAGCTAAGATTCGAACTATTCTTTATTTGCATATAAGATCTTATTTGGAGAAATTTCATTACTACATTTCTTGAGGCAACGATCTATTGACAGTTGCAGGTTTAGGTTTGCATAATAGTATTATCTATTCCTTAAAATAATTTTTCAAAATTTAAAGCTAAACATTAGTTAATATAAAAATTTATGGTAAATTACTTATATTCATTATTATTTCTGAAAAGATATATAAAATTGAACAAATAAAAAAGGGAAAATTACGCGGCTAAGCAAATTTATATTTTTTAATTACTCATAATAGCTATAGTTTGCTAACATTATACATTAATTACGTGAGCTGACTTTGAGTTTGTATAATTAGTCCCGTTTGTATATGTATAATTTGCCAGGATATATAAATACATATGTATAATATAAATTATTTAACCTATATACATGTACAAATTCACCTATCTCACACTCTCTGCCATCTCTGGCTCACCTCTCTCCTCCTTTTCCCAATCTCGCTTGTCATATATACAAATGCATATGTAATATACAATTATATACATATACAATTCACCTCTCTCCCACTCTCTGCCCCCTCTCTCTCGCATCTCTCCTCTCTATCTCTCTCTCGATCTCGCTCGCCTCTCTCATCCCTCTCCTAGTCTCGTTCCCCTCTCTCCTCCCTCCCCAATCTTCTTGCCATATATACAAATACATATGTATAATATTTAATTATCTAACCAATATACATAAACAATTTACCTTTCTCCCACTCTTTTCCTCTCTCTCGCCTCTCTCCTCCATATAACATGTAGCTACGAATTGTAATTATCAAAATATAGCTATGGAGAGTAATTAGGCTATTTTTAAGTGGCTATATGTGAAAGTTCCCCAAATAAAAATGAACGAAGAAAATAATATATTTTACCACATAAACACAATATTATATCCTTCATCTATTTTTACTTATCCATTATTGAACGTATATACTCTTTTAAGAAGCAAAAAGAATGAATGATAGTCTCATTACATCGAACTAAGTTATTTTTTTAAAATAATATTGCAAATCAAATATAGTTAATAATAGGGGCAAAATAAAAACTTAATTAATAAATCATTTTCTAAACTAGACTACGATAAGTATGTAGAAATCTCATGTAAGTATGGAGAAATCAAGGATTGTATTGATAATTGAATAATTGAGTTACATACACTATAGGAGAAGAGTCATATACTAGCTATACTAAGAATCTAATACAACACAAATATATTATTTAAACCTTATCCTAATCGATTGCATCAGCTTTAGTAGTACAAAATATAGACTTGTACATAAATTAGGATTCAATAGTCTAGTCTTAGTGTACCTCTAATTCTAACTTGTTAGTCAACTTCATCGTTTGACATGTTCCATCAGCTTTTCGACACTTCACACTTCCCTCATCGTTTGACATGTTCCATCAGCTTTTCGACACTTCACACTTCACACTTCCCCTCAACTAAAATTTACTCATTTTTTTTTTTGCTATGGAGGAAAGGGTACAAATTTAAATTGATTCTTTTTCAAAGAAAAATATCTTTATCAATAATTTAATTTGTATTTATACTAATTAGGCATTATCAATTTCAGAAGGAAAATTAACTTTTCGAATGATATATCCTCTCCTTCTCCAGTCTCCACCATAGTTTGTTTTTCATTTTGTCCCTAATTCTTTCTTTTCAAAAAACTTAATTGTTATCTTTATTTTTGGAAAATTGACATAAATTTCACTAATTTAGGAGTTGATTATTTAAATATATTTTAATTTGCAGTATTATGTATCTTATCAAATTTGGTGCCTCCAGATACATGTATCTCGAAATCGATGAGGTTAAAATTATAAGTAATTTGTTCTAAATACATTGTATTCAAGTGAATTTGCATGTATCTGGGAACATAACAAATCTCATTCGCCTCCCTCACTCTCTCCCATCTCGCTCCTTATTCTTCTATGTATCTAATATCATATATACATGTGAATCACACAATTCACATGAATATGAGATACATAACAAATCTTGTTCGTCTCTCTCAATATTTTAGTGTAATCATATAGCAAAAATATATAATCTATATCTAATTAAGTGTTCTTCCTCAATATATAATAGAAAAACTCTTAATTAGTGATAAGTGATATAATATTTTTAAAATATCCATAATAATATATATGATAGTGAAGATATTATAATATTACTTTCTTATTTTCTTTGCATCCTCTTTTAATTATATTTCTTTAAGCCAATGATCTATTGAAATAAATTCTTTATTCCAATTGGCCTTACAGAAATTAGGTTTGCATAATAGTATTATCTATTCCTTAAAATAATTTTTCATAATCATTACTTAATATAATCAATTATTGTTTCTGACAAAAATATATAAAGTTGAATAAATTAATGTGAACATAGAATGTATATATATTTTACTACATAAACACAATATGATATTTATTTATTTATTTTTACTTGTCTATTATTGAACATAGATACTCTTCTAAGAAGCAAAAAGAATTCAATGATATTCTCATTACATTACCTTCTGAATTAAGTAATTTTTAAAAATATATTGAACATCAACTACAGTTAATAATAGGGATAAATAAAAAACAAAATAATAAATCATTTTCTAAACTAGACCTAACAAGGTATAACTCAAAAACAAAATAATAAATCATTTTCTAAACTAGACCTGACAAGTAAAGGTGGACATTGACTATACTCTCTTTCGTTTTAATTTTTAATCTTATATTTTAAAATATGTTTTAATATTTTTTCTTTTTTGAGGACTTTGTTTATAATTTTTCATATTATATGCTTAAAATTACAAATTTAAAATTATTTTATTTTTTAAAGCAATTTTTAAATTTTAACTTTTCAAATTTATATGTTTAAATTCTAACATCAAAAATAGTTTGATAAAACTAAGATATCTTCAATTAATGATAAATTAAATATTTTTTTAAAATTTCATATTAGATTAAAACAGAACAAACAAATTAAAAATGGAAGAAATAAAAAATATTGAGTTTACATAATTCCATAACTTGCGGGGTTTACCCTTAGCGGCTGCCTGCGGTGCCTAACAATTAACAATAACATATAATAGTATATATACTAGTAAATATAAAGAAACATGTATAATTAAAATTAATTAAAATGTCAAAGATCATTTGTCACTCACTACCAGAAAGTGCCAAACATTTTTTTCACTATTTGATAAAATATTATTTCAATTTTCAATTAATTGAATAGTATTGATGTAATGAGGTCAATGATATAACTAAAAGAGTTTGATATATTTAAAGTGGTTACTTATTAACGTAATAAGTGTTTGAATATAAATGTAAAATAAATTAATTTAAATGATTAAATATGAATATATTATGTTATATTATGTCATGTTAAAATACTCCATTAGAATAAGTTATTGTTGAAGTATAAAAATAAAATTTACTCGTAAATTTAAGAAATCTAAAAAAAATAGAAAACAATTATTAACAATTGCAATGATTGACGTTTTTTTTTCTATAAATTTGCATTTGAGGAAAGAAAAAAGTTTACCTAGGTCTATAAGGTTTAGAGGAATATTTTTTAAAACTTTTTGTTGCTTGATTTTTTCAAAAATAATTATTTTTAAAAAATAAATTTTATTTTTTTTTGAAAGTAGAGAAAATAAATTCTATTTAGTGATATGCTATATTGATGGTATCATGCACATCCTTTTAATATACCTTATCTTCACTTTCACTTCTCGTAGTGATTGTTTCAATTATCATACGAATATTTATAAGTTATTATTTTCTTACTTACATACCGAATTAAAAAATTATGTAAGAAACTCATTTATGTTACTGAAAAATATATTTCAAAAGAAAATATTTTTTTTTCTCAAAAACATATGATTTGTGTGCCAGTTAGATATCCTTAATCGAAAAAAAATAATTCAGAATTAATTGTTGTGTATTACGTTACTACCTCCTACCTATCCTACATTTTTTTGTTTAACATTATTAAGATGAAGCTTTAATTAAAATTCACAAGTCTTTTCAATACCAAATACACTCTTAAAAATAGAAAAAAACATACACGTGATTAAGTGTCAAATCTTCTTGAATTCTTCATCTAATTAAGAACTTAACCAGCAAAACTAAATATCTATGTAGCTAGATTCTCTTGAAACTTACTTTAAATAGGGGGCCTATATATCCTTGAAATTAACGATTCTAAAAAAAGCATGTGATATATATATTGATATAAAATAATATATATATTTTGTTCAATGAATTATTCTTTTTTTTAATCGCTTTAAGGTTTAATTTATTATTAATATTGTGTTTGAAGTAAAGTTTAGTTTATTTTTTTGATTTGGAACTCTTAGTCAAATTGATGGCGAGAATGATTTTTTGTTCGAGGTTCAAGAAGAAGGAGAGAAATCATCGTTTAATGGCGCTTTTATGGAAGTATGGTTATAGTGGCTAATACTTTCTTGAGACTATTGAACCTGAAATCATTATTTGTATGTGATGAGGTTGGAAATCGGAGCGGAGTCAAGTAGGCGCAAGAGGTTAATTCAAATTCTTTTCATATGAAAAATTATATTATATCGATTTTCTTTTAAGCTTTTTATATGTTTTAATTTTTTATATATTAAATATTCTTACTGATAAATTTTTTTTAAGTCATTTGTTTTATGGAATCCAATCAAGATATAAAATACTTATCATCACAAAGATTAGTGTTTGTTAAGATATGATTGATTGATTAAAAAAATCAAAGTTATGAACTATTTAATTGATAGTACTAATTAATTAGCTATGCTTCATTAAGTAATAAAAAGGGACACATATGACAAATTAGTATTAATGAAGTTATTTCTGTCAAAGAATTTAACCAAAATATTTTTTTTTTTTACATAAATATATATATAGATATACATACATACAAGTATATATAAGAGACAGTTTTGTGTATTAATCAGCTAATTAGGCACAAAGCTTTTACAAATATGGATTAGACACCAAACACCTATTAAAACAGTTAGGTAAAATAACTAATGAAGGAAGTTGAGAAAAATATTGAAATTCAATTTTTTCTATTTCCTCAAATTATTACTTGAATAAGTGTTTTAATTAAATAAAAACGAGAGTTATAATAATGAAAAAAAAAATTGTTTCCTATTCTATGTTTGATCCCTACATTAGAATCCGACTAAGATGAATGTAGAAAAAAATAAATTTGTAACAAAAATTTCCTTGTGGTAATGAATGTGGAAAAATCATAAACACAAATTCTTACAATTGTTCAACTTAATTATCTTCCGTCAATTTTTTTTTGTGTTTAGTATATAAGTAAATAATAATATTACTCTAAACGTATTATATATAAATATAATATAGACGAATACTATGTGATACGTGAATGGATAGAGGTGAAGAATGGTGGGATGGGGCTACGGCGATGGAGGTAAAGATAGGTGCGTTGAAGGGTAAAACGGACATGCACAATCAATATGAAAAATTAATTATGAAATTTGTTTTTCTATGTCCATTAAAAAAGTCATTATCTGTATTTTAAGGAACGTATTTTTCTAAAAAAAAACTCAAAGACTTTGATCAATTAAACATGAAAACACTAAGAAATATTTTTCTTGAGAAGCTACAAAATCACAATCTTCTATCCTCTAGTTTTGATGTGGCATTGATTAGGTTTGGGAATTTTTTAGATTTGGGCCTCTTGCAGTATTTTACATGTATTTTGGGCCTCATACAGAGGTTCCAACTACCATTAATTTTGGAAAATTAACATCACACACACATTTAAGAGGATAAATATCAAGTTGTAATCATACTTTTTAAAAATAAACTACTTATAGCATATTATTATCATCTTATAGCACATCAATTAATAATATATTAATTAAAAAATATGTTATTAAATGTAAACTATTTATAGCATATTATTATCAAGTTATAGCATATTAACTAATAATATATTAATTAAAAAAAATTATTTTATTATTTAACTAATAATTATTATGTTTAAATAATTAGTTTCATTTATTCACTTGCCTTTTATCAACAAATTATTATTTATTAATCAATTACCTATTAAACTTTTTAATATAAATAATAAATTATTAAATATTAATCAATTACCTTTTAAATTTTTTAATATAAATAATAAATTATTAAATATTAATCAATTACCTTTTAATGTTTATAATATAAATAATAAATTATTATGTATTAAATATTAATTAAACTTCATATTATATAGTTACCTTTTAAAAAACAAAATCTAGAAATTAGGGATTTTATTTTAAATAATTGATTAATATTTAATTACCCAATAACTACCCACCCCCATATCAACCAATACTCTTTTATCTTTCCCTAATACACTCAACCTCTCCCCACGCCTGAATTTATTGCATCTTCCCCAAAAATCACGCCTCAATCATCAATTCAAACAAAAAACGCAGTCACTTTGCCATCTTTCTCAAATCTGCATCTTCCCCAAAATCTCTCATATCAGTTCATCCTAAAACACAAACTAAAATCTCAGATCCGTTCCTCATTAATTTTATAGACAATGTCGAAGAAAGGTAGTGAAAATCTATGGAAAAGTAAAAGATTGGTCGATGAGGAAGACGACTTTCATGCTCCTTCATTCAATATATTGTCACAATCTCAAACTCAGAAATTGAAGGGAAAAAAAACCAAAGAGGCAAAGGAAAGTTGAAATTGGTCGTTCAACAACGAAGTCTTCCAAAAAAGATGCAGAGATTCAACTAAAAAATAAAACAAAAAAAGTTGATAAGGTAGTGAAAATCTATAGAAAAGTAAAAGATTGGTCGATGAGGAAGACGACTTCCATGCTCCTTCATTCAATATATTGTCACAATCTCAAACTCAGAAATCGAAGGGAAAAAAAAACCAAAGAGGCAAAGAAAAGTTGAAATTGGTCGTTCAACAACGAAGTCTTCCAAAAAAGATGTAGAGATTCAGCAAAAAAATAAAACAAAAAAAGTTGATAAGGTTAGTAAAAAGTTTATTTCAAAATTCAATTTACAGTGTGTTGTTTTAGTGTCTTTATTTTTTATATTATTTGTCAATAGGGTACTACATGAATTTATATATTAATTGAGTATTATTTTATTTTTTCAAAAGTCACAGATTTTTTTTTTTAAAAATCGAATATGTATTTTATTATTATGAATTGTATGATTTATATATCAATTGAGTATTATTTTATTTTTTCAAAAGTTACAGTTTTTTTTTTTGAAATCAAAATGTATTTTATTAATATATGAATTGTATATGAATTGTGTATGAATTGTGACATATAGTTGTATAAATTGAAATTGAACTGTGGCATTTAGTTGTATGAATTGTGTATGAACTCTAGCGTACACGTGTATGAATTGAGTATGAAACTGTGATATAAAGTTGTATGCATTGTGGATGAAACTGTGTTATTAATAATTGTATTTAGTTGTATGAATTGTGTATGAAATCTAGCGTATAGGTGTATGAATTGTGTATGCAACTATGATATAAAGTTGTATGCATTGTGGATGAAACTGTGATATTAATATTGTATTTTTTTGTATGAATATTGTATGAAGTTTTTTTTTTATTTTTGTTACAATGATTGTGGTCGTACACCTCTCTTTTTGCTGAATATATCAACAATGGTATTTTTGATTTGTTTGATATTGAAGTAGATGCAACATATCATCGTGAGAGGTATGCAACTTTACTTTGGCACTATGCAAAAGCAAAGAATGAAGAGGGAGCAATAAGTGACAGTGAAGTTACGGGTACAGTTGCAAGCAAGTATGGTGGAACTCGCACGCAAAAAGAACAAGTTATGGACACCACCAATTATCCCACTCCAAGAACATGGAATAGGAAATGAAAAAATTTAAATGCACGTTTTGAATTCTTATTGAAATATTTGTTATTTTAACAATATAACAATTTCTGTTATTTTTAATATTTTTTTATAATTATTAATTTCTGTTATTTTCAATGTTTTAAACATTATAACAATTTATGTTATTTTTAATGTTTTTTATAATATAACAAGTCATAATAGCTTATTATTTTCAGTATATTTCAATGTATATTTTAAATGTATAAACATTGTATGAATTATGAATGCCATATTGATTTTGATAGATGTAACAGAAACCAATTATATATATATATAAACATTGTATGAATATTGTATGAACATTGTATGAATAACACATAGAACACTTTATGAATGGCAGGACACAATTTAAATTTATAATGTATAAAAATTGTATGAATTATGAATGACATATTGAACTTTGACATATGCAACAGAAACAAATGATATATATGAACATTGTATGAATATTGTATGTACGCTATACAAAACATATTGTTTCTTTCCAAAAAAAATTTTATACAAACTGTATTACATATATTACAGTTACAAAAAAAAATTAACACTGTTTTAAATGTAAAAAACAACAAACTAACAATTCATAATTAAAATAAACAAATCAAAACTAAAAACTAATCCGAATAATTCCACTTTCCACCATGTTTAATTAAAATTGACACAAAATTATCCATCGAAAGTGAAATATGTAGCTATGAAAATAATCTTCAATTCTTGGGGGAAAAAATGATTTATATGTTGAAAGAAATTTTAAAGTAATAGACAAATTTTAGAATGAAGAATAATTGTAATGCTAATCATTTATCTACCTTTAATTTAACTCAATAAAAAAGTAGTCCTTCAAATTCTCAGGCGTGCATATTAAATTACTGCGCATTAATTATAACTGAAAATTAGTTGTCAGAATTAATTACTCATTAGCACTTCATTTATGTTGTCAGAATTAATTACTCATTAGAATTAATTACTCATTAGCACTTTATCCACTTATTTTTTAATAATTTTTAATAACAAATGCTTTTAATAAATTATAATTAACAATATATTTACTAATTAAATGCTATAGAGTGAGATATTAAATGCTACAAAATGAAATTGAAACTCTAATGCCATAACTTGATAATAATACTACATATTATGCTATATTCAAAATTTACACATTAATTTTCACTTAATATATTATATAATATGATATAAGTATTCTAATATATAAATACTATATTATAGAAGTATTTGGTATACATTTTGAGTATATACTATATAGTATAAGTATTCAATTATTTAATTTTCAACTTTCACGAATCAAATTTCGAATTTCTACTTTAAAGTTACAATTATTTAATAAATAGATATACACTATATTTATAAGGAAAACTTTCACATATAACCACTTAAAAATAATTAATTACTCTCCATAGATATAATTTAATAATTAAAATTTGTAGCTACATGTTATATGGAGGAGAGAGGCGAGTGAGACTGGGAGAGAGAGGAGAGAGGAGAGAAAGAGGGGGGAAAGAGTAAGAGAAAAGTGAAAGAAAAGTGAATTGTATATGTATATTGATTAGATAATTGTATATTATACATATGTATTTGTTATATGGCAAGAGAGATTGAGAGAGGGAGGATAGAGGCGACCAAAATTGGGAGAGAGAGGAGAGAGAAGAGCGAGATCGAGAGGGAGGAGAGAGGCGAGCAAGATATAGTAGAGAGTACGAGAAAGGTGAATTATACATGTATATAATTGTATATTATACATATGCATTTGTATAAATGGCAAGCGAGATTGGGAGAGGGAGGAGAGAGGCGAGCGAGAAAGGGTAGAGAGTGGGAGAGAGGTGAATTGTATATGTACATAGGTTAAAAAATTGTATATTATACATATGTATTTGTATATTCTGGCGAATTATACATATACAAACGTGACTAATTATACAAACTCGAAATCAGCCACGTAATTAATGTATAATATTAGTCGTGATGGTAATTATAACAAAATATAGCTATGATGAGTAATTAAATAGTATAAGTTTGCTTTGTTGCGTAATTTCCCTATTTATAATAGATTCAAACTTTCAAATTAATAAATGTTGATTTATAAAGAATGATCCAGCCCATTAAGACAAATGGGCCACAACCCGACCCAATTAGCCCTAAAATCTGGGCTGATTGGTTGTGAATCGATCCGAACAGTTTTTTCACTGTTATATCCGGATCGAACCAGCCCAGTTTGGAGACTGGTGGATTTTTTAAGGGCAAATGACAGAAATCACATACTTTTAAGGTAAAATTACTATTTGTCCCTTATAAGTTTATAATTCCCAAAATCCTTCAAATGATACAATATATAAGCGCTGATACATTAATTTGATGCGCAAGATACATTAATCGTTAAGTAAGATACATATTTTATACTTGATATACTAATCTGATGTATATTTACATGATACATTAATTTGATGCGTGAGATACATTAATTTGATGCGCTGATACATTAATCTAATGTGTGAAAATGAAAGATTTTGAAAATTTGTAAAACTAATAGGGGATAATGATAATAAGAGAACTTAATGGTGAGATTTCTGTTATTTATTCATTTTTTAATGGGCCAGAGACCTGGTCCAGCTCACTTACAAGCTTAATGCCAAGTGTCCCTTTTGTGTATAATGCATGTATTAGTTTTGTGTATAATAGTATCTTGTTTGGTATACTATTTTCAAAACTTATGTATAACTAATACACTCTATTGTGTATTAAGATATAAGGTATATATTTCTCATATAATTATTTTGTAGGTATTAGTAATGCAAGAGATTTACTGCATGCATTAGCATGATTAAAATTCAATTTGCCCCTCAAAACCCATTTTACATCTTTTTCACTATAATTGTGGAGGATAATATTTTTATAAATTAATTTTTTACATGTAATTTTTAATACATCAAACAAATAATGCATAAATATTGTCTATGTATAATTAATGTAAGTATAACTAATGCAAGTATAATTAACAAAACATTACTAATACACTTTATTCAATATTATATTTATACACCCTATCAAACAACCCATATTTATTGCTAGAAGGATTTTATAGGCATACTAAATGAAATTTAATATATTCTTAATAATACGCTTAATTTTACATATCAATATCCATATTAAATTTGTTTCAGTTATTATCCTTTTCGTTTCTATTTATACATCATGATATTAAATTTTACCGCTTTTTAAAAAATTAGATTAGTTTATCATTATATTTTTATTCAGTATTCTTGAAATCAAACTTCAACAAATGAACATGAATTAATTAATCTGATTAACTAATTTAACCTATTAAAATGAATCCATTACTCTCTTCGTTTAAAAAAGAATGACCTCATTTCTTTTTTAGTATGTTTCAAAAAGAATAACCCATTTCCTTTTTTGATAAAATTTTAACTTTAAATTTTCACGTGACATGATTAAGGCCACAAGATTAAAAGGCATTTTAGTACATTTGACATAACTTTAATTTATAACTATAAGATAAAAAATTATTTTTTCATTTCTTTAAGTCCGTTCAAATCAAATTAGATTATTTTTTTTGAAACGAAGAGAGTACTTTATTTTCTATGTTGGACAAATATATATTTTTAAAAGTGAACAAATAGAACAATGTAAATCGATTATATAAAATAACAAATAAAAATAACATATTAAAAAAAAAAAAAAAACTTACCCTCACCGGTGTTTACATATTTACACTTTAGACCAATCTTCCTACATAAGGAACCAAAAAGTTAATCATTTTCGGTTCATACTTCAACCTTTCCACTCCCTTGGGCCAAAAAAGTAAGGCAGCATTAATGTCAGAAATAAGAAAACAACATGGAAAGGCAAAATGCTTCTTCACCATTTTCAGTTTCAAATTCTAATCCTATCACTCCTTCTTCTCCAATGAAGTTCGGATTTTCATCAACTGATTCCGGCTCTTCCTCGCCGGTTGCCGGTGATACAGTTACTGGACTATCGGCTACAGTTCCTTCGTGGTTGCTCGGAACTAGTTTTGTTTCAACTGATGACTCTACTTGTAAGTTGTACTGTGTCTTCCTATAACTGTCTATCACACTTTTCAGTTTTTATTCAGCGCCTTCGTCAATAATCTGTTCGGTATCTGAAAAACCTTGCGATTCTACTACTACTAAGTGCCAACTCATATTTTTGTTTATGCAGTGCCTTGGTTTTCGAATGCGAGCTCATCAACTGTGATTTCGTCATCTTTAGGACCGACTACTACAAACAATGGTTTTGCGGATTCACTATCATCAGTCACTTCAACGTCTTCGGTTTCGGAAATTACTACTACGGTATCAGCCACTTCAACTTCTTCTCTCTCTGGAAAAGTATCTGTATCAACTTCTTCACCACCACAACCAACCGTCTCAGCACCAGGATTTGGTAATTTTTTTTTTTGATGTTCAATGCTTAAGCTATGTGCTTCGTATAGGATCGTGTATTCGTGTTAATGAATGTTTGCTCCATGATTGGTTTATTATGATTGACATTATCTGCTAGAGGTCTCACTCTATGTTAAGAAGTGAAATTAAAATCAATTTAGTGAAGCAAGTTTATGTTCCTCTGGTGGTGGATTCTAATTATGTTGCCTCCTTCTAGCGTTGCTGTATAGTTTTGTAATTGCTCAGTATGGATTTCACTTTACGGGAATGTATTTGGGTTTAAGTTGAGTACAAGTTCCTAGTCCAATTATTTCAGCAGTTTTGCTTTGTTTGCTGGAATGCTTACATTCTTCATTTACCGTCGTGCTCGGAGTAAGAGGGAGCAAGTGAGCCACTGTCCAATGATCTGCAGTTCCTGTTTGATGAGGAACAGATTACTGAGGTAGAGAAAGGTACAAAATGAAAATAGGAAAGTAAAGTAAAACAATGTGACTAATTATGTTGTTCATCTCGCTCCCTGTAACATCACTGTTGTTAAAAGAGGCTGTAGCCTTACCTGCCATTTTGTCGTCCTCTGATTACTGCAGCTGTGGCGCCATGCATCATTGATATGTTGAAATGGAGCTGTTAGCAAACCTGCTACCGCTGTAAAGTAGTTTTGGTCGAAATAGTTCGTTAGCTCTTAGGTCAGAAAGAATGAGCTGTAAAATGTTGCTTTGAGATGGCCTCATTGCCTGTGAAAATGGGAGAAAAAATTGCAATGAGATCCCAGCAATATGAGTCAATATCAAGGGTTATTCTTCGATGCCTAAATTAGACTTGGCATTAGTAGGAATGAATTTGAGAGAGTAATTGGAGGAGATGGTAAGAAGAGTTCTTTTGAAGAGTGTGTCCTCGAGTTATGAGCCCTTGCTTCTGTCTAAACTATTTGTTGTTCGTAAATTGTACCTGTTGCCCAAAGCTATGTTTTGCCATCTTATCGATAGTTGGTAGCTTTTATCAATGAACAACTATGTTATTAAAAGTAGTTATTCATGACCTAATATCCATCTTTGGGTAGGACTTGTATATGAGATAGCTCACTCTATCCATTATACTATCAGATGTTCTCCTAACTTCATAAGCTTGGATTTGTTCGTGGTAGAATGTTAAGCAAGTCAATGTTGTGCTCATTTGTTTTACGACGTGTGACGTGTGTTGGCCGCAAAATAAGGGGGATACATTGCTTCCTTTTTGGTGATACATTCTCTCCTCATATAAACATTGAGCACCTGCTTCTTGGTTTATCTGGGAGAGTTTTTTGTCTTGTGCATACAACTTCCAGCTTCCTCCTTCTGTGTTTTCTGCTTACCTTCATTCCATTTGATTTTACACTTTCCCTTTTCTCGTCTGCCTATAGCTATCAGCTAAAGGTAAGGTTTAAGCTTCTTTGTTCAATTCTGCAGTTTTCTTAATTTATTCATTTCTTTGGCTGCTTTATGTGTTTGTGATTGTTCCATCATCTGTTTACGCCTCTGTTTCCTGGCTTCTGTCAAGTTTGCTTCTTCATCTTTTCCTTTGATTGACTGTGTGTATTCTCAAATGGTTGCAAGATGACATGATTTTTTTCATGTAGAATATTATCTTTGAACTCCATACCAGACTCAGAATCTAAAAGCATCTGCCCCATGCAGTAGATTTCCGACTTCTCCCCCTGTTTGGACTACTCTCGTTCAATTTGGTTAAACCATAGATTAGGACATGACAGTTCTTATAGGTATTCTTGGAATTTGACTTCTGAAGAAACTAGAGGTATATTTTCCATCTTGGGCATGTATACCCCAAAGCAATGATAGGGCTAACAGAGTTTGTGAAGAGTGAAGATGATATGTAGTTTGCCTCAATTGCATTAGCTCAGAACTATTTGAGCAATGTCATGAGTTTTCTGTGGAATCATAGGCAGCAATGTGTTCCTTTTCGAGTTTATTCTTGTCAAGTACCTTTTGAATTATCTTGGTTGGTTATCACATCTCATAAAAATATTCTCAAGTGCCATTTCAATTCACAGCTTGAGAGGAAATTTTTTGTTTTATCCATTACCTTTGGAGTTTCCTACCTACCTCTATGAGCTGGCAGGAGTGATTCTTGAGCCCTAGCTCACCACAACCCTTAGGAACATGATCAAGTTCTAGTTGATGATTTGCCAAGTGTAGAGCAGATAACATCAATCATGGTTTGCAGCTAGAGTCCATTTCTTTGCTGGTGTTTTAAGTCAACTAAGTGAAATTATTACTTTCCAACCTTTCATGTTGCTGACCTTTTTTGTTTGTTTGCAGTAACTGTCCCTGCTAGTTGTTCACCCGAGCAGGATGAGGTTGCTGCAATTTTGGCAAGACAATGTGAGATTCTGTCCCGCCAACCTCAAGGCAGAGGGCAAAATGAAAAGCATGTTTCAGTCTCTCAGCCTTGTGCCTATAGAGCAACGGTATTTGAAACTACAAGCTCAAGCAAGCCTGTCGGTAATGCTGCTCATATACCTGCTGCTACTGCTGAACAGAAAAATGGGGAGTCCAAGCCGTGCAGTGTTCCCATTACTGGTGTCCCTTCAACCTCCACTCCTTCAGTCCCGATGGACTCAAAGTCAGGCAGCTCATTGCTTCCAAGCTCACAGCCTATTGAGGAGGAGCAACCTTACCTTCCACCTGTCGATCTTCTGGACTCAACAATTGAAATGTGGGAGCGGGTTGTCGTGAATAACAAGACGGATCAAGAGGTCACTGAAGAGGGGCTTCGTCACTTCTACGAGGTCAGTTTCTCTCTCTTTTCTTTTCTTAATGAAGTTAACTTCTCCTTTCAACTTTGTTTCTTTTCTCTTCTGTTTCCTTTCTTGACCTCTTTTTCTCCCTTTTGTAGGGCATCAACTATTTTTGTCTTCTGTCAGAACGCCTTCTATTAGTCACTGACAAGTATGATGAGGAGGCAAAAATGAGGGATGACATGGAAAAGATGACCTCTTCTTTGAAAGATAAGTTGGTTAAAGTCAGTCGGAAGCTCGAGGACTCTAAGAAGGAGAAGGAGAGTCTTGAGCATGAGTTGGCTGGGGCTGCAAACAAGATAACTGCTCTAACTGGTGAGAAGGACTCCATTTTGCTGGTCCAGACAATACTTCACCAAACTATCTCCGACCTGAGAAGGGAATTGGAGGAGGCTGCTCCGGCTGCTATCCAGAAATACAAGGCTTCCTCCTTGTACAGACAGGAGCTCATGGAGTATGCTGCTCCTTACATGGGAAATGGGGTGAAACTGGCCATAGAGAAGATCAAAGCTAAAGACCCCACATTTGAACCCGAGACCTACGGCCTTGATATGTACATTCTCCCTCCTGAAGCTGATGACCAAGAATTCTCATCAGAGGAAAGTGAAGATGGACGCTAATCACAAGTAAGCTTGAGATATGGCTGAGGGAGTACGTTTATGAGAATTTGGTCATAATGTGTTGTTGACGTTAGTGCTGAAGAACGAAAAGATCCCCGGAGCTTCGGATGAAGCTCTTTCTTTTTTTCTAATATGCTTAATGCGAATGCAACTTTTCTGGCTACTCTTTATCTCTGAACTAGTGTGTTTGGCTACACCATGGAAGTTTCTGGTGGTGTTAATAGAGTATGTATGAATGTGGTTAGGTGATAACATCAAAACTCTGCAGTATATGTAAAATAAGGTGTTACGAATTCGTTGCTTTAAAATTCAATATGTGCGGTGTGCCTTGAAGTTTTTGAGAGCGAACCAGAAAAAAGAGGCTTATTAAGCTGAGGTCGAGTTCGACTCTGCAGTTAATTTTGGTGATAATTTATAATACCTCATAATTACATTTTAGGTAATCAGCTAAGATAGTGTTATATTATTCAGTAAGTTGTTTCCAATTTGTTGTCTTTTATTTTAATTTTTTTAAAGTAATGTTGGCACTAAAAAGTCAGAAGTGAGGTATAAAAGGTGTACACAGAGAAGGAAGAACTATGCATTCTTGTTATTATCTAATTCCAAAGTTGTTAGTGAGCAGTGGAGAAGTCATAGGTCATAAAAGGAAGAACTAGCTGTTCGTAAGCATCATACAGCGGGCAAAGCAGAATCATTTATGTTAAAACTATAATTCACGGTCTAAGAAACTAGAATTTGGCACCTTCTTGTTCATGAGAAGGTGTTGGAACATAGATAGCACAAGAAAAATTCAACTCATAACTAGAAAACTTTTCTATAGACTTCATAGAATTAGACAAACAAACAAGAACAAAGCTACAATGTCAGTTTTTCCTTAAACGAAGAAAGCTGCTGCCCAACAAAAATTTCCCAACTCAGCAATGAGTTATCTGAACGTCTAGCCCTCTCTGCGGACAAAGTAGAGCTTACCCATGACGTGAAGGATCGCAACAAAGGCTATGAAGCCAATACTCATCACAAGCACAACGTTGGGGGATATCTTGAGTCCGGGGGAATCATCAGTGTAGAATTGGAGCATGGTACCACCTGCTCCTCCTGCAGCTCCACCTGCTCCTCCGGTCTTCCTTCGACGTAGGTTAGCAGCTGCTGCAGCCGCAGTCCCCCTTTGTGGTCCACCTCCACCCAAAGCCATTTCTAGTCACTGTTTCAATGTATTAAATAAAAGAACTTCAGTGGGAAGAATCACAGATATCTTTTGCAAGTCCTCACACACAGTGAACATTTTAAAGACAGCATACAATCAAACAATAGCAGAATTGATCAACTAAAGGGAACACTGTAACTATTGCATCCTGCCATTTCAACAATATATATCTTCCTATATTTATGCATCACAACCTCTAAACTCTCAGAAAGGTACATCAACTACTAGTCAAAATTTGCAATCAACTCAACCATCAAAGTCAAATTAGGCTACACGATTGGAACTAACAGGGTATTATTTAAGACATTGGTCAGACAACATTAAACATATTGTGAAATAACAGAATTTGAATTTTTCACTTGCTACAGATCTTTAGGAATTACAAACTATAGAACAACATAATATGTAATTTCACAAGTGGGAGGTGGTACTACTAAATATTAATTATTCAACACTATCATGCAACATCGAGACGTACAAAGAAAAGGAACATGTACTGAAGGACATGATTGGGCCAGGGTAAAAGCCGATACATAAATGCTCAGAGAATCAGACTGCTTGCAAAGAAACAAGGAGACTCTTAACACTCATTCTATTTTATTTCTCCATTTTTTAGCCCTAAAGTGCTTTGTTTCTTTTTCGGGTCCCTCTAGGTCAAACCGCACCACTTCTGCTCATTTCACTTGTTGAAACTTCTTCACAAAATCGTATACCACTCTAAGTGCAAAGAGATGGTGAATCCTGAATATGTCCACACTTTTTTCAAACCACCCTCACCAAGCCATCAAAGCAAATAACAAGTTTTCGCTAATATCAAACTAAACCATACAATTGCAACATGAGGGTGCCTGCCCCATCCCCCTATTTTCCCAAAGCACAAAGCTTATGAACCCCCATTTAGAATAAGTTCTTTTAAATATATTTCAAGACAAGAAAAAGGTACATATAAAAAAAAATGATGTATCGTTTATTCATCATTGTCGCCCCTCTGCTAATTGCTATACTGCACCTCAGCCTAGAATTGCTAATTACCTTTATAATACTAGACAGGGCATCCAGTTTTAAGAGAAATTCTCATTGAGAGGGGCAACAACCCCTATATTCAAGCAAGTGCTTGATCTCAGGGGCAGATCTAAAGGTGGCCAAGAATGTTCAGCCGAACACCTCTATAAAAAATAATACAGCATAAATACAATAAATTTTAGCCATTTATGTATATATATACCAAACTAAAGACTAATTTAGATTCTGTTCCAAGTTCAAATCATTGCATTTTTATTTTTCAAACCCCTCAATGAATTGAAATCCTGGATCCGCCACTACACTAACTAGCCAACGAATCCCGAAGACTATCACAAAATGTTTAATTTAAACTAAACTTACATGTAGAATCATTACACAATTTGCAAATCGTCACCATAAATTCACATCGCCGTTTCAAAAAATTCCGAAAACTGGCTAAATCTGAACAAAACCCTACCCGACCCGCAAGATCAAAGGTAAAAGCCATCAGATCATAAAAACTCATCACAATTCAAAACTTAAAAGCTTAGATCCTTCCGATTTCAGATCTCAACACATGGAAAATTCACTTTTTGTTAACAAATCAATTACATAAACTTGCTCCAATTAAAATTTAAAAAAATCACAAGCAAAAATCAGTTCATATCTAATAAAATCTGCAGGTAAGAAAACAAATTCATACAAAAAATGGATAAAAAAATTAATCAATTGAAGTTAGAAAAGGAGAAAAAATACCTTAAGAATGCTGAGAATTAGGGAAAATGGATTCTCCGATCTGGAAGGAAAAAATGGATGAGAAATATTTTGACGCGTTTGTTTAATTGGTATTCTAATAAGTTGGACTTTAAAGATTTTGATTTATTATACGTGGAGGAGGCCACATCAATGTGACCAATGAATTCATGACACGTAGTCTCGAACACTTTTGGCAAACTAATGACATTTTATAATAGTGATATATTTACTCCCTCCGTTAACTTTACTTGTCACTCTGTTCCCAAAATATATTTTTTCATTTTTACTTATTATTTTGACAAAAAAATAATAATCTTGTTTTATATTTGATATTAATATTTTTCAAGATAACATTTAATAGTAAATAATTTAATAAAATATTTATATCAAAATTATGTTTTAATGGGTGTATCATATCAAAATGTGACAAGTAAAAATGAATAATGAACGTATTGTTATAACAAATTCCTAAAAAATCAATATCTATTTGTATTGTAAACAAAGTTTGAATTATATAATTTAGAAAATATTTCATTATAGATAATTGTAACTCGTTTATATATAGATAGTAAATAAAATAATAGAAGATAATAAGAGCCTGTTTGGATTAGCTTAAAAGTTTGTCGATTTAAAAGTTGGTTTTTGACTTATTGAAGTGTTTGACAATTCTCAAAATGACTTATTTTAAGCCAAAAGTTAAAAGCTGGGGAAGGGGTGTTTTTTTTTTTAAGCTTAAAAGCTCTTTTAAGTTGACCAAATATTTTACCTTTTTTCCCTTAATTTTTTTATTTTTACTTATTATTATTATTATTATTATTATTATTATTATTATTATTATTATTATTATTATTATTATTATTATTATTATTATTATTATTATTATTATTATTATTATAATTATTAGTATTATTAATATTTTATTATTTTATTATTATTATTATTATTTATTACTCTTTATTATTATTATTATATATTATTCTTATTATTATATATTATGATTATTATTATTAATATTTTATTATTTTTATTATTTATTTTATTATTCTTTATTATTATTATTATTATATATTATATATTAGTATTATTATATTATTATTATTATTATTATTTTTCATATTCTTTTACTATTATTATTATTACTATTTATTATTACTATTATATATTATTATTATTATTATTATTTATTTTATTATTTATTATTATTATTATTTTCATATTGTTATATTATTATTATTATTTATATTTAATTATTTTTATTTTTATTATTATATTTAATTATTATTATTATTATTTATTATTTATTATTATTATTATTATATATTTATTATTATTATTATATATTATTATTACTCCCTCCGTTTCAAAAAGATTGACCTAGTTTTATTTGGAACGGAGTTTAAGAAAAGAAAGAAGACTTTTTAATCTTGTGGTCTAAATTTAAAGTTATGTCAAATGTACCAAAATACCCTTTAATCTTGTGGTCTTAAACATGCCACGTGAAAAGTTAAAGTTAAAGTGTTGCCAAAAAAGGAAAAGGGTCATTCTTTTTTAAACACACTAAAAAGGAAATTGGTTATTCTTTTTGAAACGGAGGGAGTAATATTTTATTATTTTATTATTATTATTATTATTATTTATTTTATTATTCTTTATTATTATTATTATATATTATATATTATATATTATTATTGTTATTATTCATTTCATATTATTATTATTATTATTATTATTATTTCTTCTTCTTCTTCTTCTTATTATTATTATTATTATTATTATATATTATTATTATTATTAAATTAATTAACTTTTATCATGTTAATAGCTTTTAAGGGTATTTCAGACATTTTGATTTAAAAAAGTGTTTACCAGCACTTATTTGCCAAACACATCAACAAGTTTTTCTTTTAACTTCAGCATTTTTATCCAAACACATAACTATTTATTTTAAATATAAGTTCCACCACTTTCAAAAGTATTTTTTAAAAGCTACTTATTTCAAGCCCATCCAAACAGGCTCTAAGAGATGAGTAGGATTTAAATGTGTATATACACAATAATTTAAATAATAATAATAATAATAATAATAATAATAATAATATTGTGTTTGATTTTGTAGTAAATTCCTAAAATTCTTATTCTATTTATAATGTTGAAATGAACCTAAATAATTTTTTGTAAGTACATATAATAAGAAACAAAATATTATGTATGATACAAAAAGATAATTGTAGATTCTTTAAAATTAGAATAATATAAAAATTTAATACAAGTACGAGGTTTGACAGGTAAAATGTCGTGAAATTCACATATTTCTGTCAATCTTATTTTTTTCTTGAAAATATTAGCTAGAGTACACCTGATTGTTTTATTTGATAATATTAAAAAATAAAAATAATTGACGCTTTTGTTATTTTTATTATCAAGATGAATATATAGTTTAATCAATCTCAACCATAAAATATTATGCAGTATACATGGCATGAATTTATAAGGCCAATGAACATTACTTGATCTAAGTATACTTAATGGGATCTTTATCCATTAATAATGGGGTGAGTTTATTAATTGGGTGTAGTTTAATTAGTAAAGGTGGGTAGTACATTGGTTAATAAATTATATTAATAAGTTAAATTATAACAAATGATTGAGCGTCGTGTATTAAAAAAATATTTAAGTTTAAATTTAAAATCGTTAAATTAGTGATTAATTTTGAACCCAAATATAGATGAGAAGGGTATTTTTGAGCCAAGGTGAATGGATTGTACCATTTCTGATATTTCAAGAGTATTTTAGGCTCTTTTCCGTAAAAAAAATACAAAAGCTGAAATTAAAAATTACCTATAATAAATCATGCAACTAGAAAAGCATAAACATCTCCGCTAAAGTTATAATTGCATTCACAGTCTAACTCTTAACTAGAATAACTTTTCTATAAACTTCATCATTGCATAGACAAAGAAACATGAAAACAAATCTACAATGTCAGTTTTCCTTTCACTAGAAAGCTGTTGAGCAACAAAAGTTTCCGAAGTCAGCAACGAGATGTCTCTAGTCCTCTCTGCGGACAAAGTAGAGCTTACCCATGACGTGAAGGATTGAGACAAAACCTATGAAGCTAATACTCATTACAAGCACAACGTTCGGGGATATCTTCAGTCTAGGGGAATCATCAGTGTAGAATTGGAGCATGGTACCACCTGCTCCTCCTGCAGCTCCTCCTGCTCCTCCTGTCTTCCTTCAACGTAGGTTAGCAGCTGCTGCTGCAGTCCCCCTTTGCGGTCCACCTCCACCCAAAGCCATTTCTAGTCACTGGTTCAATAGAAAATCTTTACCGGGAAGAATCATAGAAATCTGATATATTGCAACTACTCAAACCTAGTGAACATATAAAAGACAGTAACAAAATGAATTGATCGACTAAAGGGAACATGGAAACTAGTGCATTCGGACATTCCAACAATACATCACAATATGAAGTTGATATATATATCCTTTCTAATATTTGTGCATCATAACCTCTAAATGCTAAAAGAGCTAAATCAACTATCGGTCAAAAGAGATAAATCAACCTCATTGCACAAAGTGATATGAGAGTTGAGACGGCTAGAACTACTATACATATCTTTTAACTTGGATTACACGATTCACTGCAGTAGTGTCCATTGATGCGTATTTATATAATAAGCCATATGGTTTGTCTAGAACAGATATTGGTGGTTATACTTAAGTTACAGCAGTTAGCAGGAGCTATTAATACACGCAAACTCGAGGCAGTATGCCTATAGTGTAGTAGCAAATCCAATAGGAGGAATGTGATCCACTTAATCCGTCATTTGTTTGGAAAGTGATCCATGGATCTCGGTGGGGGATATTCCGGTTTTTGCTTTTTTATTTCTATTTTTGTACTTCCCGTTCGATTGAAGCATTAATCATTTGGCTGAATAGTCTAAGTGAGCGTAAGTTGGCCCAAACCCCACCATCACCATACCAGTGTAATCCCACAAGCGGGATCTCGGGAAGGTAGGATGTTGTCCCATAAGTCTGTTTCTAGGTTTGAGAAGCATAGTCATCCAACTTTGTGACTTCGCTTACTTCAAGCATTACAAAGGAATAACATTCCATTATCTAGACGCCCTCGAAGGAAAGGTTCCATGGACTTCTTCCCCCAAAGGTCAACAATAAAATGAGAGGTCACTTGAGATAGTATGGTCATGGAGAGTCGATGTGAAGGTATAAACTTGGAAGGAAATTGTCTCAATGGAACTAAAATTTCTTGGGATTCACATAGACTTACCGGACACAAACTACGCAATAAAAATGGTGTATCAATTATTCATCATTCTTGCCCCCGATAACTTCTATAATGCACCTTCGACCTAGAATTGCTAACTACAACTACTACAATTCAAATACAAACAAGTACTTGTCATAACACCAACTACACTAACCAGTCAAATGAATCCTAAAATCTAAGGTCATAAAATGTTTATGCATAGGTTTTTTTTCTATGATGGCTCCGCGGCCACCTTTTGCACATCTCGATTAATTTCAGCAACAAGAACCAGGTAACTCTGTCAACCAAGGCTAGGACATATGGTAATTCAGCTAGGACATATGGAAAGAATTACCGAATATTTTTTTTTACATAAATTAGACTTACATGTACTCAATTTAGGGAAGAAATACACTAATCTTATATTCTCATTATCACCACAAATTTCACAGTCGTAGAATCAGTAAACAATTTGCAAATCATCAGCACAAATTCAACTTTATTTTCCTATCATCTGAACAAAAACCCGAACCGAAAAATCAAATGTCAAAGCCATCAGATCATAAAACATTAAACATCAACACAATTCAAAAGTTCAGATCTCAGAAATGCGAAGGTAATTAGCTCCAATTAAAACTAAAAAAAATCGAATTTTTTCACAAGCATGTACAAATCTACAGGTGAAAAAACACAAATTCATGCAAAAAAAATAATCAATGAAATAAGATGAGAAGAGGAGAAAAAATACCTATCAATGCTGCGAATTTAGGGGATGTGGACTCTTTTGATTCAGAATGAATTATAATTATAGTATAAAATTACAAATAATATTTATAAAAGCAACAATAATATCTAATGGGAAAAGGAGGAGCTTAAGGTCAAGTTTCATTATTTACTTATAGGGAAACTTATTTTTACAATTTATGAAAAGGGAATAGTAATGGAGCTTTGGATCATGTTTTCGAATTTACAAAGAAAGGAACACATTTTTAGATTAAAAAAAAAGAGTAGAAGAGGAGCCTAAGGGTCTATTTTTGGAATTTACAAATAGAGGAACTTATTTTTTAAAATTATGAAAAAAATTGTTTATATATCACAATAATTAACAACCTAAAATATTCTAAAAACGTATTAAAATTGAAAAATTTATTTGGAGTGGTACCTTTTAATAAATAATTACTGATTTTAGTGATATTTTTCATATATTATCATTTATAGCAACACTATGTTAAATCTCCTACGTGTATTAAAAGTGAATTATGTATGCAATATATAGGTATTATAAGTTTATAGTCATTTTAAAAATATATTATGTTTGTTTGGTATGAAATTGACACATTGTATCATAATTGTATTAAAAATGTGTGATAAATGTATTATCAATTAACAAAACGTGTATTATATGTGAATAATATATTATTCTTTGTAAAATGTATTGCATTATACATGTATTAAAAGTGATTAAGTAAAAAAATGTTATTGCAATAATCGATAAATATTTTTTAATTATAATATATTTATTTAAGTTTTCCTTAAATATTTGGTTGACTCTCAAAATTTGGCATGTGATCACATAAATTGGGACAGAAATTAACATGTGTTATTTGAAATTTACAAAAAAATATATAAAAATTATAATAATTCAAAATTCAAAATTATACTAAAAATTTGATTAATTCTCAAAATTTCACATGTGTTGCATAATCAGAATTGTGTGGGTAACATATATTATTTGAAAATTATGTAAATAGTACTAAGAATTCAATCAACTCTCAAAATTTCATGTATACCGTAAAATTGAGATTGAGTGAGTAATATATAGTATTTGAAAATTACGCTAAGAGTTCTATAAATCACAATAATTAACAGCTTAAAATATTTAAAAAATATATTAAAATGTGATTAACTCTCGAAATTTCACACATGCTACATAAATTGAAACAAAAGATGCAACATATATTATTTAAAAATTATTTTAAAAATATTAGTATAAATTATCTAGATAAATTGAGATAAACAAAATAACAAATATTGAGTTCGTGCTTACACGTGCTTGAATGGGCTCACTGTGTCTAGTACTCTCTCTGTCCAATATTGTTTGTCATGGTTTCTATTTTTATAGTCAAACTATAAAAACTTTAACTAACATTTTAGGATCTATTTTTTCATCATTTTGATATACAAACAATTGTAATTTATAGTACTTTTCATATAGTTTTTGAGTATCTAAATTTTTTGTTTAAAATATCAAATTAATGTAATCTAATTTTACTTTGAAAATTAATCAAATTAACTTTCAGAAAACACAATATGACAAATAAAAATAGACGAAGGAAATAATATAATATCGTCTAAAGAAATTCAATAAAATAGTGCCTGACTCATATACAGATGAAGTAGAAAGAAATACCTACAGAAGAAAATTATTTTTCTGTCCTCGTAGCTTATAATTTGGGTCTTCTACTTTTCATAATAACGTCTCCGATCACTTTATTTATCATGTTATGCTTTTTAAAAATTAATTTGACTTTTTTTTTGAAATTAAATTAGATTACACTTATTTGATTTTTTAAACAAAAGAAAATTAGATATTCAAAAACTATACGAAAAGTTTATAATGCAGTTTTTTACGTATCAATATAATGAAAAAATATATCCTAAAATGTTAATCAAGATTTTTATAATTTGACTTTAAAAATGAAAAATATGACTATTAATACTGGACGAAGAGAATTTTTTTTTTTGCAATATGGGAAGTTCTTTTCGGTTTTCCATTACAATTATAGGGGTGCTAATGATGAATTTATAATTTTAATTTCACTTAAAACACATATTGAACATTATAAATTATAAATTTTTTTAAAGAAAAAAACATTATTTGCTTTTTTTTATCAAGAACATTTTAGAACTTTAAATTAAACAAGACAAATCTTTATATTGATTTTTAAAGTTTTTAAATCAACATTCAGTGTGATGTATTGCAAACAGCCAAACACATATTAGTCCTTACTCTTATAAACATTACTATTATTGTGTGAATTTATACTCTTAATATCTTTTTAAAACATGTACTAAAAACAAATAGTATAATCAGAACTAAAAAAGGTGCATGTGTTTACATATGGTCTCTTCAATCCAGAATGAATTATAATTATAATACAAAATTACAAATAGAAAGGAAGAAATATTATTATTTCTGCCATCCATTTGGTTGTTTGATATAACTAGTGTTTGATAAAAAAATTGTGATAAAATTAATTACTTTTAAATATATTCACTCCCATAGGCTTTACTACTCTCCTTCCACTTGTCAACTCTCACTCCCTATTTTCACTTACACTCCTATTTTTCTCTCTACCTCTAAACTTCTCTCCACAAACCACTACTCCAACTAAAAACTAGGACCAATTTTTTTCTCACCATCCAACTTTACAACAACTTCTAGTACAAGAACAACAAACTCTCCAATGCATGCACAATCCCCCCCATCTCTCCATTCTCTCAACTAACATTATATCCACATTCATGTTTGAAGTAAAACATCATGGCTTGTATAGATCAAGAACAACAACAACAACAACCAATTTTTAAGCATTATTGTAGAGTTTGCAAGAAAGGTTTTGTATGTGGAAGAGCTTTAGGTGGACATATGAGAGCTCATGGAATTGGAGATGAAGGTGCAAACATAGATGATGATGATCCAGCTAGTGATTGGGAAGATAAGTTTGGAGGGGGTGTTAAGGGAGGTAATAAGAGATTATATCAATTAAGAACAAACCCTATAGACACAAATCCACATTCATGTTTGAAGTAAAACATCATGGCTTGTATAGATCAAGAACAACAACAACAACAACCAAATTTTTAAGCATTATTGTAGAGTTTGCAAGAAAGGTTTTGTATGTGGAAGAGCTTTAGGTGGACATATGAGAGCTCATGGAATTGGAGATGAAGGTGCAAACATAGATGATGATGATCCAGCTAGTGATTGGGAAGATAAGTTGGAGGGTGTTAAGGGAGTAATAAGAGGTTATATCAATTAAGAACAAACCTAATAGACAAAAAAGCAATAGAGTTTGTGAGAATTGTGGGAAAGAATTCTCATCTTGGAAATCATTTCTTGAACATGGAAAATGTAGCTCAGAAGACGCGGAGTCCCTAGTGTCCTCGCCCTGTTCAGAGGGCGAGGACTACATTAATAATGGTGGAAGAAAAGGCTATGGATGGTCTAAAAGGAAAAGGTCATTAAGAACAAAAATTGGAACCATTAATACTACTTCAACTTATCCATCAAGTGAAGATGAAGATCTTGTCCTTGCAAAATGTCTTATTGATTTAGCCAACGCGAAGGTTGACCTATCGTTGGTTGAGCCTGAGGAGTCGTGTGCCTCGGCTAGCAAGGAGGAGGAGAGAGCTAGAAACCCCATGAACTATCTAGCACCATTAGTGAGACCCTTTGACAATAAGGCTAAAGGGGTTTCTAATAAAGGATTGTTTGAATGTAAAGCATGCAAGAAAGTTTTTAACTCTCATCAAGCCCTAGGTGGACATAGGGCAAGTCACAAAAAGGTTAAAGGATGTTATGCAGCCAAGCAAGATCAATTAGATGATAGTTTAATTGATGATAATGATATGAATATCACACAAGATGATCAATTCACATTACAAGGTTCAAAATCCATGAGGAAATCAAAAATCCATGAATGTTCAATATGTCATAGAGTTTTCTCCACAGGACAAGCTTTAGGTGGGCATAAAAGGTGCCATTGGATCACCTCTAATTCACCAGACTCAACATCCAAATTTAATTTCAATGGACATATGGATCAAATAAATCTAAGATCAAACTTGAGAAAATCAAGTGATACATTAGATCTCAACATTCCAATATCACACGATGACATGTCGCGAATTAGACGAGACCCTATGAATCCATTGAGCTTTGAGGTCTCAACAGAAATTCATTTGCATCCATGGAGTAGTAATCCTAATGAAGCAAAAGAACATAGTTGTAGTGAAAACTACTACCTTGATGAAACCATAAATAACAATAATAATAATAATAACAACAACAACAATAATAATAATAATAATGGTAACAACAACATTATAAATGGTACAATACAAAATGTAGAAGATGATGAAGCAGATAGTAAATTGAAATTAGCTAAGCTAAGTGAATTAAAGGATATGAATAAAAATTCTGAAAATCCCTCTCATTGGTTACAAGTTGGAATTGGCCCAACTACACAAGTTGGGGCTGACCCATAAATTATACATATATATATATATATACACTATATACAAAAATTGTAATTACAAATTCACCATAAAAGATGATACATGGTGACATACATATTGTAATTTGTACCTTTTTTTTGTCATTTTCTTGTAAGGAACCATAGATACATAATCTTGTAATTGTTTTATATACTATACAACTCTTGAGTTGTAATTTAATTTAATTTAATTTCCAAATGCAATATATATAGTACTCACATTTGTTTCTTCACTCGATATGAATTTTCTAAGAATTAAATTAATTTTTTCTCTAAGTATTAAAAGTTAATTTGGTAATTAACTAACAAACTTCATGACGTTTTCTTTTGCTTTTCTCTTTTATGTTGAATGTTCATGATGTTATTCTTCCAACTAGTCGTAAATAGACTTCAGAGATTGAATCAAACACTTTATTAAAAGATACGAGAAAACGTAGAACATCAAAAATTATTGATAAAGCAAAAGGGAAACATAAACCAACACTTGAAATCTCGAGATTGATTAGATTTTAAAATCTCGAGATTAATTAGATTTTAGAATTTCCTTTCTATGTGAAATCTTAATTGGTCTTCCTACAATTTTTGCGGATTTGACCATTGGTTCCAGTAAGTGGGCTAAGATTACCCATTTTCACCATGGCATTTGCAAAATCAGTGAAGAAAGTGGCTGAATTAGAGCTATAAGTGTTAACTATAGAGTCTGTTGAGCCTCCACTCGAGAGTTGTTGATCAGAATGAAGAAGACCCTTTTGAATTCGCAGATTCTTATAGTAAATATTGTCAAATGTGGTTGGGCTTGTGGTGTCTAATGGAGAGATGTCATTGTCACTTCCGCTTTGTGGACAGTTCGATTTAACCGATGTAGCGAATGAAGCATTTATATCAGTTTGGTTGTAGAGACGATCACGAAAAGTAGTGCACCTTGCTTGTCCTATTGTGTGAGAACCTGTCCAATCCAAAGATATTTCAATTTAGCGTATTTGCTATAAGTCCCGTAAACTAATAATAAATTATATTTTAATGTATTTTTTAATGTAAAAAATAAACCTGATAGAGCGACCATTTCTCTGGTACTGAAACCTTTATTAGAAAAGGAAGAAATAAGACTGCTAAGGTTCAAAGTTGGTGCAGGTATGTCACTATTTGCAGTACTCAAACTTGCAGTTGTTGAGTCTCTTCTTCCAAGTAATACAGTCCAACTAGGTCCACCAAGCTAACAAATCGTCAATAATATAATTAGTTTAAAAAAACTAATACAATAATATAATATTTAATTTGTATATATATCAAAACTTTGACTAGCTAATGTCTTTTTTTTTTATAAAGGTCAACTTGCTTTCTTTTCCTTTTCCTAACCAACAAGTTTATTAGTTAAAAAAATATATTTGCACATGCCTAAATAACTTCCTTGAAAAATCCATCAACTACATATGGGATGTTCGTTACAATTATTTTAGTGCAAGGCATGTCACATGTGCATATACCTTAGGAAAACCATTTTTTTCATTGATTCACGTTTCGCTAAATTAATACACATAAATTAAAAACAAAAAGGGTATAATTTTAATTGTTAACTTACTTTAACAACAGAGTCTCTAGCTGCGACAGCTAAAATATCAGCACAAGATACGACGTCGGCACAAGATGATTCGACTTGAGTTTTGATAGTATCAATCACATCGAATCCCCTTATGGATCCACTATTTGGATTAGCAGTCTTCTCTCCTGTGAAACTTGATGTATCATCTAATAGCACAGATGCATCGCAACCCTGCATATTCAATACTAATTAATACTCGTTTGACTTCAAAAATTAAGAGTTGTTGCTAAAATTGAGACACAGTGTGCAAAATGAGTAAGGTAACTTGCATTAACAAAACAATCGTGAAAATGAAGACGAAGCAAAGAAGCCCCCATGCGAGACTCTGAAGCAATAGCAGAATTGACAGCTGTTTTGATTATGGAGAGAACATTTGGACATGATGAATTGTAGAAATCGGAAGTCAATTGAGCTGAGCTCATTCCAATTAGAACAAAAGGGACTATAATTAGAAGTAGTAAAAAAGATATGTTAGCCATTACAAAGAAATTAGTAGTAGTAAAAAGGAAGAAATTAAGAAGAAAAGATATTGTCTAAGTTTATTGCTAAGCACTGCTTATGTGGAATATAGTACTTAATTCTTCCCATATTATAGTAGAAGAGTGTGCCCAATTGTCAAGTTTATCTTAATTTTTTTTATTTCTTATTTCCATTTTATATTTTTGAGTTTTTGAAAAAATACCAACTGATTCAAACTTTGCAGCATTACCAAACAGACCATATTTTTCCAAGGCTAATTGTAGACCAATCAATGGAGCAAGTGATTATTTTGATATTTTTTTTTGGTTTTGCCCAATCTGCTATCCAAAAGAAAAGGGAATGATTCGGCTATTAATTCAAAATAAATATTATAACTAAAGTTTCATTTAATTCCAAACAAACTCTCTTGCCATTCGCCTCTCTCACTGAATCTCATTCGTCACTCTTCCTTGCCTCTCTCACTTTATTCGAAAACAAATGTATAAATTGTGTTTGTGTTTGTAAAGTGAGAGAAACTGTATATACAAATACAAATACATATATATTAGTCATGCACACTTATAATTATACAAATCTATACAACTAAGTTCTTTTTTACCTTTCTCTCTCGCTTTATACAAACACAAATTATACAAAATACAATGTATAAATCTTGTTTGTATAAAGCGCGAGAGAGATTTGATATACAAATACAAATGTTTTAACTCGATTCAATTGTATACAAATTTTCAATTTTTATGCAGATATACAAATACAATCATTGATACATATGCATAGTATTTACATATATACAATTATCTAACCGAATATACATATACAATTCACATCTCTCCACTCTCTGGTCTCTCTCGCTCGCCTCTCTCCTAATCTCGCTCGCTACTCTAGCCTAACACAAAGTACATATACATATATAAACACAATTTTCATAGACACAGACGTCCGATTTATCCAAATCGCTGCAATTTATATAAATTATTGTAATTAGTATAAATCAAATGTCTGTGATTTTATACAATCAGATGCTCCATAGCAAAACTGTATCTCTACTATAGAGGGCTAATACAATTTTAATATTTGTTATTCCTAACATTTATTCCAAAATATAATAAGATATAAATTAGATAAAATAAATAAGTTGGAAAAAATCACGAGTACTTGAGCTAATTCCTTTGGCCATAAAGTTTGAAACCATTTTTTAAGAATATTGTGTTAAGCTTATAGATATTTTTTGATACTTTTAAGAACTTTTAACATTAAGTTATATTTCTAATTATAAAAGAAAATGTTACATTAGAGAGAATAGTGTACCAGACCAATTAAAATATGAGAGTAGTATTTAGAGTTCTTTTGTTTTCTAGTTATAAATTAAATTATTTCTAATATACAAAGGTAATATCTTTAATATATTTGGTCAAATTAAGGAAGTAGTATATACATGAGTTTTTTTTTTTCTTGGTATGAAACCAATAATAATGGAGAATCTTTAATATTTTGGTCAAATTAGATTATATACATGATCTAATTAATTATGCATTGAAAAAACTGATTTTTAATTAATTTATTTATTTTACATTATATAAGATTTTAAATTTCGAACATTATTAATATTCTAAATAAAATTACATCATCAAGTTAAATTCACATCCAATATTATGTAAGTTTTCTTTTTTTTTTAAAAAAAAACTATATGATAACGATCAGTTAAATTATTTGTAAAAATATATATTTTATTAGAACATATAAATTAAATTATATATTGAATAGAGAAAAGAGAAGAAGATTCTGTTATGACTTTTTCATGTCAATTAGCATGTTTAAACAATTAGTATGACTAAATTAAACCGCGTAATTAATCATTTGGTTAATCAATTTTTTCCAACTTTTGAGTTGTCATAATACTAAAATTCCTTATTCTTGCATTTCTAGATGCAAAAATGGATATCTATTTGACTATAAGATTATTATTTAATTATATTAATAATGTAACTTGCAAATATTCAATTAGTTTTACATTTGCTTTCTGAAAGTCACAATAATTTCTAACTTAGGCAGTTGACACTTACTCTAATATAATGCATGTAGGATTATAGATAAAAAAATATATTAAAAAGAAAAGAAAAGATAGAGTGGTTAATCAATCACATTCAATTTATACTGAAGAATATTTGTATTCAAATTTTGGTCGAAACCAAGTTGGACTATTGTACTATTATTTCATCAGACTATGAAAGAGAGTAATAATTATATAAAGCCCAAGACCTTTTGGTCCTCTTTTTTCAGGAAAATAAAATGAATGGAGAGCAGCTAAAGAAAATCTGATATTATTTTTTCATTCCAAAGGAAAAACATTCTAAAAGCAAAAAAAGAGATATTTAGTGGAAATAAACTACCTAATTAATTCTCTAGTCAAGAATATTTTATTCTTTTGTTACTCTAATATAATGCATGTAGGATTATAGATAAAAAATATATAATATTATAGATAAAAAATATATTAAAAAGAAAAGAAAAGATAGAGTGGTTAATCAATCACATTCAATTTATACTGAAGAATATTTGTATTCAAATTTTGGTCGAAACCAAGTTGGACTATTGTACTATTATTTCATCAAGACTATGAAAGAGAGTAATAATTATATAAAGCCCATGCACTAATTAGGGTTAGATAAATATATTTGACTTAATCAACCTTTATTATTTACATTAAAGCATATGCAAAGTTGATTAATTAAATGTACACATTAATCAATCAAAGAAATTTATATCCCTACTTTCAAAAGTTGAACACTAATTTTCATCCCATGCCAATTATAGATGTTCTTTCAATTAAAATATAGCCAACGTTTGTTTTGTATCCAATTCAGAGGTGGAGCCAAGATTAAGAGTTCGGGAAATTCTAAATCAATTTTGTTTGAGGGTTCATATGTTAGTATACATATATTCATTTAATTTTCTAATTTGTTCCTAAAAAGTTTCTTAGTTAATTGAAATTTCTTATAATCCGTCAGTAATTTGTAGCTTAATTGGATTAACATGATTATTTTTTTATATTTAGCAATGAAATTTTAGCCACTAGCGAATCTTGTGTTTTTCTCCTTCAAAATAAGAGTGAAATATTAATTCAATTTAAATTTTCATTTGTGTCTTTTATGACACGTTTAAATTTTCAAGAAAACCTACTTCACTCTTCTTTTTTTTGAAACAATTTTTTTAAAAAAAATTATCACCATATGGTGGTGAGATCTTTAGATTGATGAATAAAATTACAAAGCAAAGGAGAGCTTAAGCTCAACCAATTGTTTTAGTAGCTGCTTCGCAAAAACTAAGGTTCTGACAAAAACTATACAAGTTTTGCACAAATTTACAAGATCAATTCTAGACAAAATAATTCTTCCTCTGTTTATGCCTTAGGGACTCTATTTGTATGAGATCAAGTTTGTAAGGTCCGATGGCTATCGTTGGTAGGTGAGCCTGTGCAGAAATTAAAAACTCCTCATTTATAATCTATTTTGCCAAGGCATCTGCAACTTGATTGGCTTCCCTGTAACAATGTCTAACTTCACAAGTAATAGTACTTAAAATATTTTGAATACGATGAGTTCTTCAAGATGGTTAAGATTATTACATTTTTCATTGATTTTCTTGTGTTATGTTCATATTATTGTACCCTAAATGACCATGAGTTTGATAATATTGTCTATTTATCATATTTAACCTAACATTTTGTCTTTTCGATAATGACAATTGACAAAAGGAAAAAAAAGAAGTTAAAAGATGTTCATTTAGTTACTCTGATCAAAGAAACTGGTCCTTGTGACAATTATGCATTATTAATGTTGATGTTTGCAAGAAAAATCCTAAAAACTTTCCAAGGTTCTTATATTTAGTTATTTATAGGGTTACACGAGTAGACGGTGAGTCCCTAGACTTATATTGATCGAGATCGATTCTTATATCTTGAAAATGACATGAGTCTTGTGGGGTCCATCCCCATGTATCAAACTTTGAATTGTTTTCTGCCAATTTCAAAGTTTGGTAGAGTAGGTAAGCTATGAAAAAGAAAAAATTATTTTTCTTCTGTAGCACATTTGGAGGGTAGTGTATTTGTTCTCTATAAAAGGGAGGACAATTCTTCATTCTAAATACACCAAAAGGAAATTACAAAGGAGAGAAAAGAAGAGTGAGGCATCACAGAGGAAAATAATCTGTGAGGAAAAATAGAGAGTGTGAGCGATATTATAGTGAGGTGGAAAAATCAAAAGAGGGTTATTTCTTTTGAGTGTGTAGTGATCTTTGGAGTTTTGCTCGGATCTACAAGTGTAAAATCCTTACTATAGTGATATTCGTTGCTCCTCTCGGGTCGTGGTTTTTTCCCTTATTTAGGAGGGTTTCCACGTAAAATCTTGGTGTCATTATTTCTCTTTTATTCTCGTTGATTAACCGTATTGTTGTGTTCCGCATTTATTGCCTTTATTACCACAAATATTATTTCTGTTACGGATTTATTCCCAACAATTGGTATCAGAGCACAGGTTCTGCTCATTTACAGAAATATTTTTGCAGCTTATTGTACTATACTCAGTGAAAAAAAATGTTTGGAGTAAAGTACGAGGTAGAAAAATTCAACGGTGATAGCGGTTTCTCAATGTGGCAGAGAAGGATGAGAGACTTGCTCATCCAACAGGGTTTGCACAAGGCACTAGGCGGCAAATCCAAAAAGCCCGAATCCATGAAACTTGAGGATTGGGAAGAAATGGATGAAAAGGCTGCCAGTGCAATCAGATTGCACTTAACAGATGATGTAGTTAATAACATCATCGATGAAGAGAGTGCATGTGGCATTTGACAAAGTTAGAAAATCTATACATGTCCAAAACGCTGACAAATAAATTGTACCTAAAGAAGCAGTTATATGCGCTACATATGGGTGAAGGTACAATTTTTTTGTCTCATTTAAATGTACTTAATGGACTAATCACGCAGCTAGCAAACCTCGGAGTAAAGATCGAGGATGAAGATAATGCCATAGTGCTCCTAAACTCGTTGCCATCTTCCTACGATACTTTAGCAACAACCATTTTACATGGTAAGGACTTTATTGAGTTTAAGGATGTCACATCAGCCCTTTTGCTTAATGAAAAGATGAGAAAAAGGCCTGAAAATCACGGACAGGCTCTCATCACGGAAAGTAGAGGCAGAAGTTACCAAAGGAGCTCAAGTAACTATGGTAGATTCGGAGTTCGTGGAAAGTCCAAAGTCCGATCAAAATCAAAGGCCAGAAATTGCTACAATTGCGATCAACCAGGACACTTCAAAAGAGATTGTCCAAATCTAAAAAGGGGCAAAGGGGAAAGCAGCGGCCAGAAGAATGATGACAACACAGCTGCCATGGTGCAAAATAATGACAATGTTGTTCTCTTCATAAATGAGGAAGAAGAATGCATGCACTTGGCAGGTGTAGAGTCGGAATGGGTGGTCGACACAGCAGCATCTTACCATGCCACACCGGTAAGAGATTTTTTTTTGCAGATATGTAGCCGGTGATTTTGACAATGTGAAAATGGGTAACACAAGTTACTCAAAGATTGCGGGGATCGGAGACATTTGCTTAAAAACAAATGTTGGATGCACATTAGTGTTGAAAGATGTGCGCCACGTACCTGTTTTGCGGATGAACTTAATCTCGGGAGTTGCTTTGGACCGAGATGGATATGAGAACTACTTTGCAAATAAAAAATGGAGACTCACCAAAGGGGCATTGGTGATTGCAAAAGGAGTTGCTCGTGGCACGTTGTACAGGACAAATGCAGAAATATGCCAAGGTGAATTAAATGCGGCTCACGAAGAGAATTCTGCAGATTTATGGCATAAAAGAATGGGTCATATGAGCGAGAAAGGATTGCCAAAGGTTCACTCATCTCTTTTGCCAAAGGTACAATGATAAAACCTTGTAACTACTGTTTATTTGGTAAAAAATAGAGTTTCATTTCAGACATCATCTGAAAGAAAGTCGAATATACTTGATTTGGTATATTCTGATGTTTGTGGTCCAATGGAGATAGAATCGATAGGAGGTAATAAATACTTTGTTACCTTTATTGATGACGCTTCTCGAAAATTGTGGGTTTATATCTTGAGAACCAAAGATCAGGTGTTTCAAGTATTTCAAAAGTTTCATGCTCTGATAGAAAGAGAGACAGGTCGAAAGCTAAAACGTCTTCGAACCGACAATGGAGGTGAGTACACTTCAAGGGAATTTGAAGAGTACTGTTCAAACCATGGAATCAGACATGAAAAGACAGTTCCTGGAACCCCACAACACAATGGTGTAGCTGAAAGAATGAATTGCACCATTGTTGAGAAGGTGAGAAGTATGCTCAGAATGGCTAAATTACCTAAGACATTCTGGGGTGAAGCAGTTCGGACAGCGTGTTATCTTATCAATCGTAGTCCATCAGTTCCGTTGGAGTTTGACATTCCGGAGAGAGTTTGGACCAACAAAGAGATGTCTTACTCACACCTAAAGGTGTTCGGTTGCAAAGCTTTTGCACATGTACCGAAGGAGCAGAGAACCAAGCTAGATGATAAATCAGTTCCCTGCATATTCATCGGATATGGAAATGACGAGTTCGGATACAGACTATGGGATCTTGTAAAGAAGAAGGTCATCAGAAGCAGAGACGTAATCTTTCGAGAAAGTGAAGTTGGAACTACTGATGATCTATCCGAGAAGGCCAAGAAAAAGAATGGTATAGTCCCTAATCTTGTTACCATTCCTTCTTCTTCTAACCATCCCATAAGTGCAGAAAGTACGATTGATGAAGTTGCTGAGCATGAAGAGCAACCTGATGAGATTGTTGAGCAGGGGGAGCAACTCGGTGATAATACCGAGCAAATGGAGTACCCAGAAGAAGAAGAACAATCTCAAGCTCTGAGGAGATCAGAAAGACAAAGGGTAGAGTCATCCAAATACCGTACCTCAGAGTATGTCCTCATCAATGATGAAGGGGAGCCAGAAAATCTTAAGAAGGTGTTATCTCATCCAGAAAAGAGCCAATGGATGAAAGCCATGCACGAAGAGATGGGATCTCTACAGAAAAATGGCACATACCAGCTAGTTGAACTTCCAAAAGGCAAAAGACCGCTTAAGTGCAAGTGGGTCTTTAAACTCAAGAAAGATGGAAATGGCAAGTTGGTCAGGTACAAAGCTCGATCGGTTGTAAAAGGCTTCGAACAAAAGAAAGGTATTGATTTTGATGAAATATTTTCACCTGTTGTCAAAATGACTTCTATTCGAACTATTTTGAGCATAGCAGCTAGTCTAGATCTTGAAGTGGAGCAATTGGACGTGAAAACTGCATTTCTTCACGGAGATTTGGAAGAAGAGATTTATATGGAGCAACCAGAGGAATTTGAAGTATCTGGAAAGAAACACATGGTGTGCAAATTGAATAAGAGTCTTTATGGGTTGAAACAGGCCCCAAGGCAATGGTACAAAAAGTTTGACGCTTTCATGAAAAGTCAAACGTACACAAAGACCTATTCTGATCCATGTATATACTTCAAAAGATTTTCTGACAACAATTTTATTATTTTGTTGTTGTATGTGGATGACATGTTAATTGTAGGACAAGACAAAGAGCTGATTGCAAAGTTGAAGAAAGATTTGTCCAAGTCATTTGACATGAAAGACTTGGGCCCAGCACAACAAATTCTAGGGATGAAGATTGTTCGAGAACGAACAAAAAGAAAGTTGTGGCTATCTCAAGAGAAGTACATTGAACGTGTACTAGAACGCTTCAACATGAAGAGTTCTAAACCTGTTAGCACGCCTCTTGCGAGTCATCTGAAGTTGAGCAAACAGATGTGTCCTACAACAAAAGAGGAGAAAGAGGGAATGACTAAAGTTCCTTATTCTTCAGCAGTGGGGAGTTTGATGTATGCAATGGTGTGTACAAGACCTGATATTGCTCATGCAGTTGGTGTTGTTAGCAGATTCCTTGAAAATCCTGGAAAAGAACACTGGGAGGCAGTTAAGTGCATACTCAGGTACCTAAGAGGTGTCACAAAAGATTGCTTGTGTTTTGAAGGATCTGATCCAATCTTGAAGGGCTATACTGATGCTGATATGGCAGGTGACCTCGATAATAGAAAATCCACTACTGGATATTTGTTTACATTTTCAGGGGGAGCTATATCATGGCAGTCAAAGTTGCAGAAGTGTGTCGCACTCTCTACAACTGAGGCAGAATACATTGCAGCTACTGAAGCTGGCAAAGAGATGGTATGGCTGAAACGATTTCTTCAAGAACTTGGATTGTATCAGAAGGAGTATGTCGTCTATTATGACAGTCAGAGTGCAATAGACTTGAGCAAGAACACCATGTATCATGCAAGGACGAAGCATATCGACGTGAGATATCACTGGATTCGTGAAAAGATAGAGGACGGATCTATGCAGGTCATGAAGATCCCTACTAGTGAAAACCCTTCAGATATGCTGACCAAGGTGGTATCAAAAGACAAGTTCGAGCTATGGAAAGAACTTGTCGGCATGCACTCAAGCTAGAAACCTAGAGCTACCTCCTTCAGGTGAATGGGTCTGGAGGGGGAGATTGTGGGGTCCATCCCCATGTACCAAACTTTGAATTGTTTTCTGCCAATTTCAAAATTTGGTAGAGTAGGTAAGCTATGAAGAAGAAAAAATTGTTTTTCTTCTGTAGCACATTTGGAGGGTAGTGTATTTGTTCTCTATAAAAGGGAGGACAATTCTTCATTCTAAATACACCAAAAGGAAATTACAAAGGAGAGAAAAGAAGAGTGAGGCATCACTGAGGAAAATAATCTGTGAGGAAAAATAGAGAGTGTGAGCGATATTATAGTGAGGTGAAAAAATCAAAAGAGGGTTATTTCTTTTGAGTGTGTAGTGATCTTTGGAGTTTTGCTCGGATCTACAAGTGTAAAATCCTTACTATAGTGATATTCGTTGCTCCTCTCTGGTCATGATTTTTCCCCTTATTTAGGAGGGTTTCCACGTAAAATCTTGGTGTCATTATTTCTCTTTTATTCTCGTTGATTAACCGTATTGTTGTGTTCCGCATTTATTGTCTTTATTACCGCAAATATTATTTCTGTTACGGATTTATTCCCAACAAGTCTGTCATCATAAAAATGGGAAAAGTTGTTGAGATGATGGAAGAATAACGGAGGAGATTAACTCCGAAACGTACATAGTACATCAAAGTCTACGGGATAAAATAAAAATCAAAACATATAAGACACACTCCCTAAATAAAATAAAATTGTATCAAGTCAACAAAATTCAAAACATTATAACCATTGATCATTTTACTTCAACCGTTGGAAAATTACACATCGGAGGGGGAACTTTACCACCTTTACCTCCAAATTAACAACACAAGAACATCAAAGTTCGCGATTAAATGAAAAGGAAATACATATTATATAAGAAAACACTTGAAATCTCGAGATTAAATTTTAGAAAATCTCATTTTTATACGAAACCTTAATTGGTCTTCCTACAATTTTTACGAATTTGGCCGTTGGTTCCAGTAAGTGGGCTAAGATTACCCATTTTCACCATGGCTTTTGCAAAATCAGCTAAGAAAGTGGCTGAATTTGAACTATAAGTGTTAACTATAGAGTCTGTTGAGCCTCCGCTAAAAAGTTGTTGATCAGAATGAAGAAGACCCTTTTGAATTCGCAGATTCTTATAGTAAATATTGTCAAATGTGGTTGGGCTTGTGGTGTCTAATGGAGAGACGTTATTGTCACTTCCACTTTGTGGACATTCCGATTTGACCGATGTTGCAAATGAAGCATTTATATCAGTTTGGTTGTAGAGACGATCACGAAAAGTAGTGCACCTTGCTTGCCCTATTGTGTGAGAACCTGTCAAATCCAAAGATATTCCAATTTAACATATTTTCTATGAATCTCGTGAATTGATAAAAAAATGTTTAATGTATTTTTATGTTAAAAAAAAAATAAACCTGAGAGAACGATCATTTCTCTGGAATTGAAACCTTTATTAGAGAAGAAAGAAATAAGACTGCTAAGATTCAAAGTTGGTGCAGGAATGTCACTATTTGCGGTACTCAAACTTGCAGTGGTTGAGTCTCTTCTTCCAAGTAATACAGTCCAACTAGGTCCACCAAGCTAATAAAGCATAAACAATATAATATAATAATTAGTTTCAACAACTAATTTATACACTATATAAGCACAACATCTAATTATTTAATTAATTTGTATATTCAAACTTTGACTATTAATGTCCTTTCTATAAACGTCAACATGTTTTCTTTTCCTTTTCCTAACTAACTTATTAGTTAAATAAACTAAACAGGATGTTTGTTAGTACTAGTTGGTATTTTATTGCAAGACATGTTACACGTGACTATATTTAAATGTTAACTTACTTTAACGACAGAGTCTCTGGCTGCGACAGCTAAAATATCAGCACAAGATACGACACCAGCACATGATGATTCGACTTGAGTTTTGATAGTATCAATCACATCGAATCCCCTTAAAGATCCATTATTTGGATTAGCCGTCTTCTCTCCCGTGAAACTTGATGTATCATCTAACAACACAGATGCATCACAACCCTGCATGCATGTGCAAATACGTAAAATAAGTTGTCATGTGGAAAATTTATTTGCCCTATACTTATAGAGGCAGAGGTCGAATTTGAAGCTTATAAATTTGAAGTTGTTATTTTAAATTATTAAGTTTTAAATTAATAATTTGTACACAAAGTTAGAGCCAAAGTTATTGAGTTCGATTGGTCGAAGTCCTTGTCTATACTCTAGCTCCACCCTTGGATGCATGAGAGCGTTATTTCGACAGATTCAGTAGCTTGAGTTCAAATCTTGTGTTTGTATATATTTAAATAATTTATCATGACCTCTCATAAATTTGAGAAATTCTGATTTTACCTCTGCGTATGTGAAGATTAAGTAAGACAACTTACATTAACAAAACAATCGTGAAAATGAAGACGAAGCAAGGAAGCACCCATGCGAGACTCTGAAGCGATAGCAGAATTCACAGTTGTTTTGATTATGGAGAGAACATTTGGACATGATGAATTGTAGAAATTGGAAGTCAATTGAGCTGAGCTCATTCCAATTAGAACAAAAGGGACTATAATTAGTACTAGTAAAAAAGATATGTTAGCCATGACAAAGAAATTATTAGCTATAAAATGAAGAATTAAGAAGAAAAGATATTGTCTAAGTTTATTGCTTAGCACTACTTAATGTGGAATATTATACTTAATTCTTCACATATTTATAGTAGTAGGAAGCAGAAGAGTGTCCCAAATTGTCAAAGTTCACCTTAATTATTTTAGTATTTCTTAATTCCATTTTCCTTTAAGAGATTGAAAAAAAAATAAAAAATTAGACACATCATATTTTTCTAAGATTGGTGCATATAAGGCCAATTGCAGCCACTTTTATAGATATTTGTGATTTATTACCTTATATTCTCCTATTTACGAATATATTAATTCATAGAAATATAAAATATCCCCTCCAGTAGGCTAATGGAATTCATTTGCTATAAGTGGATTAAAGTAAGCAGTTCTAATAAAAAAAAAATTAATTAATTAATCAACAAAGAGCATATAAGTGACGAGAGGGAGTTACTGGAATGGTAAGCACCCTTCACTTTCAATTTGAAGGTTGTGAATTTAAGTCACAAGGAATTAAAAGGTGTGGGAACTCCTATAGGAGAGTAAAAAAAGTCTTTAAAAAAAACATATAAGTTGAAAAATTTAATAAATACAATAAGATTCACTTTACAATTTTAATGTACACCTTACAAATGTTTCCTTTTCCAAATGAAATTTATGCGAAGTGGAGTGGGATGAGTTTATTCAGGTGGGGCGGATCGAAATTATAAAAAAGATATTATATGAAGCTAGGTAGGGAGAGGCGAGTTAAAAATTTTATGGGTTAAGTGAAACCCGTCACACACACACTATTTCATTGCCATCCTTAGTTGGATATGATTTCAGAAGAATCAAATAAAAAAATAAATTTTATATTTATATTAAGATATTTATTATATTTAATTATAAATTTAATAAATATTAAAACAAGCTACAGTTTGGTGGAAAATTCAGACTCTTTGAATTTCAAATTTTGACAACTTCTTATAGATTATTGATTTTTAACAGCTTGTAATAACAGTTTCATATTACATATTAGTTTCTTGTCATTTGTTTTCAACGAATTATCAAAAAAAAAAAAAAAATCCCTGGTATGTCTCACTAAAAAATCATAAGTGATTATTCTTATAAATATTTTGACGGAATAAGTAAGAAAATAAAAGATAATTGTGTTTTCATATTAAAAAATAGAAAGCTTTCTACGATTTTAATGAGAAATTGTTTTTTTTATAAACTAGTTTAATGAAAAATGAGCGGAAAAAATCATACTCTCTCTATCCATGTTACGTGCTTTTTTTCATTGTTCAAATTTCAAGAATCAAAAATCAAAATACATGTTTGAAAATTTGTCATATTTATCCTTTGATAAAGTATTACAGTTTTAAAAGATAAATTGAGATTCAGCTAAAATGCATTAGTGAAAATATGATTTAAATTATGTTTTTATTTGTCTTAATAAGTATGCATTAACTTAAAAACTTATTATAAAAATGTAAAATAATTATTATTGATGCAATACTATTACAAAGAATGATTATTATACTGATCCAACCAACAATGAAATACTATTATAAAGAATGATTATTATACCGATCCAACCAACAAATTATGTTCTTTAGAGAACCTTCTCAAATCTTGAGAATATACTTTTTTGGGTATGATGTGTGGACTTTGTGGGTTGTGGATCTTAACCTAACCCACCAAAAAGTAGTATGAAACCATTAAAATTGGAGAATCTTTAATTTATTTAATTGGTCAATTGGGAATACATATATAGGACCTAATTAATTAAAGGAAAAATCACACCACCATATACAATTATCTCATTTACTTATCAAGTAGATTTTAAAAAATTAATTCTCTTTTACTTAATCACTTCGACAATTTGAAGAATAATTATCATTCTTTTCGATTTTATCTTTATTACTAAACAACCGTTCAAATTTAAATTTTTAAAGTATCATTTACAAAAAAATAATTAGTAAAACAAACATTTAATATATGTAGTATGTACCGTTTCTTAAGAGGAATGAAATATTTATTTCCTTCGCCTGTCATGTTGCGTTTTTTAAAAGTTAACTTGATTGATTTTTAAAGTTAAACTAAATTACATTAATTTGATATTTTAAGCAAAAAAAATAGATATTCAAAAACTATAGAAAAGTATTTAAATTTAATTTCTACCTATCAATATGATTGAAAAAAATACATCATCATAATCAATATTCATATCGTTTGACTCTATAAAAGAAATCATGAAAACTAAAAATGGACGAAGGAGTAATAGAGAAAAGAGAAGATTTTGTATGACTTTTACATGTCAATTAAGTCTTAAGACTAAATTAAATCGCGTAATTAATTTGTCATTTGGTGAATCAAAATTTTCAAATACTAAAATTCCTTTTTTTTTCTTGCATTTTAGATTGTAAATTAATATATTTTCTTCATTCATTTTTATTTATCACGTTTCACTTCTCCAAAATGTTAAATTGCATGAATTTGGACTATATTTTAAGATGCATCTTTTCATTGTATCAATATGGAAAAAATTACAACTTATAGATTTTTGTATAATTTTAAATATTTAAATTTTAAATATGAAATTAATTTAATTCAACCTAACTCTAAAATTAATCAAATTAATTCTGAAAAGTAAAATGCTACAAATTAAAATGGAGAAAATATTATATAACATTAATATTGGTCAACTCAGTTTCTCAAAAGCCAAGTTCCCTTGTTCACGACTATAAGGTTATTATTTAATTATAATTATAATAATAATATTATATGAATATTCAATGAGTTTTACATTTAGGGTGTGTTTGGTATGAAGGAAAATGTTTTCCATGGAAAATGTTTTCCTAGAAAACGTTTTCCTGGAAAACAAGTAGATTTTAGACTTATTTTCTCATGTTTGGTTAGTGAGTAAAAAATATTTTCCGGAAATGATTTTTAGTGTTTGATTTATGAATGAAAAATATTTTTGAGAGACATCTTTTATTTTTACTAAAGTAAAAAATAATTTATGAAATTGAAAATATTTTTTAAAATCAAATTATTATTTTTTGGGAGTGGGGGTGGGGGTAGGGGGTTAATTTTTTGGGGAGGGGTTGGGGTTGGGGGGGCTGGCCGGTGAGGGAGGGGGGGTCAGGGATCGGGTGAAAAAATAAAATTTTGAAATTGAAAATATTTTTAAAATCGATGTTTTTTCCAAAAAAAAATGTAATTTGAAATTGGAGGAGAGTTATGGAAAATGTTTTCCTTAATTTTTGAAGGGAAGTCATTTTCCTTAATTTTGAGGAAAATGAGTTAATTTGGAAAACATTTTCCATAACTTTTATCCCAACCAAACATGGGAAAATTGGAAAACATTTTCCAGAAAATGTTTTCCTTCATACCAAACACACTCTTAGTCTTTCTAAAAGTCATCCATTCAATCTATGTAATAATTTCTAACTTAGGCAGTTGACACTTACTATATGGCCCTCATCCTCATGCATGCAGCACAAAGTCTAATAGCCTTAGACACACGAGCTAGGTGGATTGAAGATCTAAATTTTATAAATTTGTTCGGTTTATAAAATTTTTAATGTTAATTGATTATATTTTTGAAGTTACGAATTCATATCTAATAATTGTTATAATTGAAGTGCACTTTTACATATAAATTTACACTTCACACTGAAAGTACTGAATTTTAATGAACTCAATATTGATGCAATAGCTAGGTACGCCCTTTGATACAAAATATTAGCACCAAATATATAGTAATTATAATTTTAAGGTTATTCCTCATATATATATATATATATATATATATATATATATATATATATATATATATATATATATATATATATATATATATATATATATATATATATATGAAAAAAATTGAATTGAGAGTAGCTAAAAATATTACAGAGATAAAAATAATATATGGCCCAAAATTAATACCTTAGCGCGCAAAACACATTTTACGAAGAAAGTCATTTTCCTTTCTTTTAACAAAAGATTAACTTTGGGGTGTTTTACAAGTTATAACTCAAAAAAAAATCTTTTTTTTTCTTTCCACCATTAATATAAAATATTAATCTTATCATTATAATATAAATAATGAGATAAAGTAATCTCATGATTAGATAATAATTCAAATCAAACATGTCATAAAATTAATTTTAATTTTTATTCCAAAATTATCATCTTTATCCTATCTACCAATCCATCACCGAAAGTATAACTAGAAGGCGCCAATAATGCATTAATATCGTAAATGATTACCCTTTATGCTTTGGTTGATTAAAGTCAATTTAATTTAACAATAAAATATTTATGATTCAAACTTTGGTCGAAACAAGTTGCACTATTGTATAATTTCATAAGAGGTTATGAAAAAGGCCATGCACTAATTAGTGTAAGATATTTGACTTTAACTTTTTTTTAAAAAAATAAATAAATAGGTAACACACATCCTAAAAAGTAATTAATTAGCCTCTATTTTTGACATTTAAAGTATCCATAGTTGATTAAATATTACACATTAATCAATCAAGAAATTAATGCCTCAACTTTCAAATTTAAAGTTGGACATTTGCAATTGTATTCATCTCTGTCAATTACTCCTATAAGATTTGCTTTCAATCAAAATATAACCAATGGTTGTTTTTATAATTTCCAGCTTTATCATATTACAAATTCTTCATTAATTTCACAAAAGAAAATGACAAATTGCATAAAACAATTCACATAGTCCTCTTGTGATATTATCAAACTATTATAGGTTAGGTGGACCAGCAACTTGATGTACATATAATTACATATACATGTTAGAAAAAAATATTGGTATCTAAAGAGGTATTCATACTCTTATGACTCTTGCATATTTCTTTTAATAAAATAAAAGTGAGTGGGATCTAACTATACTTCAAAAAAAAATTATTTTATCATTATTAACATGTTTTTATAGCCATATACATATCTCATGATAGTTTTAACTAAAAAATTGTTTAAAAAATGATGAACCTTATTTTTCTTCCTTAATGTTTAGGATTAGTATCCATGTGGCTTGCATCTGACACACTATTTCGATCCAAGCAAATCAATAAGTTTTGAATTTGTAAATCGTACTTAGTAAATCCGTCTAGGATTATATTAATAAGTTTATGTAACGAACTATTTTCATTGTTATAGAAATGTCAATAGGGCATAATTGGGGTCGAAAAAACTTTTTATTAGTATTTAGATTTCTTCAACATTGTCCAGATTAGAAGTAAATCAGAGTCATTAAAGTGTAAGACAAATTCGATAGCAATCGGGTGAACCATTTATAATTTTGATTGCATGAGTAGTTAGATAATTTGTTAACGAATTCGTACGACTTTATGAAATTAGATTTGAGTGAGTAGATCTCCGGGAATCGAACTTAGCGTAAAGGGTATTTTATGAGCGTCGTGGGTTAGAGGTGTGTTATGAAATGGGATTTTGGAAATTATTAAGATAGCTCACTGGTTAGAGAATCCCGTCCTGGCAGGGAATTATGCCGCTCTAGCGTTGCCGCCGTGGCGGGATGGGTGTCGTTGTGGATGACATGACGCGAGTTAAAGTCATTAATAAACCCCTAAGCGACCTCATTATGCACTTTTTGACTTTTAGAGCTAAGGAACGACCCCAGACGATTTCTATTTGTTTTTCACCATTCTTTAGGCTAAAGGTAAGCTTTTCATTTCTTGAATTCGTTTTTCGATCCGCAGAACGTAATATAATGAGTTAATGTTGATGGGGAAGGGCTTTGTTATGGATTCTATGGTGGAGACAACCCTAAATTGGTTAGTTGTGATCATGGATTTGATCTAGGGTTCATAGAATTGTTATAGTTTCGGGTAATTAGCGATTGGTTGTTGATTCCCGTGTTATTGTGATCTTTTGTAGACCAAGAACAAGCGAAACGAATTCGGAAAGGGAAGGATCAAGTTTCCTAAAGTTTCAAGCTTTTTTCGAGGTAGATGATGGTTGTGATTCTATGGTTGTGTGATGTATGCATGTTCTTGCTTCATTTTGATACTTGTAGATGTATGAATGTTGCAATATTGATCACACTTGTTGTAAATGATATAGATGAATGATATCTGCCATGAAATCATGATGTAAACGTATGATCTTGATGATATACTTGTGATTGTGATTGTGGTGTGTGTTAGGGATCGATTACCATATTCCGGCATAACTAACTTGGATCGGTTGCCACGTCCCGGCATAAACGTTTTGGCATAATATTAGATCAGGCGCCACGTTCTGGCATAACTTTGGGATCAGATTGCCACGTTCCAACAAGCTAACTGTTTGAGTTTGGGTTCCGTGAGAAGACCGATGATGTAATAATAATGTGAAATACGTTATTGATTTTTCATGTTGATAATGTTGTATATGTTGATATATATATATATATATATATATATATATATATATATATATATATATATATATATATATATATATATATATATATATATATATATATATATGTGCATGTATTTATAATTTTGTTTAAGTTATTTATATTGCACTAGTGGGATAGCCGCGTGATTCTACCAGTACACTGTGGTTGTGTATATACTGATACTGCACTTGCTCTTATTTTTGTTGAGTACATGTCATCTTCACGCGACTATTGATAGGTCTCATTTAGAAGATCAGTGATTGTTGTTTTGAATTCAAGGGTGAGAATTCTTCGGGGCTGCCATGAGATTCTCTTTAGTCTGTGTCCACCATTTTTGGACTTAGACATTTGCTTTAGCTAGTTATTAGTTCATTAGATTAGGGTCACATTCCTTCTTGTTTGAGACTTGGTTGAGCTTTAGATGTTTCGGTACATTGACTTTCATATTCTAGGTACTTAAATTCCGCATTTGTTTAGTTAGTTAACTTGCTTCCGTAACTTAATTGACTTAGTTTTGTCTAGTTGCTTATTTTGGATTATAGCAGCAGTTCTTCCACCGAAGGGTTAGTGTGGGTGCAAAATCACGACGATTTGAATCGTGACAATTTATCAATATTCTAATTGTAATTTACTCAATCCGTCTTTTCTTCCAAATAAGATTGAATACTTTAGACTTTGATCTATTTCTTTTTTTAGACGAATGTACCCAAATGCGGACTACCCGCCCATCATAGGGGATTACTAACCTCCAAAAACCTCGAAAAAAATATATGTATATCTTAAATAAAACGTATATTTTTATTGGCAATATCCTAGCAACAAAAGTAAAGTAGTTGCACTTTGTTGATTTGGGGTGCACAACTTTGATTTTCATCCTAGCATATGTTGAAATTTTATTTTTTTGTCATTTTTATAGTTATAACATTTATAAATCTAACACTTGTTGAGTTAATGTTTTGTGAAAATTGTCAAAATAGAATGTGCTTGTATAAATTCAAAGTCTATCAAGTCAGTAAACAAGTACAAAGTGAACTTTCATAAACATGTGATTATTTTTCGATTAACGAATGTGTGAATAAGTAGTAGTAGAACAAAATAAAATCTCGAGGTCAACATAGATCTTAAGTAATTGCTTAAACCAATGTTCATGGGTACAATTTTCAAAGTAAAAATAATTAGGTTAATGTTTTGTTTTTATTATAAACATATAAAACTGGCTTCCACCATCTTATATGATATCAAAAGCATGAAACAAATTAAAATATTATTTGGTTGATTATTCTGTTAATGAAGGTAGCATGCAAGTAGAGACAACTAGGAAACATATATAGGTAGACATGTTTGGTGCCTAGTCAATATAAAAAGGTGTCTCACTTTTTCACATTATCATAGGGATCGTTTGGATGAGAATAAGTCGTTTAAAATTAATTATTTCGAAATAAGTTATTTTGAAATAAAACATGTAAATGAGATAATTTATCTCATTGCTATAATATAAATGGTGGGATAAATAATTTAAAGACTACCTGCTAATACCTCTAACCAAATATATAAAATAAAATAATCTTACATTTTATTCTGAAATTACTACTCCATTATATCTCACACCAAACAACATGTAAGTGTGAAATAGTTTTACTACGTTATACTATTCACTCCGTTCATTATTACTTGTTCATTATTCTAAAAATATAATTTCACTTTTAACATGTCAAGAAAAGACAATTCTTTTTGAAAGACTACATAATTAGATATACTTCACTACCATATATACTTTATTATCTATATTATCAAAATATTACATATCTTATCATTAATTAAGAATTTCCCACTATGTATTAAAGACAATATATACACTTAGGTACATGCATTTTTGTTACCTAATACACATAAATAGGGAGAGAGGCAAGCGAGATTTGTATGTATCACTAGATACATGTATAATACATGTATCTGGAGTGATTAACATGTATCTGGGATACTAATTAAATACATGGGAGAGTGGTGAGCAAGATGAAGAGAGACAAGGGAAGCGAGAGATTTGTTATGTATCCCAGATACATGCGAACCCACTTGGATAAAATGTATCTAGAACAAATTACACCTAATTTTGACCCTTTGTATTCGAGATATACATGAATCTGAATGTATTCGGAGACACCAAATTCTGGTAAGATACGTAATATTTCAAACTAGAGTGTATCTAAATAATTAGCTCATAAACTAGTGAGATTTATGTAAGTTCTCTATTTTTTCCTATTTCATCCTCTACTTATTTCCCTATTAATTATTGAGGCGTGTGAAATAAAAAATGAATAAGTAAAAGTGAACAGAGTGAAATAATTTGGTAAGATTTTCAAGGTAAAAGGACGAGAAACCAGGAGGCATAGGCCAAGTAAAACCAACAAAAATGGACAGGCTCTTGCTTTCTTGTTTTTCTTGTTTCCTTAACCATCATGACCCATCTATAGTTCAACACTTAAATAAATCAACAATCTTCAAAAAAAATTCAAAATTCAATAAAGTAATATATATATATCATGCCCTTACTTTGAATATCTTCATGCCTTTGAAACTCAATATTACTTATTTTGCTTCTTATTTCCTACTTGATTACATACATGATTTGCATGTTATTATGCTAATCAAACCTTTATATCCTTCTAAAATCACCATTTAAAGCTAGCTATATATACTCTTTAAAGTAGTATTTATATGTTACTTCTTGATCCAAATTTTTAAAAAATAATAATATATATTTGAGAAGAACAATTAATGTACAATTCTTCTCAAATGTCAATGATAACTATATCCTCTCTTCTTATAATTTTCCTTCTATTCCATGCATGTAATGCAAGATCACTTGGTCTCCTCAATAAGGTAATTTCTTCTTTTTCTATATATTGATTTCAAATTTATCTCTTTATGTTTCTGATTATCACATTATTATGTTGTTGCTTTGCTCTGTTCCGAAAAACTTTACACTGTTTCCTTATTACCTGTTATAGTTTCTTTATTATCTCCTTTTTTATATCTGGATTTGTTGCACTTGAGCCGATCGAGGGTCTTTTGAAAACGTCTCTCCATCTCCACAAGATAATGGTTAAGTCTGGTACTTTCTATCGGCCTTCCAGACCCCACTTGTGAAATTTTATTGAATATGTTATGTTGTTGTTACCGTTGTTGTTTATATCTTTATTTATGTTATATGCATGGAATTTTTCTTTTTAATACTATCAATATACTTTGAAGTACTATAATTTTATGAAAAAATAATGTTTGTAATATAACTTATACTTTTTTATTTTAGAATTCAAATTCTATGAAGTGACAGTATAAAAGTAGTTACATTAATCAAATCACTTAATTATAAGATAGTTACAACTTACTTGTAAGTTACAAGTAAATATCTATGAAAACATACACTAATTATTAGTAACCTAGCTTGCAGTATATATGATAATTAATTAACCTACTATTACATGTAACATTATTCTAAATAGTGTAAACTTCTTGTATTGCTCAGTACTATATACAACTTAAATCCCAGTACTATAGGAGTATATAATGCATATCTTAATAAAATGTTGGAAATCTAAAATTGATGTGTTTTTTTGGGTTGTTTTTCTTGCAGAATGTGGAGATCAATTCAAGTATGGCTAGGGTTTCGATTCGATCGGGGTCGGATCTAGAACTAAAAGTGTCAAATAAGGATACGAAAAGGGAGGCGGAGTATAATTTAGACTACTTACCACCAAGAACACACCCTCCAGCTCACAACTGAGTTGAGTGCTGAAGTTCATGTTAATGTCGCTCCATTTAAGCTCATCTTGAAATATAAATTTTGGTTCTTAATTTTACATTTTCATGACTCCACTAAATTTTATTTGTGCATTGAGATATTGCTACTGCTACATGATATACCACCAAAATCCAAAATGTTATATAGGTTAAATGTGATAAATAGGCAATATCCAACTCATGGTTATTTAGGCAACATGTCATAAAAGACCCATTTTTAAAAAAAAAAAATTAATTAATTAATATCTCACTCATATTTAGAAGGAGAAAAGACACAAGATTCACAGAAAATAAGAAATTACCTATGGATAAAATTTTATAGCTAAATAACAAAAATTTCAGGTTAATTATATTCACCTATGTGATGAATTATAAAAAAAAATCACAAACTTTTTAGCGATATATTAACTAATAAACGATAAATCCCGTAGCTGATTTGTAGTAATTCAAAGAGAACGAAATCAAAACAAACGTTGGCTATATAATTTTGATTGAAAGAAAATCTATAATTGACAGATTAATGTCCAACTTTTGAAAGTAAAGGTATCAATTTCTTTGATTGATTAATGTGTAACATTTAATCAACTCATGTGCATGCTTTTAACGTAAAAAATAAATGTTGATTAAGTCAAATATATTTATCTAACCCTAATTAGTGCATGGCCTTTGTAATAATTATATTAATAGGGATCCCTTATTAATAATTAGTAAAATGTAAACCACTCTCTTTCATAGACTTGATGAAATAATACAAATAGTCCAACTTGTTTCGACCAAAATTTGAATACAAATATTCTTCAGTATAAATTGAATGTGATTGATTAACCACTCTATGTTTTTTTTTTTAAAACAATCATTTTTTAGTAATTATTGCATTTTTTTAAAATCTATGATCCTGCATGCATTATATTAATCAGAGTAATAAAAGAACTAAAATAAACTATAGAATTAGACAGTTAAACCTATAAATATCTCCTTTTTCTTATTTTGCGATTAAAATATTTTTCCTTTGGAATTAAAAAAAAATCAGATCTCTTTTTAGCGAATATAATTTACTCGCACCTGGTGTTTACACCAATTCAATATATGCATGTCATGTGTTTAAATTTATAGTCATTTTATTTAACTTTAATTAATTAACATGTGTTTTAGTTTATTAAATCACATAATAATAGAAATTAAAAGACCAAAAGTTTATCGAAACATCCATTATTTATTAATTTCAATCAATATCTATTGACTATTCACCACCAAACTCCATTAAAAAGAACAATTTGTCCTAATGAGTTATAATTTATCTTAATCAAAATATTAATAACATGTTTAAGTATGTGATCATTGTACTTCTCTTACCCATTTTGTTATTGTTGATTGTCATCAATTATATTATAAGATTATTTTACAACTGAATTGTTCATTATTAAATGATAATATAAACTTATGAATAATTTTTAAAATTTATGAATATAATAGTTTTTTTTTAAAAAAAAACTAGATGCTTCTCCCAAAATCTTTAGTCAAACGCATACAAAAAATTCATCTTAAAATAAATAGCAAAAATACTTAAAAATTTATAATCAAACGTTGACTTACACCATATCCATACTTAATGGAGCTATACTGTATATAAAAGGTTGACTTTGGGCCAAATATAAGTGTCAACTGCCTAAGTTAGAAATTATTGTGACTTTTAGAAAGGAAATGTGAAACTAATTGAATATTTACAAGTTACATTATTATAATTAAAAATAATGTTATAGTCAAATAGCCTCTGAAAATATATCCATTTTGCAATCTAGAAATGCAAGAATAATAAGGAATTTTATCAATAAGACAACTCAAAAGTAGAAAAAATGATTCACCAAATGATTAATTAGGCGGTTTAATATAATTAAATCATACTAATTGTTTAAACCTGCAATTGACATGAAAAAAGTCATAATAGAATCTTCTTCTCTTTTTCTCTATTAAAATATATAATTTAATTTATATGCATTAATAAGATATTTTTTTATATAGGTTAATTTTTTCATTTTTAAGATTATCATATCAATTTTTTAAAACAAAAATTTACCTATTATTGTATGTGAATTTGACTTGATGATGTAATTTTTTTAATATATCAACTGTGTACAAAATTTAAAATCTTATATAAGATAAGTAAAAAAAAACTAGCTAAGTTTTCCAGGAAATAAATGTTTAATTGATTAAACTATGTATATAAAAATATTATTTCAATTGACCAAACAAATTAAAGATTCTACAATGTTATTGGTTTCATACGACAAGGAAAGGAAGAAAAATAACTCATGTATATGCTATTATCGTTTTAATTAATCTAGCACGCTTTAATTTTCAATTTATAAACATAAATTATTTTTTAAATTAGAAATAATTTAATTCTTTAAATATATTTTTTACCCCTAATAAGTAAATTTATAGTTACACAAATATTTAAGATTTGTTCTAAAATACAAATATCAAAAGTAGGGATGTATGCGCTTATCAAATAGCTTGGTTCGATTTTTAGCATTAGGTGAAGATCACACACTTCACTTGAATTTGTACTAGTGTCTTTTTTTTCATATTTCATAAAGCTTTGTATTCAGTTGAGTGTGCATTGAAAGAGAAAAGAGAATGAAAGATCCTGAGAGTAGATTAGATAGGTAAAAGTCGTGTCAACATAAAACATATGATTTGCAAATCAAATAGATTTTGGTTTCAAAACAGTGTTTAACCAAGTTCCTAAAAAACTCTAAAAGAAACTCTTGTAACTCAAGAAAGTTGGACTAGGCACCACTGGTAATCTAAATCATGAGTATAAAATCCCTATCTCATTTATTTTTATCTGTTTGCTTTATATTTTATTTGTGTTACTAATATGCTGGTTAGTCGGCTTCCTTCAGAAAGTAGTAGACTCGAATAATATTTCAATTCACTCCCTCTTGACTTTCAATTTCGATAAAATTGAAACCTTCTTGTCCAATGACTTGAACCCATCGATTGTCATCTATCGTTTCTGACAAAAAATACCATTAGATTGTAGGTTGTGGTGATGATAATTGGGGCGAGTGATGAATGGTGACAGATGTTTTGGGGCAAAGGAAATGTTTAGCTTACGTTTGATTATATATTCCTAAATATTTTTAGAAAATCTGATCTAGGTGAAGTTTGAACTAATGAAGTCTCGTATAATGTGGTTGACTATAATTTTTGGAATCATATTTTTACTTTGTTTTTGAAAAACACCAAACATTATGATTAATACACATAAATTCTAAAAACTATAAAAATAGCATAAGCTTGACACAAAACTTTCATTTTTATAATGAACTAGATATTATGTTATTCTAATATTATAATGTATCATTTAAAGAAAACTATTTATAAAACAATTACTAGCTACTACAATTCATCAAATTATAATTAATCACGAAGATCCATCAATGCAAGAAATAAATACGAATAATAGTAATAGTACTTAATTAACTATTCTTTGATATACTCTTTTCATATTCTACAAACAATCTCTTCATAAGCATGTATTTGCATTTCCATATTAGATGATCAAAATGGAAAGAAAAAAAACAAAAAAAGCTAGCTGCTATTGGCCTACAAGCCTTAGAAAAATATGGTCTGTTTGGTAATGCTGTAAAGTTTGAATAAGTTAGTTTTTTTTTTCAAAACTCTAAAAAGAAAATGGAAATAAGAAATAATAATTATATATTTTTTTTTTAAAAGGTAAAATGGTTGACAATTGGGCACACTCTTCTACTAAAAATATGGGAAGAATTAAGAACTATATTCCACATTAAGTAGTGCTAAGCAATAACTTAGACAATATCTTTTCTTCTTAATTTCTTCCTTTTTATATCTAATAATTTCTTTGTAATGGCTAACCTATCTTTTTTATTAGCACTAATTATAGTCCCATTTGTTCTAATTGGAATGAGCTCAGCTCAATTGACTTCCAATTTCTACAATTCAACATGTCCAAATGTTCTCTCCATAATCAAAACAGCTGTCAATTCTGCTATTGCTTCAGAGTCTCGTATGGGGGCTTCCTTGCTTCGTCTTCATTTCCACGATTGTTTTGTTAATGTAAGTTACCTTACTTATTTTGCACACTATGTCTCAATTTTAGCAACACCTTTTGCTTTTTAAACGTCAAACGAGTATTAATTAGTATTGAATATGTAGGGTTGTGATGCATGTGTGCTATTAGATGATACATCAAGTTTCACCGGAGAAAAAACTGCTAATCCAAATAGTGGATCTATAAGGGGATTCGATGTGATTGATACTATTAAAACTCAAGTCGAATCATCATGCGCCGACATCGTATCTTGTGCTGATATTTTAGCTGTTGCAGCTAGAGACTCTGTTGTTAAAGTAAGTTAATATTAAAATAATACTCTTTTTATTTTTATTTTAAGTACATATATTAATTTAACTGAATATGAATCTATGAAAATAAAAAAAATATTATCAAAAATTTGGTTTTCCTAAGCTATATGAACATGTGACATGCCTTACAATAAAATAATTGCAACGAACATCCCATATGTAGTTGATGGATTTTTCAAAGTTATTAAAAGCATGTGCAGATATATATTTTAACTATTAAACTTGTTGGTTAGGAAAAGGAAAAGAAAGCAAGTTGACCTTTATGAAAATACATGACATTAGTCAAAGTTTTGATTTAATATAATTAGTTTTTTTAAACTAATTATATTACTGATGATTTGTTAGCTTGGTGGACCTAGTTGGACTGTATTACTTGGAAGAAGAGACTCAACCACTGCAAGTTTGAGTACTGCAAATAGTGACATTCCTGCACCAACTTTGAATCTTAGCAGTCTTATTTCTTCCTTCTCTAATAAAGGTTTCAGTACCAGAGAAATGGTCGCTCTCTCAGGTTTATTTTTTACATAAAAAAAATATATTAAATATAATTTTTTATTAGTTCACAAAACTCATAGAAAATACGCTAAATTGAAATATTGACAGGTTCGCACACAATAGGGCAAGCAAGGTGCACTACTTTTCGTGATCGTCTGTACAACGAAACTGATATAAATGCTTCATTTGCAACATCGGTTAAATCGAACTGTCCACAAAGTGGAAGTGACAATGACATCTCTCCATTAGACACCACAAGCCCAACTACATTTGACAATATTTACTATAAGAATCTGCGAATTCAAAAGGGTCTTCTTCATTCTGATCAACAACTCTCAAGTGGAGGCTCAACAGACTCTATAGTTAACACTTATAGCTCTAATTCAGCCACTTTCTTCACTGATTTTGCTAACGCAATGGTGAAAATGGGTAATCTTAGCCCACTTACTGGCTCAAATGGTCAAATCCGCAAAAATTGCAGAAAAACCAATTAAGATTTCGTATAAAAATGAGATTTTAAAATGAAATCTCAAAATTTCAAGTGTTGCTTATGTGTTTCTTTTTTGTTTTTATTGAATTTTGATGTTCTATGTGGTTTAATTTGGAGGTAAAGGTGGCAAAGTTCCCCCTCCAATATGTAACTTTTCAACGGTTGAAATAAGATATATAATTAATGATTTTATATATTGAATTTGTTGACTTGATAAGACTTTATTTTATTTGGAGTGTTTTTTATATATTATGATTTTTTTGTTATCGTATAGATTTTGATGTACTATGTATGTTTGAAATTTGGAGGAAACTATCTTTTGTAGATGTTTGTCATTAATTTCAACTCATCTCAATAAATTCAATTAAAATTTCGATCATCGATAATGACTTTGTAAGATTTTAAATCTCCCATATAAGGTTAAGAACTTATCGTCTACTCATGGTAACCTTATAAATAGTTGAATACAATAATCTTGAAAAAGTCTTAAAAGTACATTTAACCTTCCATTAAATAACTTAGGGCGACTTTAGTCCTTGCAAAACTAGTAGAAGCTAACGGCAATATGAAAAACTTAATAGATATATTATTTAAAATATTTATGAAGTTTTTAAAAGTGTTGTTAGCTTATGTTAGTTAAAGAATCAAAGTGCACAAGTCATTTGATTAACACTTAAATGCGCTTAATCAAATATTATTAAGACTATAAATGATATAACATAATAATTCAAAGATAACAAATCATTATTTTTCAAATTTAAATTATGTAAAAATAATGCAATTTTTTGCGATTTATCCTTAATTGAATCATGTAAAAATAGACAATATGTTCGCTATGAGAGGTGTACATTCGACTTAGTTAAATTAATTATTGTTAATTAATAACATAACAATAAAGAATGTCGTAAGTTCTAACTTTATGCATGATACTCCAAAATACTTTTGTTTAATTCTTTTCTTATAAAAATAAAAATTAGTGTCTCAATTTATACTACACGTATTATTTTATTTGTCCAACAATTATAAATAAATATTTTGATATAAATTAAAAATATTGATTTTGACAAATATAATTGACTAGTACATACTTAAAAAGACTATTTTAAAATCCATCTTCAATTTTAAAAAATTTTAAGAAGAAAAGCGCGCTTTTTCCCCATTCTGCTCCGGTCACTTTCCTCAACTCCTATCGCCGGTAAAGCCACGGTATTTGATCTTCTCCGGTTAACTTTAATTGTGAACTTTATTCAACTGATTTCACAGATTTGTACAAATTTTCAGATTTGTGTAGCAATTTTATAGTTTCTCTCTGAAAAAATTGCTGTTGTTTTCTATATTTAGAAGTATAATTTGTGGTAGAATTACAGAAATTCGTTCAAATCCGTGACTAGATCGTGTTGTTGAAAGACTTTTTTTAGTGTTTACTGCTTTAATTTAAGAACTGAATGTAATTTTTGTATGGATTTTTGGTGGAATGCTCTGAATTTTTTATGGTTTGTAATTTGAAGCGGTATATAAGAACCCTACCTGTAGCATTTCCTCAGTCTACTAAAGTTAAATGTTGAATGTGATTTTTCCCATATGTTCTGGCCTTGGTGGATTAAGTTACCTAGTATTGATAGGAGGTGGCAGGTATGAAATTAGTTGAGCTGCGCGAAAGCTGGATTATATAAAAAATGCCGAGAGGAATGTTAATTTTCTCTCATGACTTTGGCTGTATTGATTTGGAAAACAAGTGGTTTACTTGCATTTCTACGGTGTCTTGCATTGGTTGACCTAGAATGTTTTAGTCATGGGTTCTTATGTGTGTTCAATATAGAAAATTGAGTTGCTACTAATCACATAATGGGTGCTTGGTCAATCTATTTGCATATTAGTACTTGTTTCATATATATATATAGTCAAAGACAAGCGCCCAGTGCCCATTAGTTTGAGGCTTGTCTTGATTTTAGATAGTAATGTATATTGTGTGACTCTTAATAGCCCTGTAACACTATAGTGGAAATACTGGCTATATAAGGTTGGTCATTGATGAAGATCTGTACAGCAGGAACTTAGACTATGATTGTTTTTAAGGAGCTTTCTTTTTTCTTTTTTTCCCAAGAGTTGTTTGTCAGAAAGAGAAGGGGAAAGAGGGTGAAATGGACATCAAGGATGCGGGGTCTTCACTTGATTCTTTGGTATCCTCATTCAACACTCGGATATCAGAGATTCAACAGCTTGTCGTAGCTCGAAACAGTAAATTATCTGCTCAACTTTTTGTTCTAAAGATTTTCAAAGGTACTTATTCCTGATCGTCAATTTTTATGCAATGTGAATAGTGTACCCTGCAAGCAGCGTTTCAGATTTGTCAGCTATTGACTCTGCATTGAAGGTCTTGGAGCTTCAGCTCCACAAAATAAAAATCCGGATGCGTGAAGAAACTGAAGCCATCCCTAAAGCCAAGGTATTTCTCTTTGTCTCTCTCTAATCCTGAGTCTGTATTGCCAATTTGATTTAATCAAGGATTCTTAGGCATGCTATCCATTTCCAAATCCAGAAAATTCAATACCTTGGAGGTGTTCCCCTTTCTATTATTATGGGGACTGTCTATTGATTTTTACTATTCGTTCTTCCTAATAAACAAAAAGTCAAAAGTATGTTCTTGTCCTAGTTATGAATGTCTAGAATATAATGAGCACATTTTACAAAAATTCGAACATTTGATCAGTGTTTCATGAATCTTACTGTAGGGTTAATATATATGTTATAGGGTGCACATGCCTCTGTGTTTATGGTCTAGCTTGTTTTTGGAAAATCAAGTGTGGTAACATCTAAACTGTAAACAAGTATTGTAGATGCAATAACTCATTGCTTCTTCGGCTGTATTTTTGGCTGCAGAACCTAATAGAAGCGTCGTTGCGGCAGCAAAAGAAATTGCAAAATTTATCTTCTGTTGTTCCATCATATGTTCCTGATAGAATGACTAAAACAACTGATGATGCTACTAAATGGTAACATTCCGTACTATGTAATGAAATACTTTTACTAACATGTGGTCCTTACTCCTTAAGATGATCTGTTGTTTCTGACTATGAATTTGTTTTTTATAGTTTAAATCTAGAGCCCAGTGTTGAGGATAGTTTTGTTTCTCTGAAACTTGAGGAGCCTGCACCCAAGGTGACAAGATTTCCTTGATTCTCTAACTCTCTACATATCACATGATTTCTTCTGTCCTGAAAATGCAAGTCACGGCTTATGTCTCTGTAGCTTGATAAATAGATGTGTGGTATTGGTTATCAAAAATAAAAATAGATGTGTGGTATCAGATTGCTTAAAGGGTAAGATTCATACTTAATCCAATCAAATAACATGAAGACCCTAAGTGGGATATCTGATTGCATAAAGGGTGCGATTCACTTTTTTTTCTTCTAATTAGCCAGAATAATGAAAAATCAAATCATTCTAGGATAGGGATGTGTTTTACTCATTCAATGAATTAATTGTTTCTAAGGCCTTCCAATGAGGTCTGTGAGGGCAAAGAAAAGGAACCCCGAGTTGTCACTGATTATGCTCCCCAATTTTAATATAATAGTGATCAAAGGATACAGTTTATCATTCTTCATCTAATTTGAAAGACATTTACTGAATGATTCAGTTGTTCAATGTTCAGGCCAGCTTCAACCAAAATAGTCATGCTATGATCTCACCCTATATATTGTTAATTTCAGGAGAAAAAAGGTCGTGTCTCCCCGCCACTTTTCTACATTAACTCTGACGAACTGAATTCTGTACCACCGTAAGTTGTTTCTAACTTCTTAAGGTAGCACTTCTTTATACATCTGTGATCGCCAACACTCTAACCTCCTTCAAGAAAGGGAGACCATAAGATCCTGATGTTAAAGAGATGCTGATTTCTTTACTGCTTATGCATCATGAAACTCTATCTCATACATTTTCTGACAATAAGAGATGCAAATTGCAGGTATATGAAACAGCGGATCACTTTGGAAAAGGTCAATGCAGCAATAAATGACATGGCTACTTATGCTGAAGCAACTTCCCAGCTTCTCACCGCCCCTCGTAAAAAGGTTGCATTTTTGTCAAATCTGGTTACAAATTTTACTTGAAACTTGATATCATCCCTGTGCTGATATCTATTTTTTTCCTTTTGAAGCTCAAAGAAAATCTTGTGGAGAGAGCAATGGTAAGTGAACTGAATCTTGCCTATTTGATTCAACTTTCTCATAACCAAATTTGGATACCACATATCCAGAAGAGATTGGAACTTTGTCCTTTTAAATTAAATCTGCAGATTTAAGCCTCACCAGTTTGTAGTTCTATTTTCAACTAGAAATGTGATTTCTTCCACAAAATATCCACAAATCATATATTGAAAGATGGACCCTTCTTTTTTGGGATATCTCTACTTGCTAAATTTGTCCAATACTATTTGCAAAATTCTAAGGCTGTCCTTACCTATCAAATTATCCATTTATATACAGAGTGTCAGTTCTTTTAGCATTCTGATCTGGATAGGGTTTGCTCTCTTTTGGTCTCTATCGTTACATAAGGAATTAACTTTGGAAAAGAGGGGGTAAGCATTTTATTTTTATTTTTAAAAAAATTTGGCAACTTTGGAGGGTGTTAACATTCTATTAACCCAATTCCTACTATTGTATGGATTTCCTTGCAACGACACCTCTGAAATCCTGAGGCAGCTTAGGGATGAAGTTAGTGATAGAATTTGTATGTGACATCCATTTAGGAATTATTTGCATTTAATTGTGATAAAAAATGTATGTGGCACCCTTGGAATTTGTACAAATAATCCAAGTCTTGAGGCCTAACTACTGTAGGAACGAGGTGTCTTAGGCTCAATCTTGTCCTTGAGACCATCATGTATTCCTGTCTATGCCAAGTTTAGCTTCCTCTGATTTGCTTGATTAATTGTTCTATACATTTGCCTGCAAGACATAATTTAAAGGGCTCCCTTCAGCCTTATATCCTTCATGAAATCTTGCTTTGTACTTTTGCTAATGATGTGTAATTGAAATATTAGCTACTTATGGGCTACATTGGATCAGTCTGGCTTATAGTATATTGTGTTCCTCGTGATACATTCCTGTCAGGAAGTGAAACCTTTGTTGATAAAATTTGACATGTTTAAACAGCATGAAGCTACTTATGTTTTGCAGGAACTAAGAGATATTGCAGCAACAGAAACAGTTAAAGGAAAGCATTTCTTTCTTGAAACTGACATCAGAGGGCCTTCACTGAAACTTGACAATACAGGAAAAGCAATACTAACTGTGAGTTGTTCTTTATGTGAAGACAAAAATTACATGTTGACTAATGACTGTAACTTGAAAATAAATTGTACTTTGTAGTTTACACAACTTGGTGAAACTTTAGTGTATTTGCTTTTTGACTCGCATCATTTTTCCTTCTCATTTTTCTAAAAGGACGGTTAGCTTTTAATTTTTATTCAGTTATATTTACATGTCAGGGTACAATCGTTGTCCCTTGACATGTAAAGGTTTTCATCAAGAAGTAGATCTCTTAACACTTTTTTCTATTTCAAGTATTTTTTTGCTACTTCACATTTGACAGAACGGAGGTAGGATTGCTTTGAAAATCTTTGCTGATTCATGCTTCAAAAGATTATCTCGAACAATAGTTTTTTTTTCTATTGTCATCTTTTTATGTTCTGAAAAACTCGACTGTAACTACTTTTAGTGGATTCATGCTGGTTGATTCATTCTTTTGACAATGCCTTCCATGCCTTAGAACTATAGCAGCTTCCTGTTGAAACGTGACCACCAATCTTAAACCCCTCTCTCTGTCAAATTCCAATACGAGCAGTGTAACTAAGCTATTAGCACCTCTACTTTCCTTATCAAATCATTTATCCTGCACCACCAACTGAACATGCTTGAGGCTCAAAAGCTAATCACTCAATATCAGCTTTATGCTTCTAGGCACTAATGTAATTTGTCATTGGCAGCTCCTCCGACATCTTGGTCGTATAAGTGAAACTCGAATTGGTCATCACCGTGTGATCCTTCTATTGAGGCCTCACTGAATTGCAAGAGATCCCCAGGTAAACACCTTCATGTGAGAACTTCATTTTGCATATTACCATTGCCTGGCAACATTCAAGCTCTCCTCAAGTGCAGACACCTATCAGAGGAACCTGTTGCTGTTTACAGTATAAAATTGCATGACATTATTGAATTATTGATGCATAGTTCATATTACGGGATTAAATGTCAGTGACAGTGGTGATTGTTGAGTTGACGGATTGTTTGATTTAAAGACAAATTACGTAGGGCACTATGAATGATTTAGTATGTGGAGATTAGTTGTGCATGGATTATATATTTAATTTTGTGCATTAGATATTAGTATATGAGGTATAATTTAATTTGTTTGTTTTCTTTTATAACAAAACAAAACAAAATTACTGTTATGAGGGGAGTCTGATCATTTGAAATTTTAGTCCCTGTATTAATTCTATCGGCACGCAAGCATTCAGTACCAGAAACCAGATGATTATTATAGAAAAAAAGTAGAAAGTATTTGGAAGAATTACAACAATGACTGTAGTAAATATAAAAGGAATAGATATAATATTACTCAAGAAGGAAAAGCAAGTCTTCTCTAATATTATTTTCTTTTCTTTAAGTTAAATCATGATACAATATTATTATTAATATTTGGAAAATAATGAATGTTGTAAAACATAAAATGAATAGAAATGATATTACATATAAAAAAAACACTAATTTTTTTATAACTACAAAGACGATTGAGTCAAATTTTCAAAGACCCACAAATCCCTATAGTTAGCATACCCTACTTCACCAGCACATTTGTAAATACTCCAATACATTTCCTTTAGGCTGGGGTCAAGTGATGGCATTCCCATTTGAGCTGCTATCCAGTCCATGTACTCCATCTGCCAATAAATAGAAGTCCTAAGGGTTGTGTCTCACTGAAACGAATCTTGAAAAATAAATTAATTATCGGATTAACCATGTGAGGGTGAAGGCGATGAGTGTGACGTTTTGGAATGCCAGCTTCCTCAAGTTGCCTATTATGATCCTCAACATCAGCTAACATCTCCTCTTCCGATGGTAAAATCACCTTTCCAGACAAAACTTGTGCAATCCATTTGGCTTGTAATTCAGACCCGAGAAAGATTATTCCCTGATCATCACAGCGAAAAGTCTACATAATAACTTCGAAATTTTTCAAGAGCATACTACAATGTTAAAAGAGCAGTGGCGGAGCTAGAAATTCAGTAAGGAGGATTCACTTAAAAGAAAGATTGAATGCCAAAAAGATCATATATATATATATATGTAATTTATCAAGTCATACAAATGTAGCTGACCTTAGAAGGTATACCAACAAAGGAGAGGGAGGGAGAAAGCTTTGGAGGAAAGACATGCTTGTATAGTGGTCCAACAACACGGCCCTCGTCATCTACACTTAATATTCCATTCGTGTCGAGAAATGGGAAATCATACTTGTATCTGCGCAAGAAAATAATGTTAAACACATCGCTATGCTTTTAGATAAGATGATCATATATACAATTCAACATGATATCAGAACAGATAGAAGTCCTAAGGTTTGTGTCTCACTATCACACATTAACAAAAAACTTCTACGAAGATATATGTAAAAGGGTGATCTCTAACAGCTTAAATTTTTTTAGATGAGATGATCACACGATTTTTTAGAAAACAAAAAGACTCAAGATTTGAACTAAACCCTGTGCAGTAGAGAATGATATCAGCATGAATAGAAGATCCATCTAAGAAAGTCACTTCACCACTTCCATCAACATGTTCAATCTGCAACAAGAAGTTCCAAAATCAGCTCCTTTTCTATATCATAATTCATAATCAACACCATTTAAAACGATTACAAACCTTTGAATGGTTCCATAGATTTTCATAATTGTCCAATTTCGAAACTTCAATTTCAGAAGATCTTGTTGAAAGATGAACTTGCTTGGCTACAGTGGCTATATCGCGGCAAATATCAAGCCCACTTGGTCCATCTCCAATTACTACTACAATCTGAATACACAAATAATGATTTACAAGTGGAAGCATAGACTTGTTGTATGTATGTATAACTTAAAGAAATGAAAACAGAGAAAGTGTATAGAGGACTTGCCTGATCCTTAAATGGCTCAGGAATTCGATAATTGTGGCTATGTATTTGTTTTCCAGGCCAATTGTTTATACCTTTGGATATTAACTAACAATAATTAGTTCAAAATATCATATTTCTCATATTTATTGACAATAGAAGGTGTCAAATATTACCTGGAATATTTGCAATTCTGGGTACTGTATAGTGACCATTACAAATCACTACACAATCAAACAACTCTTCTGAACTTGACTCCTCTGATTTCGATTCAACAACCCAACGATTTTCCCCAAATTCAACCGGCGCAACTCGTACAACCTCCGTGTTGAATCGGATCAACTCATTGATCGCAAAATCCTTAGCGAACTCATTCAAAAACCTCAGCACTTCTTCATGCTCAGGAAAGTTCAATCGATTCCCATTTTCTGCACAATCGAATGAGTAATCGCTGAAACTCATGAGTTGTCGAGGAAGATTAGTTCGAAGAGATTTATAGAGACTGCTATGAATAATTTCTCTGTTTCTATCGAGACTGAGTAGATCGGTCTCAACTCGAGGATCGTAAACCCATAGACCACCCGGTTGGTTCGATTTCTCGAATACTACAACTCGATGACCTTCTCTTTGTAGCTCACGCGTCGTCACAAGACCCGATAGGCCGGCTCCGATCACTGCTACTTTTCTGGACTCCGCCATGGGAGGAGACTATTGAGCTGAATAAACAGAGTTTTGTAGTGAGTTTTTAATCACCGTTGGTTGATTTTAATCGGTTTTTCTATTCTAATTATCTTCAATTGTGTTTGTATTGTAACGATTTTGATTGAAGGAATGAAAACAAACTATGTGAATCTCATTTGTTCTCTAATGTGTTCAAACGACTTAAAGTAAAACACAAGTATTCTCGATTATTTTCACTATCAATTGGACTAATGAGTTCTGAAATAACACATGTACCCTCTATCAATACCTCTCACAAAATTTGATTCCACATCAGCCAACAACATTTGTTTAAAAGGAATAAATTATGGATGATTTAATAATTCAATCGGAAAATAGCATAGTTGAGATACCTGAGAGAAAACCCCAATAAATTTAGGGATCTATTTATGTATTTGGCCTTTTAATATTATAAAGACAAACTGAATTTTCAATTTTCAAAAAACTACTCCTATATCTTTGTGTATACAGTTGTCTAACCATTTTTTTAACCAACTTTTATGCTCGGCGCCTACTCAGAAGTCAGATCTTATGTTTTTCAAATATTCTTCGATTCTCTATAAAATTAAGACAAAATAGGGCAAATCTATTAAGTTCTAACTACACACTTATATTTTACGGGGATTCTATCATCCACCTGAATTATTAAAAATCGAAATAATTACCCTCTTAAAAGGTCACAATCATATTTATATTGATAAGTAAAATGCACGCGTTTAACAGTGTAATTTTTATTTATTTTTTAGGGAAAAGGGTCAAATATGCCCCTAAACTATTTGAAAAGGTCTAGATATACCCTCCGTTTAAAGTTTGGTTCACTCATGCCCTCGCCGTCCAACTTTTGGTCCAAATATGCCCTTATGGGCGTTAGTTGCCATGTTGGACATATCCAACTCATTTTTCATTTCTTTAAATGCCACATGGAATTGCCATGTCATTTTGACCTTATCACATGATATTTATATGAAATTTGAAAGATATTCGGACTCATAAACACTTAATTCGACCCATAAATCAACTCCTTTTAAATACACTATCCGACCCATTTTTAACAATTTTATTTAATTTTTATTTTTTCGGTAAATCTCGAAAATGAATAATTGATTAATAAAAAATAGGAAAAATATAAAAAATATAAAATTAACGCCAAAAATTCACAAATAAATATAGTAACTATAAATCCAACATTTCAATATTATTTTTTAAATTTTTATTTTTTCGATAAATCTCAAAAATAAGTAATTGATTAATAAAAAGTATAAAAGTATGAAAAAAATATAATATTAACGCCAAAAATATAATATTAATGCCATGTCAATTGATTACTATATTTATTTGTGAACTTTTGGCGTTAATAATATTTTTTTTTCATACTTTTTATATTTTTTATTAATCAATTACTTATTTTTGAGATTTATCGAAAAAATAAAAAATTTAAAAAAATTATTGAAATGTTAGATTTATAGTTACTATATTTATTTGTGAATTTTTGGACGTTAATTTTATATTTTTTATATTTTTCCTATTTTTTATTAATCAATTATTCATTTTCGAGATTTACCGAAAAAATAAAAATTAAATAAAATTGTTAAAAATGGGTTGGATAGTGTATTTAAAAGGAGTTGATTTATGGGTCGAATTAAGTGTTTATGAGTCCGAATATCTTTCAAATTTCATATAAATATCATGTGATAAGGTCAAAATGACATGGCAATTCCATGTGGCATTTAAAGAAATGAAAAATGAGTTGGATATGTCCAACATGGCAACTAACGCCCATAAGGGCATATTTGGACCAAAAGTTGGACGGCGAGGGCATGAGTGAACCAAACTTTAAACGGAGGGTATATCTAGACCTTTTCAAATAGTTTAGGGGCATATTTGACCCTTTTCCCTATTTTTTATTCTCTTGATTGACACGTGTAATTTTTAATTTTTTTTATTCTCTTACCTTTTTTTAACTGATATTCCTTTCCTTTCCTTTTTCTTTTCCCTCTCTTCCTCTTCTTTTTTTAAATTCTTGAAAACACCCATATGTCAAATTTTTTGTTTTCCTTCCTTTTTTTAAATTCTTTTTAATCAAATCTAAAATTATTATTAAATTTATGGTTATGGAATAGGTGTAAAAATGATTATTTTGAGATTTTTTTTTAGAGATTTTCGTCATTATAATGTTGCTTGAATGTATTGTGTTAACTGGAATTTTTTTTACAATAGCTTCAAAATGGTATTTCAATGGTGTTTTAATGGCTAATGTTGATTTTAAAAATGAGTGTAAAGTAATTTACTTAATAGTTTTTTATTGTGGGAATGAAATGTCTATCTAGAATTTGTGGTGGTGTTGATAGACATTGCAATGGTGGTGATTTTCAGATTGTGATGGTGAAATTTCATGGCTGCCATAAATGCTCTACTAAGCTGCTAAGAAGAAGAAGAAACGATATTAGAGATGAGATAGGTGTCTTAAACGAAATCTATCTAAGCTCTTTGTGCTATTCTCATGGCAGATCTATGATGATAGGTGCTATATACAGTGGCGGACCCAGGATTTTCGCTCAGGAGGTTCGAAAAATAAAAATATAAATGTGTAAATAAGTCTTTCAAAATGGCCCTTTGAATTTTTTTGGGTTTAAAACCACACTTTTGGCACATTTTTAAAATAAAAAATGCTTGAAAAACAGAACTAATTTTTTGAAACAAAAATAAACTGAAACTATAAAAGGTAAAAAAAGAAATGTTTTTGCAGGGATTTGAACTTGGGTGTGCTACTTAATATTCAGGGGTCTTACCATTGAGCCATCTATTTTTATTATTTATTGAGGGGGTTCAAAATATATTCATCTATAGAAATACAGAAAATTTACCTTATATATATCGCGTATTTTTTTGCCGAGGGTGTTCGGGTGAACACCCTGGCCCCAATGTGGGTCCGCCCCTGGCTATATAGCTGATAATTTCATAGGTGTTTGGTGTGATTGAGGTTGACTTCAACTCTGTATCTCAATTTTTTGGCATCAATGTGGCACCGATCAGGTGTCGGATCGTCACTTGGAGTTCCGAGGAAGAAAGGAGCTTAGTTAGTTTCAAAATTGTTCACTGAAGCTTCTTCTTTTTCCTTTTTCTTTTTTGATTTTTCATTTACTTTTGGTGTTTTTATTTGACTTCCCTTTAAAAAAATAAAAAATAAAAAAATAAATAAAGAAAAAATAAAACGAAAAAATATGTAAAATAAAGTTTTATATTTATTTTGGACTTCACTCTCTCAAAGAGAGTGAAATACACTCTCTCTGCCACCACGTGAGCATGTAGGGAGGTAATAATTTTAATTTTAAATAGTTCAGGAGGGTAATAGGACATCAGTAAAGTATAAGTGTGTAGTTGAGAATTCGATAATAGATTGGGGGCTCATTTGGCCATTTTCTCTAAAATTAATGGATAATTTTATACTTAATTTTTAATTTATCTTTATCATTATTTATAATCATTTTTCTATTGTATTTTTTAAGACATTGTATTTATTTTATTTAAAGGGTGATCTAGTAAAATCACTCTTTTATTTATAGACGTGTACAAAGTTAGTAGTTGACAAGTATTATTGGACAGATGGAGTATTTGTCATTTCACAAAATTAATGCATAAATAACAATATTCTTCCTACGTCGAGAGTTATTAGCCTTGAAAATATAAATTTGACCAATATAGGAAAGCACAATGATTAATCCATGTTTATTGGTTAATTAATTGAAAACTTGACTACAATAGAATAGTACTAAATAAGTGTATAATGGTAAACTTACATAATTTCTCAAGAGACATCAAATCTAAAATAGTGAGATATAAGTAGAAACAAAGGGAGTAGTATTGTTGCTTGAATAGTTGAATATATAAGTCTGTATTATTATTAATATTAGTATACATATTCACACGTTGCGCGTTACGTTGATAAATATAATTATAATTATTTTATTAACAATTGCAAAATTTAACTTACTATAAGATTATATTATAAAGCTTATTTGAGAAAGTGTTAACATTTAACATTGGGAAAAGGGTCAAAATTATCCCTCAACTTTGTTTTATTGGTTGATTTTATCCTTGCCGTTAAATAAAAATTATTTTTACCTCTGCCGTCAATAAACTTAACAAATATACTCCTCCTTGGATGAAAACCCCCAAATCAATTGAAATTATCCAAATTTTTTTCTAACCCGAACCAGAACCTAACCCACTAAACTAAACAAAACCCATAACAAATCAACTCATTTCCAATCTTCTTCATCTCATTGTTCTTCCCCTTCTTCTAAGTGTTCTTGGCTAATTACTTAAGAACACTCATAATCTTAAAAATTAAACAAACCTCAGTCATTATCACCATATATACACAAATCATATGAAAAAAAATAAAAATCTGAAGTATGAAAAAAAAAAATTTTTTTTTTGGAGACTTACGGCTTTAGATGGCTCAAAAATGGAAGCCATCCTGATGGGTTCTTCAAGAAGCAAATATTTTCATTCAAATATTTAGTGGAAAAATGAATCAGCTTTTTCTAAAGAAGAAAGAAAAAAAGTGAAAAGTTTTTTTCTTATAGAGAAAGAAGAGATCACACAAAGGGCAAAAGTGAATAGTTTGGTAGTTTAGTTTTTTGAAATGTGTTACTTTGTTATGGATTCATTTAGTTTAATGGGTTGAGTTTTGGTTCGGGTTAAAAGAGAAATTGGATAATTTCAATTAAAATCATGTAATTTCAATTGATTTGGAGGTTTCCATCTAAGGAGAAGAGTATATTTGTTAAGTTTATTTAACATTCGAATATATTATAACAAAATATTTATATAAATAAATTCATATATAAGTTTAGTTGATCGTCTAAATGAATGTGGTAAACATAAAAGGAATAGAAATGACGTTACACATAAAAAAAACCACTAATTCTTTGATCACTACAAAGACGATTGAGTCCAATTTTCAAAGATCCACAAATCCCTATAGTTAGCATACCCTACTTCACCAGCACATTTGTAAATACTCCAATACATTTCCTTTAGGCTGGGGTCAACTGATGGTATTCCCATTTGAGCTGCTATCCAGTCCATGTACTCCATCTGTCAACAAAATTCATGTAATTAAGAAAGAAAGAAAAACTCGAATATGAAGCTCTGGCTATGCACGAATTCTAGTGAAGAGTCGTATCACACTTGCAGTTTTAGCTTGTATTTCTGCAAGAGGTTGTTTTCACGACTTGAACGTGTGACCTCCTAGTCACATGATAACAATTCTTAGCATTGTTGTAAAATGATACAATCGAGGGAGAACCACACCCCCAAAAGCTAGTAATCGAGGTGGGAGAGCCCAAGGCTATATGTGGGACTCAAGTCTCATACCTTGCAATAGTATAATAACAAACCATGTTGTGCTCTGCATCAGTCGTCCTCAACGAATATGTTTGAGGATAATACTGCAATACCGGCATCACAATCCAAGGCATGACGGGTGGTGGGTGGCTCTAATATCATCGATACAATCTAGGGAACCTAGAAACTAGCTATTGAGATGGAAGAGTTCAAGGATTCATAAGCCCCACATCAGCTCCCTTGCAATAGGATCATAAACAGTCAAGGCTCTCCTTCATTAAGTTTTAGAAAGTGTTTAAAAGTATCTTTTAACATGAGAACATACAAATCCTTATCAACTATACTTATTTTGTAGCTGGAATTGAGTGAAGTTTTTTGAAAAAGAAGAAAAAACAACAACAAAATAACGAGTGATGAACAGGTTTTGCCCGAGTCATACTGAAATGAATCTTGAAAAATAAATAAGTTATCGAAATAACCTGAGGGTCAAGACGATGAGTGTGACGTTTTGGGATGCCAGCTTCCTCAAGTTGCCTATTATGATCCTCAACATCAGCTAGCATTTCCTCTTCAGATGGTAAATGCGCCTTTCCAGACAAAACTTGTGCAACCCATTTGGCTTGTAATTCAAACAGTAGAAAGACTATTCCCTGATCATCACATAGAAAAGTCTACATTGTCATTTCTCACAATAGCTAAAAAGCATAATACAATGTTGAGCAGTGGCGGAGCTAGAAATCCAAGTAAGGGGGATATGTAATTTATCAAGTCATACAATTTAGCTGACCTGATAAGGTGTACCAACAAAGGAGAGGGAGGGAGAAAGCTTTGGAGGAAAGACATGCTTGTATAGTGGTCCAACAACACGACCCTCGTCATCTACATTTACTATTCCATTGGTTTCAAGAAATGGGAAATCATACTTGTATCTGCGCAAGAAAATAATGTTAAACACATCGTTAAGCTTTTAGATAAAAATCATACAATCTAACAAGATATGAGGATACATAGAAGTCCTAGTTTTGTGTCTCATTGCCACGCATTAACAGAAAACGTCCAGACTTTAGCCAGCAAGATTAAATCAAGTGCACACGTGAGAGAACGTGTTGAAGCTTAGATTTTTTTAGATGAGATGATCACACGATTTTTAAGAAAACAAAAAGACTCAAGATTTGAACTAAACCCTGTGCAGTGGAGAATGATATCAGCATGAATAGAAGATCCATCCAAGAAAGTCACTTCACCACTTTCATCAACATGATCAATCTGCAATTAGAAGTTCTAATATCATCTCCCTTTCTATATCATAATCAACAACATTTAAAACGATTACATACCTTTGAATGGTTCCATAGATTTTCATAACTGTCCAATTTCGAAACTAAAATTTCAGAAGATCTTGTTGAAAGATGAACTTGCTTGGCTACCGTGGCTATGTCGCGGCAAATATCAAGCCCACTTGGTCCATCTCCAATTACTACTACAATCTGACACAAAAATAATGATTTACAAGTGAAAGCATAGACTTGTAGTATGTAACTTTAAGAAGTGAAAACAGAGAAAGTGTATAGAGGTCTTGCCTGATCCTTAAATGGCTCAGGAATTCGATAATTGTGGCTATGTATTTGTTTTCCAGGCCAATTGTGTATACCTTTGGATATTAACTAACAATAATTAGTTCAAATATCATATTGTATTTTTTTTAACTTTTACAAAGGCTCAAACCTAAAACTTCATAATTCATTGAGGCCGCAGTCAGTTGTTTTGAAACTATATAATATACTCATATTGAAATGTTAATAGAATATTTTTTAGCTCTACTAAGAGAACATGGTTGATCAAAATTCTAAAACAACTCATTTTAATGACAAGGCAAATTCACAGCTGATATCCTTTAGGTGTGCACAGAGTAAAAACTCCACTCCTATACAATAGCTCGCAAACCACATAGGAGAGATAACCCACACCAGGCTTGCCTGGTGCGACGAGCTCGACTCAGAAGACAAATCCCTTGATTTCGCTGGCAAGGAGTTTCAAACTTTAGGCCTCCAACATAGAAGTCCAAGCTCAAACCAATGTGTCACCCGATCTTAAGAAGCACTTTTGTCAAATAAACTATCTGTAATTAATTTGAAGACAAATAATTTGTGTTTAGCTAATTTATTGAGAAATACTTTTAAAGTATTTAATAAACAATTATGTTTACCCAATCTTTTCTTAAAGTTATTTTGAGTGTAGAATTATGATAAAAGACAGTATTCTGGTTCATTTTGCAATTAGTAGTGGAAGAGAAATGAGTTAAATATGTTTTAGGAAAAATGTTAGTTTTACATTTTTATTTTGTTATAAGATAAAATTAAAATTAAAATCTTCAGCAAAAAGATAAAATTAAAATTATTTTATTATTATTATTATTTCTTATTATTTCCCATTTGATGTCCGAAGCTTATATTACAGTCCTGATTAAATTTGAATCATGTATTGCAGGACCTATTTGAAGTGGCGCTCCCGTATTTATATTTGGAGACATACGTGGTAAAATTATTGAGAGATTGTTTAATAAAAGATACCTTTGTCTAATTAATTTTTTCTTTGTGCTTCTTCTTATTTTTTGCAACAGTAAAAACTAAAAATGAAATATTAAAGAACACTTTTTTGGGTGGATTATTAGTTTCATTTTCGAATTATTAATCACTTTTAAACACTCTTTTATTTTGACAATTCAACTTAAATACATTCCTAATTTTGTAACATTACTGAAATATACTCCTAAATTCTTATCAAGTTTAACGCGTTTTAACACATTTCTTTTATTTAATTATCTTAGAGTGTGTTTGGTATGAAGGAAAACATCCAATTTTTCCATGTTAGGTTGGGATAAAAGTTTTGGAAAATATTTTTCAAATCAATTTATTTTCCTCAAAATTAAGGAAAATGACTTCTCTTCAAAAATTAAGAAAAACATTTTCTAAAACTCTCCTCCAATTTCAAATTATATTTTTTGGGGAAAAACATCGATTTAAAAAAAATATTTTCAATTTCAAAATTTTATTTTTTCATTCGATCCCTGACCCCATCACCGGCCAGCCCCCCCAACCCCACCCGAACCCCTACCCCAACCCAAAAAATTAATTTTGGTTTTTAAAAAATATTTTCTACTTCAAAATTTTATTTTTAAACTCCTAACCCCCGGGCAGCCGTCCACCCACCCCAAACCCCCAAAAAAATTAATTTTGTTTTTTAAAAATACTATCAACTTCAAAATTTTATTTTTTCACTCCTACCTCCACCCCCACCCACTACCCCACCCCAAAAATAATAATTTTAATTTTAAAAAATATTTTCAATTTCATAAATTATTTTTTACCATAGTAAAAATAAAAAATTTCTTAAAAAAATATTTTTCATTCATAAATCATACACTAAAAATCATTTCCAAAAAATATTTTCTATTCACTAACCAAACATAAAAAAATAAATCTAAAATCTATTTGTTTTCCAGAAAAACATTTCCTTCATACCAAACACACAGTTAGTGTATAGAATTATTTCATATTTTTTACCATAGAAGGTGTCAAATATTACCTGGAATATTTGCAATTCTGGGTACTGTATAGTGACCATTACAAATCACTACAGAATCAAACAACTCTTCTGAACTTAACTCTTCTGATTTCGATTCAACAACCCAACGATTTTCCCCAAATTCAACCGGCGCAACTCGTACTACCTCCGTGTTGAATAGGATCAACTCATTGATCGCAAAATCCTTAGCGAAATCATTCAAAAACCTCAGCACTTCTTCATGCTCAGGAAAGTTCAATCGATTCCCATTTTCTGCACAATCGAATGAGTAATCGCTGAAACTCATGAGTTGTCGAGGAAGATTTGTACGAAGAGATTTGTAAAGACTGCTATGAATAATTTCTCTGTTTGGATCGAGACTCAGTAGATCGGTCTCAACTCGAGGAGTGTAAACCCATAGACCACCCAGTTGGTTCGATTTCTCGAACACTACAACTCGGTGACCTTCTCTTTGTAGCTCACGCGCCGTCACAATACCTGATACGCCGGCTCCGATTACTGCTACTTTCCGGGACTCTGCCATTGGAGGAGAAGACTATTGAGCTGAAAAAGTAGAGTTTTGGAGGAAAAAGAAAACTTTATTTTTTAATCTTTTGCAAAAAGTTCAAACACGTTTAATATACTAAATAGCCAATTGAAATAATCTCGAATTTGAGTTATGTGTATGGAAAAATCTTTGTTCAATGCGCTACTTCCAAATACAGAGTTGTATAAGGTAAATTCAAATTTTATAGACTTCAATACGGACATCACAAATGAGATATTAAAAAGAGAAAGTTATAATCTACATAAAATTTAAGTCGAACTAGGTAAGAAGCTAAAATACGAAAGCAAGTTAATACTATAGTATTGTTCATTGAATTTGATTTCTTATATTATTATAGAGTATGACACATTGTAGTATTATTACTTGAACTAATAATTTATTGTTCAAACTTTCATAATTAAATATACGATTCAACACTCTAAATTTGATACATAAATTCTATTTCATAAAAAATAAATTTCAATCATCAATTTGTCAAACACTAACCAATCTAACAGCATCAATTTGCAATAATGATGGTTAATTTGTCAAACACTAACCAATCGTTAACTTATTGCTTCATGTAAAATGAAATGAAACCATTTCAAATCTAAAATTAATGTATATATAAAAAAAAATGGCAGAATATAATTTTAGATAGGAGGAGAAGAATGAAGAAGAAGCGAAAATGATGCAGTCTTATTTGGTCGATAAGTACTTTTCAAATCTATCAAGTGATTGTCTTAGTAGTTATATGATCGATACGACCCTCAATGAATACGATATTGTCGATGAGATTGTTTCTCCCTTAATTGAGATCTCGAGTTCAAGTCATAAATATGAAAAATCTTTAATAAAAACATTTTTCCTAAAATGAGGCTTTACGTGGTCAAATCTTCTATTTTAGTTCACATGAAAGAAAAAGCAAAACGAAACTAAAACTCATTTAGAAAAACATGGTAGCCCCAAAAGATACTATAATCTCCCCTTCCTATTTTATGTCATTTTATTTAAGGGAAAATGACATAATTCGCATACTTTCAAATTAGAATTATTATTTATTCCTTATAACTTTATTATTACAAAAAAATTTCAAACTGATACAATAATATAAGTGCAGATATATTAATCTGATGTGCGAGATACATTAATCGTTAAATAAGATACATTACATTTTATACAAGATACACTAATCTGATGCGCTGATACATTAAATCTGATGCGCGAGATACATTAATCTAATGCGCTGGTACATTAATTTGATGCGCAAAAATAAGAGATTTTAGGAATTTTTAAAACTAATAGGAGATAATGGTAATAAGAGAAACTAAAGGTGAAATTTTTGTCATTTTTCCTTTATTTAATTGAACACAAATTAGAGAAAACAGTAACATCTAAAATTTTATAATTGGAAAATACCTTAATTGTTTAAATGATACTAATCAAATAAAAAATTTAAATTAATTTTCTTAAAATATGAAAAAAAATATATGCATTAATAAATTTTGGGAAAACATTAACCCAAAAAAACAGTATCATCACCAATGAGTGATGACCAATTTTTAAAAAAAATGTTTCTTTTTAGACTGAATTATTTGAAATTACCTAATACTAAATATTAGTTAAATATTTATTTATTTTTTAAAAATACATGTTACTAAATGACAATAACAAAATAAGGTGACAAGCACCGGAACTTGTTCCTTTTCAAATATATATCGCATATTCTAACCATATTGATAATAAATTTGGCCAATCGCACATATTGATAGGCAGGGGCTAACCTACGTGCAGTTTGGGTTCACCAAGATTTTTTTATCGAAAAATTATAATATATATATATATATATATATATATATACACGATAAACTTCTGATTTAAAACGTACAGATAATAAATTGAACTCTTCTACAACTAAAGAGGGTTTGGCTCACTGACAAGTTGATTCATGGTTAAACTGCATGTTCCAAGCTTGATTCTTGTAGAGTGCAATAGTTTTCGATCTTTTTTTTTTTTACCTTTAAAAGCCTGTGATGGGCTCAGGTTTTGAGCTGAGATTACACAATAAAATGTCTCATTATTCTTGGATTCAATCAAAAACTATATTTATTTATTATTATTTTTTAAATTTTTGTTTATATGTTATATGTTTTTTTCAAATTATCTTTGTTTAATTTTATTAGCCACGTTTTATTTTTATTTTTATGTTTTATCTTTTATTCTTCTTATTTATATTGCTTGTTTTATTTCTCCATAACTCTCTTCTCATGTACTAACTTAAAGAATTTCTTTGAGAAAAAGATGAATTTTTATTACATTTAAAATTGAATAAGAAAATTATTATATAAAATAAAGTAAATTAAGGCTAATCAAATGGAAAATTTTAAAAGTTGTGAATATTCTTATAATAAAATCTATTTAATTGATTTTATTTCTTAATTTCATTGTATCTCTTTTTAATTATTCTCAAGATAATTCTAAAGAGATTAAAACTAAACTATACTTATTTGATTGGTTCATAATTTATTTATTTTTTAACAAATAATTAACCTAGTAAATTGAACTAAATGAACTAAAAATCGATGATGTCATTTATTTATCTTCTGAATATGCACTATAATATTAGTAACTCAATCTTTACACTCTTCTAAAGAATCTTGATGGTTTTTAAAGCAACATATGATTGAATGTGCACTAATTCAAAAATTCGAAAAAAATCTTAAAAGTAGAATACTGCAAAATAAAAGAAAAGACACGAGAAATTTTAAAAGTTTGATGGAGTAGAGTAAAAGTAGGAAGAACCTAAACACAACATGACAATGTAAATTAAGTTTAGCGGATTAAAATTAATATTTTCCTCTCATGTCATTCGATTTTTCATCGTGTAATTTTTACGTATTTACTTCTTTATGCTTCGAACCCCCTCAACAAAAATCTTGGATCCGCCACTATTGATAGGTTCTCCTTGTTATTTTCTTGAGGTCAATTTGAATTTGAGAAAATTATGTGGATAAGCAAATATAAACTAATTGATCAATTAACATAGTTATAGTTTAATTAAATTATCATTCGCTACTAACTTACTATCATAATTACGTGGCCATGTCCAAAATTTGCATAATTCAACTCTTTATTGTATAAATCTAGAATTTATATAATTCAGTTTCTAATTGTATAAAATCAAATAATTTCCTATTTGTATAGATCCAAAAATTTCTATTGATACATTTGTTTTGTATAAATTCTGAATATTCCAACATAATTAGTATATATTTGTCACGTTTGCACAATGACAACCGAATTATACAAACAAAAATATTTATAACTAATAAAATTATAAATATGAAATGTAATTAAGCAACTATAATTAAAAAGACTTATTAAATTTAATCTCTTTACTATTTATAAAACTTCGCGGACAATTAACTACATGGGCTAAGGGAAGCTAACACGATTGTTGTTCCCAATGATAAAGCTGTTCCACAGAGGACTTCTATGGGCAATCCTGAAAAATTATTTTGATAGATATTTTTTAATAAATAATTATTAATTTTGATAATATTTTTTATTTATTGTTATTTATGGTAATATATAGTATTGTTGTGATAAATCTAAAAATATATTAAAAGTGAATTATAAATGTAATATATATATATATATATATATATATATATATATATATATATATATATATATATTGTTTTAAAATATATTATATTTGTATAATAAGAAATTGTCACATTGTATTGAATTGTGTACATAAATGAAAAAAACTTATTCGCATCGGGTGTTTACACCAAACTAATGCAATTTTCATTACTATGTGATTTAATAAAGTAAAATACATGTTTATTAATTAAGGTTAAGTAAAATGAACAATAAATTTAAACACATGACATGCATATATTGGATCAGTGTATCAATACAACTTTATTTATATGTGTTTTTATAAATTGTTCTCTAAAATATGTATTAAAATTTGTATTATAAATATGTTAAAAGTGATCAAGTGAAGAAAAAAAATTACTACTATAAATGGTAAATATTTTCTTGATATAATATATTTATGTAAGTTTGTCATTGTTATATTAAGCTTGTTATTTTCTAGAGATCCACTTGAATTTGGGCTAAGATTCATGAAGCCCAATACAGTTGTTCTAAAGACTAAGGCCTCATTTGTTTAGATTTAATGGAGGTTCGAATTTTAATTAGGGAAATTTTTCAAAATGTCAATATTTTAACATTTAAGAGGGCTCATTAGCAAACTTTCAATATTTAGTAAAAATGTCAAATTTTAGTTTGTTATGTATCTTATTTATGTTTTTATTATTTGTTTTTATTTAAAGAATATAATTATTTAATAACAAAAGGGAGAAAATCAAGGGAGAGAATATTTCAAAAAAAGATAAGGATCACTTGATTTTCTCATCAATTACATTTTCAAATAAAACTTAAACTTTTATTCTTTTTTTTTCTCCAGAACTTTTTCTTTTTAAAATTATATTCATTCCACAATATATTCTATTTATAATAATTATAGTTTTTTATTAGTTTATATTCATTCCAATAGGTAAACCAAATGTATCTATATAGTTATTTAAGAAATATATTTGTATTCATATTTTTTTCCCTCTGTTATTATTTTTTTCTTAAAAAATCTTGTATTTCGTATTCATTTCAATATGTATTTTATTTGTATTTCTATTTATTCTAGTTTTTATTTAGAATTTTTTATAATAATATATAAAATACAAAAAAATTGTATGATGTAAAAGTGAGAATGAAATATAAAATTGAAAAGAAATAATTGAATATTTGGTGTAATCATTCTTAAATAAAATACATAACTAGTTGACATACCTTTAAAAAAAATGTCAAATTCATAAACTATGCAACATAATTTTTGAATGAATACAAATATTAATTGTATACATACGATTTTAAATACAAATTGAGAAAGGATACAAAATTCTGATTTTTTTTTATATATATAAAAAAAGAAACTAATAGGATTTTGTTCTTCATGTAAATAATATACATATCTAGTTAGTATACATTTGGGAAGAATTCAATTAGGAACAAATACAAGATTCATAACTATACAACATGAGATTTTGAATGAATACAATTATTAATAGCATACGTACTAATTTGAATATTAATTGAGAAAGGATACAAAATTCTAAGAAAAAATTATAAATACAAATACAATAAATACATAAAAATTTCATAGCATGTAATACAAATCCAACAAAAGTTCATTAATAAAATCTGAAATATCATAGTCATGTAAAATATATTCATAAATTATTGAATATCTACAAATGTGAAAAAATATAAAGGAATGAATAAAATGATACATTATCAAAATTAACAAAAACTGACCCCAAATACAATAATAAAATAACAACTGAATACAAAATACAAACTAATAAATATTGCACAATGTACATAACAAGAAATTTACAAATATATTCAGTACACATTGTTGAACAAATTGTTCTTTAACTTCAACTCAACATGCAAAAATCTAAACATGTAAAAAATATTTAAATACCTCTTCATCAATAATTTTGTTTTCTCCGTCATTTTTTTGTACCCTACGAGTTACATTTTCAATCTGAATTTGATGAAGACTTTGTTCTTGTCGTCTCTCTTCCCTAATTTTAGAATCAGATTTTACAAATCCGTTATTTCTTGTGTAATACATAGATTAAATGATGGAAAATCACTAGAACCATTTTACTAAGATGAATAGTGTCTCTTAGAATCATTTATTGAAGAGTGTTTTATAGTTCTAAACGAGAATTATCCTACTTTCACCAATTATTTAAACAACAATAAAATCAGAAAATAAATCTAAATTGATAACGATGAAAATACCTTAATTAGAGGAATTTATGTGAATCCAGATTTTGAAGATAAAAAAATATTTCGATAGAAGATAATAAGAAAATTGGGGTTGAAGAGAAGAAGAATTTGAAGGTTGAATAGGAATATGAACAAGAAAATATGAAGAGAGAAAATTTTAAATATGGAGAGAGAGAATTTTATTTCTTTTACTTATGGGAAGAGAGAGATATGGGGAAAATTTGCAAATTTTAATTTTTTTAAAATTAAAATAATTTGAGAAAAGTGAACTATGGATATACATGAAAATGTAAATAAATTAATTTTTTAGGAGATAAAATAGGAATTTAATTAGGATACATATTCTTTTTCAAAATAATGACATTTTTGGCATTTTAACTAATATTTTTAAAGTAGTGAGTTTTTTACTAATTAAGTTGTTGATTTTGACTAGTTTGCTAATTTTTCCTTTTAATTATTCAGATTCAGCCTATTAAGTACGTTTGATTTTTAGGTTTGAATATGAATCATTAAGATTCAGCCCATTAAGTTCATTTATTTTATTTTTTAAAAAGCCTTTAATGGGTCTGAAGAGGTCTGAATGAATTAGATTTGTAGGAGACTATTAACAACATTCAGACTCATTTAATAAGTTATCAAATAATAAATCATCGCTTCTCTGCTTTAAGCGTGCCTTTTTATCTCATAACTAAAAACTTTTTTCTCTCTTTTCTCAAACAAACATCATTTTTTCCCTCTTGAACTGGTGTCAAGAACACTGTTGGTGTATTGACGTTTATCAAGATTTTATAATGAAAATAATTTATTTCCAAATCATGATTATTAAAAATTTTAATTTTTTTTAATCAAAAGTGATAATTTTTATGATATTTTATTAATTTAATGTTAATTTCACATGCACATTCAGATATTGAAAACAAACAACATTAATTATTTAGTGTTCAGATTTAGAGACCACATCTTAATATTCAGATATGTATTCAGATCAAAACACGTTTAATTTTAATACAAATCTTAATATTAAGATGTGTATTTTCAGACCTCTTAATCTTAATTGAAACAAATGGGACCTAAAGTTGTTCCACTAATTTTTCCTTAATTAAGGGTAAATAACCATAACATAAATCATACAATTATTGGTGATAATTACAACTGAAAATAGTTTTTCAAATTATATTTCTTGCCAATTAATTGTTCCGGACACATGTATCTGACCATGCATATATATATATATATATATATATATATATATATATATATATATATATATATATATATATATATATATGCAAATTAGATTAATTATAAATTATTTAAATATACTCTATTTAAGGTGCAATTCACACGTATCTGAAATATACTAACTCTCTTTCTCGTCTCTTTCTTGTATCGCTCGTCTCTCTCCCATCCCCTTTTTTCATATTTTTATTTCACGATATATTAGTTTCACAATTTCATGTATCTGTTATTCAATTTTGGGTAACAAATGTATTCTATGTTATCAATACTACTATTGTTAATTGCATGATATCATTTACTATACTTCAACATTACTTCTCAATTAGTTCATACATATGACTATGTTTTCGTGATTTGAATTGGGTTATTCACATGAGATCAAGTCATAGCACAAGATACGAGACGTTATTATAAATATCTGGAAATGAACCCTCGAGTTTTTTATACTTCTTCACTACTCGTACAAGATTGACAGAGTGAAGTTGTATTGATGAAATTGTTTTATTTCAATCAATCAAAAATGCCTCATCTATTTTGTTTTTAACATTAATATTTAATCAGAAAAATGACGATAATCTCAATATATCTGTATTTGAAACAAACTATCCATAAATACAAATTTGTTTTTATACCAAGGTACTAGCTTGGAGGATATTTTATTTTATTTTTACTAACAATGATTAAGATGAGATGAGAGATATATTAGCTTGTTGACTTGGTCTTAAAAGTGTTCTAAATTATATCTTAAAAGTGTCCACATGAAAACAACCAGAAAACACCATTATTTGCTTTTTAATAATTCAACTATAAACATCATAGTTGCCTTTTTATTATATATAAAACAAACAATAGATAAACACTATCATTTGCTTTATAAATAAAAAATATAATCATATGTCACAGAATCTTTGTGGAGTAATAGTTATATGTTGCCTATTTTTAAGTCCTCCTTTCTTTTCATTTTATTAGGCACCCTTCAATTTAATACAATATTTTTAAATAAAAAATAAAAATCATGTTCTAAATTATATTTTAAATATTTATTTTACTATAAGTTATTTCATTAAGGTCCTTCAGGATGGTTCAATAATTTCTTCGAAAATGATCATCCACATATAACTGAGAATCGATGTCCCTTCAATGATGCATTATGAATTGAATTTGTCCCATCTAATTAATACGATTCGTGTGACATTATATAGTGGAGGGTTTGTCTCAGACGCACAAAGTGCTTATCGAAGTGTAGAGGTTGTCGCAAAGATTGTAATGGCTCCAAGTTATCCTAGAACTTCCAAAAATTAGTTCATTAAGACAAATAAAAAATTCTGAAGTTAATTATTTCGCCTTTTGGGAATGAACTAAAAAGAAGGATATCACACAAAATAGGACACAAGGAATTTTGTCTTTATTGAGTTTAACTTGAAAATTAAAATACAAAGTTAAGACCTTTATTAAGAGAATCAAAATACAAAGAATTTTGCTTTCGTGTAGATTGATGTATTGCACTATATTTTAAAATAAATTATTTAATTTTTTATATTTCTTAAGTGAAGAAACTATTATTATTTTTCTTAACAAGGATCAAAACTATAGCTATATACGAAAATTTTATTTTATTTTTAAAATTGGTCCCATAGACTTTTGGGTTGGACTTGAATTGGAACATAACCTCTCCCAATAATGCCATCCAATAGCTTTTGGAGTTTGACTTAATTTGAACTACTCTAACAAATAAGGTCCCATAGATTTGGATGAATATAATATAATATATATAGTTGATCTATACTATATATATTTGATATATATATATATATATATATTGATTAAGGTAACGATTTCGGACCTGTAAGGGGCTATGTGTACAAGGCCTAAAAAACGAAAAAAAATCATCGTTTGGTTGATCAAAAGTAGGACTTGATGTTATGAAATATTAATTTGCAAAAATAATATCTTCTTTCTTTTTATAGGTCTAAATCTATCTCTTTATGTGTAACAAATCCGAATTCTCAACTGAAATACTCAAGTACTATATAGTCAATAATAACCAAATAACAACGAAACACTTCAACTATCTGTGTTCACAATATTATATTTGAGCATCTACATTTGAAAAAATAATAAAAATACACATCACTTAGTTATGATTATATGTGTGTGTACAATACACTACAAATTTTACATTTATTGATTCGATAAAAATAATATAACATTCAAATAAATTTTTATCTATTTGGACCCTCACATAATAACTGAATTTTCAAGAATCCTACCAACTCTAAAAGACAATTGGGATAATTTCACATGATTCAACTTGTCTAACTCCATACCACCAAACTTTACCAAACACAAAAATCCCATCACCACCTACCAAATCCCAAGGGTCTATTGATGAGTTTCTTTTAACATATTAAATTTTCACCATGCAACATATTGTTAATTTCACTAAGATTTAATCATCGATTAAATCACTAAAATTAATTGATTTTTATCTAAGTGTTGAACGAGTGAAATTTGAGAATAACGATAAAAGTGAAGAATGATACACTGTGATCGCATTAATTAAAAAAATTTATTCAATCAAAAGACAATTTGAATGTTTACCTTTCTTAAGTTAAGCTGCGAAAATGATTTGATTAGATTATAATTAGAACTCATTCGATATATAATCCTTCTTCCAAATAGGAAAAATGACTTTTCTTATAAAAATAGGAAAGACAAATTTAAGAATAATAGTAAATATGAATATCAAACCAAAGAAATTACATAAATCAATTTTATCTGAATTTGGTTTGGATTGTTTTACATTTTTTTAAATCAATTATATATTATTTGATTTTGTCAAAAAAAAAGTAAATCAAAGCACTAATCGAACCGGACTGATAAATTACATAAAGATGTTATAATAATCATATATACATAATATATTAGGTTTTATGAATTATTTTAAATATATTATATTTATTTTCATCAGTATTTATTTATAATATGATGGGAGATTTAATAGAATCAACTTATGGACATATCCAGTTATTGACTCTTTCGATTCTCCATTCTACGGGAAGACTCAACTAGTATGTAATGATTGATGATGTTCGTAAATGTCTATTTACTAATTAATTTATTTTTTCTATTTCCTTACTTTATTTTTTAAAATTTTACATAAGGTTGATAATTAAATAATCAGATCAAAATCGATAAATCAAATTAATGAATATATTTTTATATTTAATTTAGTAATTTAAAAATTAATTTTATTTTTGAATTGGTAAACACCTTTAGATATGACCAAAGAATAATGACTAAGAAAATAAATGAGAAAATTGATATGATTGTTTAAATAGTAGGGATGTGAAGGCCACTAAGTTGATTACTATATACCAAAAAATCCCTTTCAAAAGTGGGCATCAAATCAAAGCTCTTTCCAATTTTGCATGCATCACGCCTCATGCTTTGCCTATTTCTTATCATAAAATATATTATTGTCTTTCGTTTAAAATTGAATGATTTACTTTATTTTTATACGAGATTTATAGAAATAAAGATATTTTTTTTAATTTTATGGTACTATATTAAAGTATGTTATATTTATGAAGATTTTTTTTTTAATAAAAAAAACATGACTTTAAAGAGACCATTTGAAAAACAGAAATTAAAATATTACTCCCTTCGTTTTACAAAAAATGATCTAGTTTGACTTGACACGGAGTTTAAGAGTATAAAGAAAACTTTTTAATCTTGTGGTCCTAAATTAAAATTAGGTCAAATGTACAAAATTGTCTTTTGATTTTGTGGCCTTAAACATGTCACATGGAAATTTGTTACAAAAAAAAAAGTCATTCTTTTTGAAATATACTAAAAAGGAAAGGAGATTATTCTTTTTGAAACGGAGGAAATACTTAAAAAGTCAGTTTTAAAATCAAACTAAATCATTTAAATTGACTTTTGATTTAATTTATGATTTTTTAATTATTATTGTTTTTTAAAAACCTCAAATAAATCATTTCAAAGGAACTTTAAGCATTTAATATAATTGTTTGTCTACGAAATTTTTCTATTTTTTTTTTTTTGAAATAATTTTTCATTTGATTGATCTCAAAATTAATATTAGGTATTGTCAACTGCTTACTAAATATTACTCCTACTAATTTAGAAAATTAATTGACTAAATAGCATGTAGATTAAACTAATTAATATCATAGCATAACAAATAATGTACTATTGTCAGAATGGAAGAGTAAAAAATAATACTAACAAAATGGAATCCTAATGATTAAATTTCAGTCAATTTTATTATTATTTTAATATAAAAAATTTAATTGGTGTTTTGGTCGGCCACTGGCTGTGAGTGTGAAACACCATGACCCCTCTGTCACCATAGCCATCCCTCTTTGTTACCGTTAATCATACTCCCTCATCGGGATGCAAAAGAAAAAAATATAATACAATATTTTACGTGTTTAAGTGTCTGATATTTATATTAAAATTTAATTAAGTTAAATTTACATTACGTAAGAGTTCATTCAAATGAAAAGAGGATGATTTTCAATTGATAAAAAGAAATAACTTTATCTGCTACTGTATGTCGTTTAATGATAAATAATATGATATTTTGCTTAAAAAGAATAGTTCTATTTCTATTTTAGTCTATAATGATCGTTTTTTTTGCAATACAACTTTAACTTTTTATGTGACATGCTTAAGACCACAAAATTAAAGGGCATTTTGTTACATTTGACATAATTTTAATTTAGAATCACGAAAATAAAAAATTTCTTTCTTTTCTTATACTCTATTTTAAATCAAACTGAATCTTTTTTTAAACGGAAGAAGTAACAATACTACTGGTAATTCTTTAATTTTGTCGAAGGTTATTTCATTTGCAAAATTTATTTTGAAGTCAAGAAAGATTCTGTCCCTTTAAAATGTTGAAGGGTGGAGCTACCTTATATACAGGGGTTCATCTGGACCTTTTCTGAAAAAAATTATATTATTTATATATGATTAGAATAAATCTTTTAGGTATATGTAATAGATATCGAACTTTTTTCAACTATTTCGTATGTCCACTTTTTTTTAAAATTTATTTATTAAAAATTTTGATTTCGCCACAGATTGAAGGGTATCCTTTAGTACCTAGTTAAACATTATTCCTTTATTTTATTATTTTGAAGAAAGGTAATATTCTTTTATCAGTGTTTTACAAATTCAAAAGACATTTTGTTCAATTTTAACTTTATTTAGATAAATGAAAATGAGATTTTATATAATCAAGAAATTGTTAAAGAAATACTTTTCTTTTTAAAGACATTTAATTAAGAATAAGTTAGTAAAAATATCTTTAATTTTCTAAAAGTGAATAGTTTTCTTAAGAAGTGTATAACAAATTTTAATTGATTTGTTATTTCGTATATATTTCTATAAGCAATTTTATTTGTCTTCCACCATTACATAAAGTAATTAGTAAAATTCAATAGAAATCAAATTTAAAGAAGAATATTTTTTGTGTTTTGTTAGTGAACAACGTGAAATATGTTGATTATTTTGTTAAACTTTGAAAAGAACTCAAGATCAAATCAATGGGACAAAATTGAATCAAATTTAGAAGGAAATTATTGACCTTACTCATATAGCTTTTAATATTACTATCAACTACTAAACAAAATATTTCACATAACTAATCAGTTATATGAAGTAAATATTACTACCAAATACTAAACAAAATGCTTCACATAATTGATCAGTTATGTGAAGTAAATGAGGTGTAACGATTCATTTATCGTTACGAATGGTTAGGGGCCATAATATATATGTTGGAGACCCTAGAATATTGAAATAAGCTTGTAAGAACTCTAAGAGAAGAGATTTAAAAATTACTAAGTTTTGTTTAATTTCAATGGTTGTGTTATAATATTATATTGTGTTTAGTTAGAAAGTGATCTAGACCTTGTAGTAGACTATAAAACTGTCTAAAGACTTTAAAACAAGTAATGATGCTTGTCACGTTAATTTTATATTGTGATATCTTATGATAAAAATAAGTATTATTAAATGGAATTTGCTCAATTTTTTTTTTGATGAGCGAGCTTAGACTTGTCATACGAAGATAGACCACACACTAAAAATTATTATAATGGATAGAATAACCACTAAAACGGAGAAGTTATTGTCACCAACTTGAGGAGGGTTATTGAAGATATGATGTAAATATTCACTAATTAATTTAATGTACCAAAATTAGTCAGGATTAGCTGCAACATTATTCTATATGTTCTATTAGATTAGCTTGTTAGAGGCTTAGAGCTTAGCTAATCACAATTGTAATGATGCTTCTACAAACTAGCTAGCTTAATTAGAAGAGAACATGTGAGTTCTCATTTATATATCCATATTACATATAAAAATAAATATGCTCTTAAAATTAATTTTAGTTTATATTTAAGCATTTCAATTTAAATATGTATTAGTAAAAACATAAATTTGAATATAGTTAAATCAGTAGATATACATTTTTATTTAATATTTTACGTAAAAATTTACTAACTATATACAGTATTATGACATGTATAACGCGTTCATTTAGTTGCTCAATAAATGTTATACAAAATTTAAATATTTACTTATACACCTTCAAAATTAAAATACATAAATATTAGGGAAACTTACATAAATATACTATAATAAAAAAAATATTTACCATTTATAGCAATAATATTTGTTTTTCACTTGATAACTTTTAATTTATTTATAATACAAGTTTAATTCATATTACAAAAAACAATTTTTTATTCACATATAATATAAATTTTAATGATAGATAATTTATTTATCACACATTTTAATACACTTATAATACAATGTGTCAAATTTTTACCAAACAAACATAATATATTTTAAAGAACAATTATAATTCATATATTGCATACATAATTTACTTTTAATACATATTACAGATTTAATATAATATTGCTATAAATAATAATAAATAAAAAATAATATTAAAATTAGTAATTATTTATTAAAATATACCAATTAATATTCTTTTTCCTAAATATTAACGAAGATCAAATTAAACAACATACTTATGATATTCTGCAACACTTCTTAATAAATCGTCTTGCTTTCCAATCTCGAACTCACACTCATCACTAACATATCACCAACATCATTATGAACTCAATTAAGATAAAGATATCCCATGATTAAGTTCGAAACTAAATTTAGATCTCTCGTCGCAAATAAAGATAAATATCGAACCTAAATGAACGGCGAAAAAAAAACAAAAAAACTTCTAGATTAGGGGTGGGGGCATTAAAGGAAAAAGATGTAATAATGTAGAAAAGTCTCACCACCATTAACACAGAGAAAAGGAGAAGAGAAAGAAGCTTTCACACACATACCTTCCTTCTAAGACACCCATTCAACACTCTTTCACTTCCATCTTTCTCTTCTCAACAAATCTCAAGCACAAAGCCAAGAATTTCTCCTTCTTTATGTCTTCTTAGAGATGTTAGAAATGGAAGGAGCAGCAAAACCCCCACAAATTTCTGAAATGTTTCACAAATTTGCTCATGTTGTTAGAACCAAAACCTTCGAACTCTTCGCCGACGATGAGAATGACAACTCCATCGCTGATGATGAGAACACCGACGCTGATGTTTTCACTCTTCTTGATTCAGCTGAAGAATTCATACCTGACCAAAAAGTAGTTGTAATCAAGCCTGATTTCTGTAAATTTCCTCATTTAGCAAATACCCATTTCAGTAAATCACTGATTTCTTCACTCTTCGCTACAATTTCTTCGTTTGAAGCTTCGTATCTTCAGTTACAAACAGCTCATGTGCCTTTTGACGAAAAAGCCATTGAATCAGCGGATAAAGCTTTGGTGACTGTTCTTCAGAAATTGACTGAGATGAAGAGTTTGTATAAGGATTTCAGGAGAAACCCAAGTTGTAATATTGATGTGCTTATGGGGTCGGAGCTGGAATTTCAGGTACAGGAGCATCAGAGCAAGCTCAGAGTTTTGGAGACTATGGTAAATCAATTACTCTCTTATATGGAGTCTAAAGATGAAGAAGTTTCAATTTTGAGAAAGAAATTGGATAAAATTCAAGATTCTAATTTGAGTTTGTCAAAAAAAATAGGGGTAGGAAATGAAAAATCGAACAATAGTACTACTGAGGTATTGTGTACAGTTCGTGTTTTTGAATCTATGCTACGCGATTCGATTAAGTCAGCGAATAAATTTTCTAAGTTATTGATGGAATTAATGAAAAGGGCAGGTTGGGATTTGGAAAAAGCAGCTGATTCAGTGTATACTGATGTTAATTATGCAGAAAAAGAACACCATAAATATGCATTTCTATCATATATATGTTTAGGCATGTTTAAAGGTTTTGATCTGGAAGACTTCGGTTTGTGTGATGAAGAAATATTGTATGATGGATCAGTATCTGATGAGAATGATCATTTGAAACAATTACTTGAGCATGTTTCATGTAATCCAATGGAGACTTTGAGTAAGAATCCTAGTTGTGCATTTTCAAGATATTGTGATAAGAAGTATGAGCAGATAATTCATCATACAATAGAATCATCCATTTTCAGGGATTTGGATGGGAAAGAAGTCATAGTTGATTCGTGGAAGTCGTTAAGTGTGTTTTATGAGTTGTTTGTAAGGATGGCTAGTACAATATGGCTGCTTCATAAGTTGGCATACTCATTTAATCCTGTAGTTGAGATATTCCAAGTTGAAAGAGGAGTGGACTTCTCGATGGTCTACACGGAAGATGTTACAAGGAAAATTCAATTCCCTTTGATCAAGACAAGGCCAAAGGTGGGATTTACTGTGGTGCCTGGGTTTAAATTGGAGTACAATCATTCAGACACAGGTTTATCTAACTGGCTTAAAAGGCATGGAATAGGATAAAACAAAGAGATCTGTACAGTCGTCTGCAAGCCACTTTGCTTTATCGTGTGCTTTGTTTCCTCTGACTTACACCAAGAGATTTAGAGTGTTCCATTTGACAGCTAAACCTTCCTTTGTACCAGAATTCAAAGAATTTGTCAAAGTGATAGACACTGCTATTTCCGAGGCATAAGCCATCTTATATTGCTGCAGAAGTTGGTGTTCTTGCTGGCCTGGATTGGTATGGATGTTTTTTTGTTATTGTCGCTACTCGCTAGTAAGTGGTCACTAGTTAGTCTAATTCGTGTATTTGCTTGAATAGAAGTTCTGTTTCCAGGGGTTCTGTTAGTCCTATGAAACGTCTGTAAAGCACTGCTTTTATGTTGTTTTTCTTGGTTGTTTTCCTTTTTATTTGGTTACTTTTAGTTAGGGAGGTGAAATGAGGTGGTGGGAGTAGGACAGGATATTACACAATCGAATTGTATGTAACTCTTTTAATGTCAAAATGGACAGTGATTTCAACAGTTCAATAAATTCCTTCATTAGTTAGCATTGTTACTAGTTATATAGAATTGTCTAATAAGTGTTCACTTGTTCTCTAGGCATGTCAATTGACTGCGACCTTGGTCATTGATAGTTTGTGGGGCTTGATCAACTGTTTCTTGAATGCCTTATTTCTACATGTAGAATCACATAAATTGGAGATTCTTATCTGGTGTGATATTTTTTTGGACTCATGAATTGCCTGTAGTTATTACCTTGATATTACCACCTTTCTTGAAAGAAATATTGTGTTTGTTTTCTACTTTCCACATATCATAGAGGATGATTAGCTATAATACCGTGATCTTACTTTCTCCATCTACAATTTATTTTTAATAGGCAGGAACCATGGGTTACTTATCAAAAAAAAAAAGAGAGGCATAATCCACGGTTTACTTTGAATGTCAATCTTATTGTAAAGGAACATAAGCAGAACTAAAGCAATGGTTTGTTGCTACTTAGAGTGAAGGAATTGCTTGACAGTTTAAGTATTTGCCTTTTTGCTTCTCTGATCATTCTCAATGCCATCAAAATTGCCCAATAGAATAGGATATTAACTCTCTGATTAGATTAATTTCCAAGTGATGAATCGTGTGGATAGTATCAGAGCAAAAGCATGCATTATATGTAATTCTATGGTGTCCACTGTGGAGTACTCACTTATAAGCAAAAGCTTACTTTTTAGGTCTTGGTCTCTGTGAGTAATTTATTCAGCTTTATCGAACTGTCTGGTAATGTATAGTAGTGTTGTACTTTTGAGTATCCTCCCACGGTTGCATTATGGTTCAGTATCTGGTAAAAATGGTTGTCTACTATTAATTGAGCATGTTTATGTAAACTTATGAAAGCTTTGATTAGGAATCCTAGCTGTGTGCTTTTACAATTTCCATTATGAGCAAGTAATTCATCCGCCAATAGGAACTTCAAACTTCAACAATTTGGATGAGAAAGAGACATACTGGATGTAGTTATACTGGAGGCACTCAGTGTCTTTTATGAGTTTGTATGGATGGCATATTCATTTTATCCCATAGTTTGACATATTCCATGTTGAGAGAGGGCACTTTTGAATCATTACTTGTTCAAAAAAGAGACGTTACACGAAAAAGTCAATTCCTTTTGAGCAAGATGAGGTCAAGGTAGGAGTTAAATATTATACATGTGTTTAAAAATTTGGAAGGAGAATCATTCAGGCTCAGGTTTATATGACTAACTTTGGATGCAGAGTGTATAGTGGTGTGCAGGTTCTTTGCTTCAAACTGCGAAATTTAGTGTGCTCCATTTGTCAACTAACTCCTTTTTGTACTATAATCCAAACAATTCATGTCAAAGTGATAGGTGCTGCTACTTCGAAGGGAAATTCGTCAACGATGCTATGCCTTGCTGACCAGGATTTGTATGAATGCTTTTTCTTATTGCAGCCTAATTTGAGTATTTTGCTTGCTTATAATTTCTGTTTCAGGGCTTCTGGTAAGTCCTATAAAATGTTTGCAAGCCACTGATTTTATGGGATTTTGTTAGTATGTGTCTTTTTAAGGTGTTAGATGCTGCTACAGCCTGGAGCCTATCATCAATGATTATATCCCTTTATGGCAGGTTGTTGTATGGATGTTTATTTGGCTGTGCTATCAATTTGTTTCTAGTTAGTCAAGTTTGTATGGATTAGTTAGTCTCAATGATTTGTTTAAGCTCAACCTCCACGTAGTAGGGGTAACGTCTGTGTACACTCTACCCTCCTCAGACCATACCCCAGACTCCCATCTGTGAGATTTCAGTGGGTACATTGTTGTTAGTCTATTTTGGTGTATTTTGCTCACTTGGAACTTCTGTTTCCAGGGCTTCTGCTAAGTGTTTAGCAGATTCTTTCATTTGCAAGTTCTACATAACATACTTTTAGCTGAGAAACAAGTATTTAGTTCAATGAATCCTTTCATCATTCAGTTACAAGTCTGTAAAGTATTGATGTACTTTGCAGGGGAAGATTTGACCTTTTCCAATGTGTATTTTACAATTGGTATTGCCAACAGATTGTGTTACAAAGGATTTATTAAATCGGAAATTCTGCGTGATTTTTTTTATTCTTAGAGCTCAAATTCGAGACAAAAGAATCTTTTATCAATCATATCAACATCATGACAAACAATTTTCTTTCCCTGTTTCTCAGAGATCATAATCAAATGAACATAATTGTGCGTATATAGTCTCTCTCGTGAATGATTTCAGGCCGTTGAAGAATTAAGACAAAATGGAAAAACCAATTGGTTTCTATGTTTTATTTGGCTAAATTTAAAGTCCGCGCCGTCTGAATCAATTCTGAACGAACTGACCGTGAGAGTTGGCACCCTGTAATGAATGTGATAATCATTATCCTTTCCTTTCCTTTCGATGGACGAGAGAAGTGTTGTTTGCAAACGAACTTAATAATGTAGTACAGACAATTTTTTTTTACGTATTATGAAAAAATAACTCAATCGAATCGCTGAGGAAAGAAATGTTCTGCCGAAAAGGCTTTGAAACATTATTTCTTTGGAAATATTAAGATTTTAAAAAAATATTTAATTACATAATTTGCCCTTCAAATGACCTATAAAGATGAACATAAATTACAAAATTTGAACAAACAAATATTTAAAAATAGAGTTTGATAAATATTGGATGAGGACAAAAATGCATATCTTTGAACCAACTTAAAATAATAAAAATTTATTCAAATAATCCTTAAATGAAATAGTTTAAACCTACTATTAATAATAATTAAGTGTCATTTTTATCAGTCTTCTTTCAATAAACTAATAAATTTAAAACATTTTCTCAATCTAATTCTATTATATTTTACCTGATATTTAATATTTTATTCAGTTGGAAACTTACATAAATATATTATAATAAAAAAATATTTATCATTTATAGCAATAATATTTATTTTTCACTTGATCACTTTTATTTCATTTATAATACAAGTTTAATTCATATTATAAAGAATATTTTTTTATTCACATATAATGATAGATAATTCATTTATCACACATTTTAATATACTTATAATACAATGTCAAATTTTTACAAATAAACATGATATATTTTAAAAAACAATTATAATTCATATATAATTCATATATATTGCATACATAATTCACTTTTAATACATATTATAGATTTAACATAGTATTGTTATAAATGATAATAAATAGAAAATATTGCTAAAATATGTAATTATTTATTAAAATATAGCGATTTATGTAATTTTTCCTATTTTAAATTTATCGTACTCTATTTTTCATACCCAAAACTCAAACGCAGACAAAGAAAAGAACATCTTCACTGTACCACGGACTTCCATTTTTCTTAATTTCACATATAACATTATAACTGGAGAGAGGATTTTGCAGTAAAGCCCTCATCCTACTCTGCGGAAATGGTTTCCTTATTACCCAATTTGTCTTCCCCAATTTCCCGTCTAAGCTTGCTATGGAGACCCTCAATTCACCTCACAAGGAAATTGCAATTGCAATTGCATCAAAAAACAGTAAAACCCAAATGGTTCAAATCTTTTTCAGCTCATTGTTCTACTTCTGTTTCTAATGAAAATTTAGTTGTTTTAGGCATTGAAACCAGCTGTGATGATACCGCTGCTGCTGTGGTAACATGTCTTTGCTAGTTTCTTTGAAATTACTTTTGTGAGACAGAGACGGAGTCAAGATTTGAAATTTATAGGGTTTTTTTACATATACAAATACTGGGGGTGGTTGAAATTGCTGCAAAGTTTCTTCTTTTATTGAGTTTAGTGATATTCAATTGTAGGTTAAAAGCAATGGTGAAATTCTCAGCCAAGTTATCTCTTCTCAGGTACTCTATATGTATTTATGTAGTTATAGAAAGTTTGGAGAATTACCATTTTTGTTTATATTATTATATTGTTCTGTTAATCTAATGACTACTGATAAACTATTGGAAACTTATTATCTAAACTATTGGAAACTTATTATCTTGTGTGCATTACATTGTTATAGTTGAAGGTTTGTTTACTAATTTATTTTTGCATCATTATGTAAATAGTTGGACATTGGGATCTGTCTAGAATGCCAAATGTCATGTTTCATATTGGTTGCTGCACTGCATGATTTCTATTCCATTTTTTAATTTATGTATATAAAGATACAAGTACTGTTTACCCCTAAATCAGTGACTTAGGATGACCATTGAATTTGCTTTAGTGGTTCAAGGCACACACATTATAGTGACCAAACAGTATGGTTTTGGTGCTAAATTACTTGCTAATGAGTATAACTAACAAAGAAAAATAGTGAACAGTGAAAGAACGAGTAAAAGAGAAAAGAATCTTGTTAAGCTGCTTTCCAGTGTGATCGTTTGGCAATGTCACCAGGAAAACAAGAGCTTGAGTTACAATTCGAAGTGCAATAGAGCTATTGTGATACACATCAGATGGGTTACAAGTGAAGGGAAGGAGTATATTTATGACCTAGCCCTAGGTTATGTCTTGCGTTTGTTCCGCCCCTCATAAATGAACATTATGCAAATAGTAGAAGGAGGATGTTTAATGGGTCTGTTTTGTTAGTGAAAGGCACTTGGAGGTTGATGTATTCCTATGCATGGCAGCGTAGTCAACATAATATGGGAAGTGATCCTAAGCATCGTTCTTTTATATTCTTATACTGAATTTGTTAGCTGTTCACACCACTGTTCTTTTTTCATGTCAATTGCTCAGGGAATTTCTCAATGCTCTAAAGAGTAGTAACTTCGAGAAGTTATCCAAATTATACTATTTTTGTGTGCCCACATTATGTGATATTTCTTCTAATAATGAGGTTCCATATATCATCAAGGCAGAACTGCTTGCTCGATATGGAGGAGTTGCTCCTAAGATGGCAGAGGAAGCACATGCTCTGGTGATTGATCAGGTATATGCTGTCAACCCTGAAGTACTTTGTTTCAAGAACTTGGAAACTGTTAATCACTGGTGGAAAGTGTTATGGTAGTATCACGTGTGCATCTCGTTTAGGTGTTATACCACGATCCTGCATGTTACTTCTTCTTTTTTCAATAAGACGATTGAGAATACATCAATTTGCAAAGTACTCAACTTCTTGCTATACATCAGCATTATCAGGTTTTAAAATGTCAATGAACTCTGACCAAGTAGTTTGTTTGATTTCACCTGCTTGATGTTTCACTAAACCAATTGAACAATTCCTTTTGGCATCATGATTTTATGTCATGTTTAGTGATGTTCTGTATTTCTGTTTGTGCAGATAAGGTTCCCTTTCGACCCTTTGTACTACCTCACTTTTCACTAGACAGCAGAAGTTTGAATTGGCATCTTTTGTTTATTTTTGCAGTTTTCCTTTATATATCACGAAAGGGATTGTTAAAGTATTATTATATTCCCTGGAATTAATCCCTCTTAAGGATCTCCTCCAGGATCCAAACTATGCTTCACGGTAGTGACATGAACTTAATAGATAAGTGTTCATCAAAAACCGTAGTATCAATTTTTTCTTTTTTAGGAAATATGTCTACTAATAAATTCTACCTAATGCTCAACTAAATGCCCCAAGGAAAAGCTTCTCTTAGATGCTATCACCACTATCCAGGAGAAGTCCGCACGAGTTGGATAAACAGTCTTCATCCTATCCCTTACTGAGAAACTATCAGAGGCTCATTTGCTCAACAATCATTTCTCAGATCCCCAAACAAAGATAGCACACAATCAAAATGCTCAACTTAATATAGGTAGTTAGGTACCGAAAAATATGATAAAATCTTTTGAAAAAACTTACCTCAGGGTCTCTCCTGTACTTGAAAGTCTCTCTCTCTCTGTGAACTTTTCTCCCTTTCCCCCATAATTGATTATGATAAACTGGAAAGAAGAGAGAAGTTCTGATTTGGGCTTATTTTTGCTTTAGATTTAAAGATGTCCTCTTGTGGCTTGACTTGTTCGATCATCTTTTGCTTAAGGCTAACTTTATCAATTTCTTGGGAAATGATCAAAGAAGAATACTCCTATTACTCGGTACTCCAAAAAACACTCCCTAATGAACTGGAAAATCAGTGCGGTCTCTTCCAACAAGGAAAAAAAGTAATAATGTGAATTCCCTTCTTTTTCTGATATTTTATATCATGGATTAATTCAATGAATTAGAATGAATTCAACTGATTGATGATCTATATCCTTTAGAGTATAGTTAATAGATACTCTTAATCATAATTCTAATTGATCGACTATGATCCATAATAGAAAATTTTCGAATATCTTTTCGGTTTTGTTTTTCTGAGGCTTCACATTGTTTTCTCATGGAGCAAATGTGGATATCACTCCAAAGGACCCTGCCTCAAGTTCTCTTCTTGTTACAATTTGACTCATAATTCTACATCTCTCGCACTTTTAAGATCGTTAGCTTCTTAATATGAATTGATACATCATATTTCTGTCATGTATTCCTGCTATCAATGTGTACTTATTCCCTTCAGGTGGTACAAGAAGCACTAGATAAAGCTAATCTGACTGAGAAGGATCTAACTGCAGTTGCTGTCACGATTGGTCCTGGTTTAAGCCTTTGTTTGCGAAGTAAGTTTTTATTCAGTCTTTGCTTTAGTAGTCTTTCTTTTGGTTTGTTTTAATATTTCCTTCGGGAGGGCTGATCATTTTTTTTCTTTCTCTTTTTCCTCTCCTCCCCGCACCAATTAATGTGCCTATTTGTTTTTAGACTGAAGTATTGTTATTAATTCGTTAATATTTGTCAATTTCTAACATAGACTACTTATGAATCTGAAAAATTAAACATTGGGGATATTCGTGTGGGACACAGATGCATTTTGGGACAACTAATGAACCTTGTGTAAGTCCTTGTACCTTATTTGTTCAATTTATGTGTAGTTGGTGTGCGGAAAGCAAGAAGTGTTGCCGGTTCTCATAATTTACCTCTTGTTGGTGTCCATCACATGGAAGCTCACACTCTGGTTGCCAGGTAGCAGTATGGAGTAAAGGTTAAGTTATTCATGCTAGTAGCAAACAGTAGATTAAGATCAGTGCATACAGCTAAAAATTTGTTGGGAATTTGTTCAATTCCGTGGTTAGTTAGACTAAATTTCCCAGCTTTCAATTATTTTGTCTGGGATACTGCAAATTACAATAAAATAAAAAAAAACTTCGGCTGAAATAATCTTGTAAGATGAGTTATCTCCTCTGCAGTTACACTTTTATGTTTTACTTATTCTTGATTGTTTTGCTATTTATTTGGTTGCCAAATTTTTTCAGGGAATCATTTGAATAAGCAGATAATATTTTTTCTTTTCTTTGTTCTATTTCTAGGGGCATCATTAGTTCTTGTGAGATGATAACCTATATGGTCTGCTTTGTAGCTATAGAGGTCTTGTCACCTTAAATATATCATGGGATATGTTGTTTTAGAGCACTTTTCTTGTCTCCTTGAGAAACAAAGATTTATCAATCACAAATGTTGGCTGCATGGTATGAGGTGGTAAATTTTTGTCTGTATTCTATTTACTTTTCCCCTTACCTTTCTTCTTCTGGAACCTTTAAAGTAGTAATTACATATGATTTCATTGACCTTGGAGTCTCAAATATGAATAAGCTGATAGGAGAAAATGTGATCGCCCATGGAGTGCTCCTCAACTTCTCCATTGTTTTTTACATTAGCTTACAGAAAGTTGTAAATGCCCGCCTATCTTATGCTTACAGAGAAGTCGAAGTTTCTATGAAGGTTGTATGTTTCAAGATATTTGTAAACTCAGAGTACTGTACCACCTGGAACTAATGTTTTCTCTTTTTAGGCTAGTAGACAGAGAGCTGCAGTTTCCTTTTATGGCCTTACTTGTCTCAGGTTAGATAACCTTCTACAATTTCATAGGTCTGTTTTATTTACTCTTACTGAAAATATATTGGGTCATCTTTTCCTGTGTTTTAGATATATATGGCCAAGCTATACAGTATTGTGCTAATTGTTATTGCACAGCCATCTTATGGTGCAATCTATACAGTTCACCTTGGGACATCACTTGAATATGAAAGATCTAGGATTTGTTACTGAACGTCCCACTACCCAGAGAGTCTTGACATCTTTTGGCAGTTTAATTTGTGTCTATAGGTCTTTCATATGCTTGTTCGGATGCTCATGATATTCATTGTTATGCTTATGAGTCCTTCGATTGTATCCTGTAAGACGAAAATCTCTCATATATACAATCAAACATCTTGTGGTTGATTCCATTCAAGTATATTGTTTGTGATTTTGTGTGTGTGTTTTCTTTTAGTTTCTTTTCCCAAGGGACCTGCCTTAACTAAAAATTTACGAAAATTGAATTGTTCAACCTTCAAGCCAATATATGCTAAATATTGGATATGTTTCTCAATTCAACACCATAAAATGCAGTTTTCATGATGAAAAACAATTTGACCAGTTGTATTTTCCTGTGAATTTAGATATCAATAACATACTGGATTTTCTTTCATTCATATGCTCTTTAGGAGGCCATAATCTTTTAATCCTTGCACGTGATCTTGGCGATTACATACAGCTTGGGACAACAATTGATGATGCAATTGGTGAGGCATATGACAAAACAGCAAAATGGCTTGGTCTTGATCTGAGGAGGAGTGGGGGCCCTGCTGTAGAGGAGCTAGCTCAAGAAGGAGATGCCAAGTCTGTCAAATTTAAAGTAAGTTACTTTAGAGACATTTGCTGTTATATGCAATACTTCTCCGGGTTTTCTCTATTAAGGAATTTTAGAAGTGATGTTGTTTGCCCAATTGACTAAAAGTTTTGAATGAATTTTAGGTCCCTATGAAACAACACAAGGATTGCAACTTCTCATATGCTGGTCTGAAGACGCAAGTGAGGTTGGCAATTGAAGCAAAAAGAATGTATGTGATTCATTTGGGAATAAAAGTTATAGATCAGCTCCGCAAAGTGTTTTTCATTTTCATTTCATCTTAAAACTTTAGCACCATTATAGTTGCATTGCCTTTTGTTCTTTTCTGATTATAGAAATTGATTTTCCATTCCCAATGAGGTAAACAGTGAATTATCCAATATATGGTAACAACCTGTCTGGGTCAAAGCTCTTTGTTTTTTCCTCTTTCTACAATGTTACCTTAGGATAGTGTTCTCTAAACTATGGTCAGAAAGTACAGTAGCTTTTAGCTTTGCCTTATGATCGTAAGGTTTTATGAATCACTAGGACAACAATGTTCATCAGTTGGTTGTCATTGTCCTCGTCCTCCTAGCTACTCACATTTCTAGGTTGTATGCAGCAATGCTGAAATCTCTCTTGCTTCAGCTTCTGACGAAGAGAGACAGGCTCGGGCAGATATTGCTGCCTCCTTCCAGGTATATAGATTTTATAGAAGATTGATCTTGTCGTAATTTGTTTATAATTAAAAAGTATTGGTTAACAAATCAATGGATCTGTTTCCTTTACCTCTTCCATATTCTTAAATCTCATTTACATTGTAATAAACGCTTCACGCAGCGAGTTGCGGTATTGCATTTGGAGGAAAAGTGTGAACGGGCAATCGAGTGGGGTTTGAACATAGAGCCTTCCATAAATCATTTGGTCAGTGTTTTTCTGTTTACTGCAGTTTTATATAACTAATGTCTTCCTCCTTGAATTTACTCTAATTATTAGTTTCACATGATCCTGTAAGCTTAATGTCAATTATGCTAATTATCCAATTTACCCTTCACAGGTAGTGTCTGGAGGTGTTGCATCTAACAAGTATGTCAGAGCTCGGCTTGAAGAGGTTGTGAAAAGGAAAGGGCTGAAACTTGTATGCCCCCCTCCAAGCCTTTGTACTGACAATGGTTAGACAATTCTCCTTCTTACGTTGCCTCAGTTTCATACAGGAACTTTGGTTTCTTATTTTTTAAGTTCCCAAGGCTTCAGAGGAAAGGTCATGTCTCTTACTGAGTCAAGTAAATTGACATGCACCACCTCTAGGTTGATTGTCTCGTGAAGAATTTTTTAGCTCAAAAGTGCAAATGGCTTGACATTGCACTCTAATACGTTGAGCCGTTCTGATAGGTGTAATGGTTGCGTGGACTGGCCTTGAGCATTTCCGTCTGGGCAGATTTGATCCTCCACCTCCCGCAAATGAACCAGAAGATGCCGTGGTTAGTCTTTTTCTTCGCCTAACTCGAAACTCGCCATAATGTCCTATAGTTACGTTGATCGAGTATGACAAGCCATAGATTTGTACCTTGAAAGTTAAGTTTGGCAAAAGTCATGCGATTATTCAATCAAAATAAATGCCTACATGTTAAACTGATCTGCTTTATGGAATTTCTGTTGTTCTACTTCCTGTTTCCTGAAGCCCCCTTCCCACACCCTTCTCCTTACCATGTTTAATTATGATCCATGGCTCCCTTGATCAGCTTGATTTGCGCCCAAGGTGGCCTCTCGGTGAGGAATATGCTGAAGGAAAAAGTGAAGCTCGCTCGATGAGAACAGCACGGATGCATCCTTCGCTTACCTCTCTCATTAAGGCATCTATCAAGCAAGAGTCACAGTCTGCAATTTAAACAACTCAAAGACTTCCCTACGAGGTACATCCACGAACGTGTAGATTATATAAAGGTGGTTTGCGTAGAATCATGATTTGAATACATAATCATATTTGAAAGTTGGTGAGCTGAAAATGCTTGAAAATTCAAGAGCAATGAGCTGTGGGGGAAAACTGTGTATTTTGATGTTGTATCATATTTTGGTTTAATTTCGCATAGTTTAAGGACATTTTTTATCTTCTTTCGTTTTTCTAATTAAACTTGTTCAAATGATGTAATCTTTGTAGTATTCAGAAAGTGTTTTTCCTTGGAATTAATAAATAAATATATTAAGTTTCGTATTGAGAAAATGGATTCAGCAGAAATTCACATGTAGTAGTGTGTTTATTATGTTTTGGTCTTTTTCTCAAGAGTTTGGTGCAACACGTGTCATTTTCTTATAAAGTTTAGTTTAGTGTCTAGCTTATTGTTTTTAGTATTTGATGGAATTTTTCTAATGTTTGATTTTAAAAAATTCACAACATTAAGTGTGGTGTACGTGTATATAAATATACACCTTTTGTTCTTATCTACTTGTCCATTTTTAAATTAATACACCTATTAAGAAAACAATTATTAACATAGTGAATTTATTATTTTACTCCTATCAATTATGAAGCGTATGAATTAAAATAAGAGCAACTTTCACATATAGCAAACATAAAATTCATATTTGTATGCTATAGTAAAGTTTGCACAATTGCACTCTATAGCAAACATATAAATGTATAATTTGCTATACATACATATACAATTGAAGCGAATTGTATAAAACAAAGTGTATAAAACGAGAAAGAGAGAGAGATTTGGGCAGAGAATTGTATAAAATGAATTGTATAATTATAAGTGTATATAATGATTATATACAATTTGAATTTATATAAAATGAGAAAGAGGGAAAGGCAAAAGAGACTTGGGCAGGGAATATACAATTGAATCAAATGGTATAAAACGAGAAAGAGAGAAATTATATACAATTTGAATTTGTATAAAACTAGAAAGAGAGAAAGGCAAAAGAAACTGGGCAGTGGAGTATTTTTATTGTATAATTATAATTGTATAGGACAAAAATATATGTATTTGCATGTGTATATACAATTTTCTCTCGCTTTATACAAACAGAAATGCAATTTATATATTTCGTTTCTGTTTGTATAAGCGAGACAGGCGAGGGTGGCGAGCGGGAACTGGGAGAGGGGAACAAAAATATATGTATTTATACAATTTCCTCTCACTTTATACAAATAGAAACAAATTTATACACTTGTGTTTGTATAAAAGTGAGAGAAAGCGAGCGAGAAATGGAGCGAGAGAGGAGAGTGGCGAGCGAGAGTTTGAGGGAGAGAGGTGACTGACAAACAGTTTGCTATGGACACAATTAAATCAAAGGGTGGTTATAACAATTAATTTGATTTATTAGTTTGTCATTATATAAAATTTTTCCTTTAAAATAATAGTTGCATAATTAATACATGCATAACTAATACATGCATAACTAAACCTACATAGCTTATACATGCATAACTAAATCCTACATAACTATACATGCATAACTAAACTCTGCATATCTAATAGATGCATAACTAAACCCTGCATAACTAATACATGCATACCTCTAACCAGTAACCAAACGACCCCTTAAGGTTTTCAAAAGATTATACCATTTTCAAAGTAATTAATTGAGGGTATAATAGAGAAAAGAATTTGTCCTTTTTTTATTGGGAAACTTACATAAATATACTATAATAACAAAATATTTATCATTTATAGCAATAATATTTCTTTTTCACTTGATCACTTTTAATTAATTTATAATACAAGTTTAATTCAATATTATAAAGAACAATTTTTTATTCACATATAATTCAAATTTTAATGATAAATAATTCATTTATCACACATTTTAATTCACTTATAATACAATGTGTCAAATTTTTACCAAACAAACATAATATATTTTAAAAAATAATTATAATTCATATATATTGCATACATAATTCACTTTTAATACATATTGCAGATTTAACATAGTATTGCTATAAATGGTAATAAATAAAAAGTATTGCTAAAATCAGTAATTATTTATTAAAATGTATCAATTTATGTAATTTTTCCTTTTTTATTTATCAAAATTGATAAGTAATTAGGGACAACTAAAAAAGAAAAAGTGGATTAATAATAGAAAAAAAAAGAAATAACTTAATAGTGCACTCATGAGGAACTACTTGCGAGACCAAGGTTCAAAGCTAGTTAGAGATCTATTTCATTATTTTTATATTAAATTTAGCTTAGAGATCAAATTTGGTGCACCTGAAGGTCTCCTCTGACCTTCATTTCTTTATTTTTATTTTAAATTTAACTTAGAGATCAAATTTAGTGCACCCGAAGGGTCGCCTCTGATTACAGATATTCACTTCTATATTCTGATTACTGATATAACATGTTTAAACAATTGTACAACATTCATAATTTGAGTTGGAGATATTTATTTCCAAGAAAATAATATAAGCAAGAAGTTGAAAACTTAGTTACGTTACAAGTTACGATATTATAACTTCTAGAAATATGTACAAATACGCCATGCTCTAGATATGTTAACATTCCAAATAATCTTAACCAGTTACATTCATTTTCTAAGTAGTCTTCATATTTTTCTTTAATTATATCTACTATATTTTTTGCTACGTAGAGTTTCCTACCTCCCTCTTGTATCACTTTTTCAAAAGCTTTTTTTATTACAAACGCTTCAACAATTATAAACTTCTCAATAAATTCAATCAAGAACTCATGAACATGAAACAAAACTCCCTTGGTATCTATAGTAATCAAATCAATACTTATTTTCTTTGATTCAACCTGTAATCCTACATGAATATATAAACAAATCTCATTAAAAACTTTTAATTAATAATTCATAATTCTCTAGAAAATTACCATTTGCAAGCATTTATTCAATAAATATATTATACTTAAATAAAAAGTTTGCCACTATATCCAAAAAATCAGTTATTTCATTATTAAAACTCAAATATACCTAAACTTCATCATTATTATTATTTTTGATCAACTTTTTTTCTTCTTCTCACAACGTTCAAATATAACATAGTTTATTTAAATAAATATATTTTACTTAAACAAAAAGTTTATCACTATATTCAGAGAATCAGTTATTTCGTTATTAAAACTCCAAACATACCTAAATTTCGTCATTATGATCAAAAAAAATTTTCTTCTCACAATGTTCAAATCTAACCTAGTTTATCTAAAATATTTAACAAATATCCAAAATACTTCTTTTTTTATTAACCTAATAATAGATTAAAATTTCTAGAATATACTTAAGTAATTACTTTAAATTAATTAATCATGACCATTTTGTCATTAGCTCCAACTTTGAGCGGGAAAACCCTGAAAAGACTGTGATGGAAGTTTCAAGTCTTCCGATATCGGCGTCGCTGAGGGCGAAGCTTATCTCCGGCGGCTACACTTCTATTTCTTCTCTCTTTTCCGTTTCTCACTCCGATGTTGCCCGTGGTATACTTCTTCTCTCTGTCAATTTTAGTTTTTTCAAATTTATTCGTTGAATTGATTAGCAATCGGTTTAAAAATTAGCTAGTTTATTTATTTTTGCGTAGTGAAATATGTGTAGATAAAGAGAGGCGCCTTGAATTGAGCTCTTACAAGAGGAATTAGGGGGAATTTAGTTTTCATTTGTTGAACTAATGTTTAATTTGATCGATAGTTAAGGTGTCGGGCTCAGATTTTGAGCTCCAAGTTGTATGATGCTTGAAAGGTTAACCGAATTAAGGAGAAGTGGAGCCAGGATTTTTAGTTTATGGCTTTGGGACCATAATTGGTTGGATTCTTCTGAAATCTGATAATTTTTGTAATGATTGGTGAATTACAGTGTTAATAACTTTTTTTTTTATTCGTATACATACAAGAAAATCAAGTAATTTGTGTGTTGATTTAATTCCTTGATCTTTTTTGTTGCTTAGAATTTGAAATTTTATATGTTGCCCTTTGTTCGGTAATTTTAGCTTCAATGGCCGTGATGGGCGGAGCTGAGATCAGTGGTTCTTGTTTTACAAAATTGGATAAAGTGAAATGAGGTTTGATTGAAAAAAAAAATTCGAGAAAACTTTGAATTGTTTTTGAAAAATTGGAAAAATTGAAGATCATTTCATCGTTTTTTGAAACAAACACCACCTTAATACTTGTTAGAAATGTGTTGATTGAAAAATTTGGAATGGAGTCAGGGTATTGAATGAATTGTGGGATGATGCTAGATTTCCTATTATACTGGAGTTTTGGGGGAAATTTGTTTGTTTATTTGGCTTGAGTCCTTGTTTGAGTTTATTTGATCATTCATAGCTTAGGATTGAGTTGGTGTTTTTTCATCAATATAAAGTCAGTTTTGATCTCCACTCTCCTAACTCACGTTAAATTTGTTATATAATCATGAGATGTACAAATTTGGTTGAGTTAAGAGAAGAATATCTAGATACCCTAGATACATTCTTATTTCGTAGATATGAATATCTCTATATATAAAATACATACTCTTAGAAGAAACATACATTACAAATTTACATATTTAAATGTAGAGGTAGGATTAATAGTCTTCACCATAAATAAAGACTATTAATCCTTCCTCTACATATAAACATGTAAAAAAATTTATGTATGTTTCTTCTAAGAGTATGTATTTAATATATAGAGATATTCATATCTACGAAATAAGAATGTATCTAGGTATTCTTCTCTTAACTCAACCAAATTTGTACATTCCATAATTATATAACAAATTTAAAGTGTATTAGGAGAGTGAAGATCAAGACTAACTCTATATTGATGAAAACACCAACTCAATCCTAAGCTATGATGATCAAATAAACTCAAACAAGGACTAAAGCCAAATAAACCAACAAATTCCGCCAAAACTCCAGTGTTATAGGAAATCTAGTATCATCCTACCATTCGTTCAATCTCCGGACTCCATTCCAAATTCTTCAATCAACACATTTCTAACTAATATTAAGGTGGTGTTTGTTTAAAAAAACGATGAAATGATCTTCAATTTTTCCAATTTTCTCGAAATTCTTTTTCAATCAAACCTCATTTCACTTATTCCATTTTTTGTAAAACAAAAGCTACTAATCTTAGCTCCGCCAAAAAAGCTAAAATTAAAAACAAAGGATTTCAAATTCTAAGCATAAAAAAGATCAAGAATTGAATCAAGTTATCAATGTTGTAATTCACTGATCATTATGAAATTATCGGATTCCAGAAGAATCACGCCAATTGTGGTCCATAAAGTAAAAATTCTGGTTCCGCCTCTCCTTAGTTCAATTAACCTTTCCTAGTGAAAATAATAACATATTTCCAAAAGAAGATTATTAGAACTTTTCAAGCATCATAACAACTTGGAGCTCAAAATCTGAGTCTGGCAGGTGATCAAATTAAACATAATTTTTTTTTTTTTTGATAAGAGATCAAATTAAACATTATTTCTAACATATGAAAACTAGATTCTCCCTAATTCCACTTGTAAGAACCCAATTCATGTCAGTGTTAGGTGTCCATGAAATACAGTGGGGATGGGTTGGAGTGTATTATTGTCAGATGGAGGTGTCTAGATGTGCATGCAAAGTTGGAGGGATAACTCGATAAGTGAGGCCAAATTTGAGTGTCGGTTTATGTCTTATGCCTTTAACACACATGCAAAGTTGGAGGGATTACTTGACATTTGAGGCTAAGTTTGAGTGTCGGTTTATGTGTTATGCCTTTAACACGTGTAAAGTTTGAGACAAAGTTATTGGATTCTGCTGAACCCGTAGCCACCATTATAGCTCTGCTGTTGGATGTAAGGGGAAATCATTTTTTAGGAGAATTAGGATAAGAATATACTTAGAGCTACAACAAAGAGAAGCTTAAATTCGCATGACTTTCATTTTCTTTCAGTTATAGTTTTTTTTATTTATTAAGTGTGATGGATACTATAATAGATTAAGTTTTGTTTAACGAGTGACATGAATGTTATTCCTAATTAGTGGTTTTATGCATATGTAGAATATTTCATTTGTTTTTACTTTATCTGTTATAGATCTAAAGATTTCAGAAAATGAGGCACTCGAGATTTTGAGAGTTGCATCACAAAGGAAGGGATCAGAAAGATCTAATGGAACTAGCTCTATTGTCAATGGTATGTTATTACTACTATTCTCTCTCCTTTTGAATACATGATGTTTTGTCCATTAGAAGTCATGTAGGTAATCTTACAGTAATTTACAATTATGAAGTCATTTGTTCAATGATTAAGTTTCTTTCAGTGTGACTTGTTGGCAGTAGCATGTAGTGTCATTTTTTCTGCTTCGATTATTTTGCAAATAGGAAGCATATTTAGTTATGTACATCTTGGGTATAGGAGCACAGAGTGCCTGGGAAATGCTAAATGAGGAGAAATCGCTTGGACGTATCACAACATCTTGTTCAGAGTTGGACGACATCTTGGGTGGGGGTATAAGTTGCAAAGAGGTTACTGAAATTGGTTAGTGTTTTGACCTTTACATATGCTTGCCCATTACTAACGATAAGGTGTTCACTCTTGCTTATTGGCATTTCTAAAACGACATGTTTGCAGTTCTTGTCAAGTGAAGATAAATTATTTTCTGATTGTTTCAGGTGGGGTGCCAGGAATTGGTAAAACACAACTTGGGTAATCGTTGTCATATGTACTTCCTGTGTATTACAAATAGCTTCATTTTTGTTTCTAGTGGTTAAGACGCTTCAGAATTCAGGATACAACTTGCAGTGAATGTTCAAATTCCCATGGATTATGGCGGCCTTCAAGGCAAGGCAGTATATATAGGTACCTGTTGATAGAGTTGTCTTTTCTTCACGTCTTACATCAATTCTAGCTAGTCTCTTTCTAAAATCAGCCAAGCTTTTAGCGTTATATGTACTTTGTAGATACAGAAGGCAGTTTCATGGTGGAGCGTGCTTTACAAATTGCTGAAGCTTGTTTGGAAGATATGCGCGAATATCATGGATTTTTAAAGAGGGATTTACAAGCTTGTCAAGTTAACATGCAGCCAAAGGATTTCCTTGAGAACATATTCTATTTTCGCGTTTGTAGTTACACTGAGCAAATTGCTGTTGTAAATTACTTGGAAAAATTCATCTCAGAGCATAAAGATGTGGGTAGAGTAACTCTTTCTTTTTAAATATTCATCCTCATTACCAAATCATGTAATCTCTTAAATTTTATGCTTAATAGGTTAAGGTTGTTATAATTGATAGCATTACCTTCCATTTCCGTCAAGATTTTGATGACATGGCCCTTAGAACCCGACTACTGGGTGGAATGGCCTTAAAGCTGATGAAGCTTGCAAAGAAATATACTTTGGCAGTAAGGATAACTTCGTTTCCTAAGTGATTTTCTTTCCTGTACATGATTTGATAGTGTTACGTGCGATTATATGAATCCATTAACGTTTGATTTATTTGTGTAGGTTATCCTCTTGAATCAAGTAACCACCAAGTATACAGAAGGTCAATATCAATTAACTCTTGCATTAGGTAATTACAAAGCCTCCTTTTGTAATGATATAACTTGTTACACTATGTACCTGCTATTGTTGCTGATTTTGGCCCCGAACCCACCACATTACCGAAGAAAATTTTCTTTTTTTTTGAAGTTTTAGGGAAAAGAAGATGGTGATATTATTGTATTAAGCATTGTTCCTATTAGCTTCTTAATAAGTCTTGCTAAACAGGAGATAGCTGGTCACATGCTTGTACTAACCGGGTGATTCTATACTGGAATGGTAACGAAAGGTACGCATACATTGACAAGTCGCCTTCTGTTCGATCAGCAGCTGCTGCATATTCCGTAACAGGCAGAGGGATTCGGAGCTCTGTTTCAAACTGTAAACGAGTCAAGATGATGTAAGTTCTTGGTTTAAATTTTAAAGATAAAATGAATGGAACTCCAGGGTGAGAAACTGGGCTTTACATGAAGTGACATGATCTTGTAAATACTGTGCTTAGCCATGAGTCTCTGCTGTATGAGAAAATAAATTATTTGTGTAGCGTACATACAAGTTAACTGATGACTCTACTCATTAAATTTCTCATTTAAACTGCGAGCTAACTTTTTTATTCATTTGGTTGAGAACAAATTATCTCGGAATTAGTTATTTCAATTTCTAGATTTATTATCTTACCATATTGAGGGATAAAAGCAACACTATAATTCAGAGATAACTAGTTTCAGAATAAGTTATCTCACAATTTTGTTTCAATTAAACATGGAATAAATTTTTTCTAAAATTAATTTTGATATTAATTAGTATCTCTTATTCTTTTTACGAGACGATTGTAATGAGTGCAACTAAAATGATAGAAGAAAGTAATCAATAGACTTGCTAAAATGATAGTACCAATTAAGTATTTTAGAAGACATTATATTGTTTTAACTCACCCACTTCACTTGAAAAATTTCGATATTAATTAGTATCTCTTATCCTTCTTACGAGACGATTATAATGAGTGCAACTAATATAGAAGAAAGTAATCAATAGACTTGCTAAAATGATAGAAGAAAGTAATCAATAGACTTGCTAAAATGATAGTACCAATTAAATATTTTAGAAGACATTATATTGTTTTAACTCACTCACTTCACTTGAAAAAAATAAAATATTAATTAGTATCTCTTATCCTTCTTACGAGACGATTGTAATGAGTGCAACTAATATAAAAGAAAGTAATCAATAGACTTGCTAAAATGATAGAAGAAAGTAATCAATAGACTTGCTAAAATGATAGTACCAATTAAGTATTTTAGAAGACATTATATTGTTTTAACTCACCCATTTCACTTGAAAAAATTAAAATAAAATTAAAATAATTTATAAAAATGTCAGAAGTGGGATTTGAACCCACGCCCTCTTACGAAGACCAGAACTTGAGTCTGGCGCCTTAGACCACTCGGCCATCCTGACTTGATGTTCTTTAAACTTCATTTTGTCAATATATACTCTTAGTACTTTGAATTCAAACATACAAAACTAAAAGTTATCCTCCGTTCTTATTTAGTTATCGCCATTTTAGGTTTCAAGCCGCTTAATAAACTAGGTAAGTTTATCATTTGGTGTTCTCTTAAGTTAAGTTTTCAATAAATAAACATGAATGAATTTATTTGACCAACGAACATAATAAATTACTTAATTTTGCTATGTTGGTTAAATTCATACTTTCCAGACTAATAACTCTCAAAAGTAAAATAATACCGAGGAAAAAGTTTCCTTTGAAGAATTCATAATTATTGGCATAAAATGGGAGAGAGTGATCGAATCAAAAAAGTTTGTCGAATTATGATAGTTATTTTAGTTTCCTACACTGAACTCGTATAAATATAATCTTTTAATTTTAACAATAATTATTTTTTTTTTAAAAATAATTCTATTCAAATATTATAAAATAACAAATATTTATTATAAAAAAAATATGGTGCGATCTTTTTTTTATAGGAAACATTTCTCCTTAAATTAAACCCTACGAGACATAATTTAAATATATTTAACTTTAATATAAATATCGACCGCAACGAAATAAGAAAAAACAGAAGTGGTTATAATAACTAGGTGAAGAGTATTGGTTGCTGCTATTTTTAGTGCCAAGTGGTGTTTGCGCCTTGTAATTGCCGCCTGCTAAAAATGACCAGTCTGCTATTGCTTGCGTCTATAACGACAGCCCCAAAACTCTAACAACTCCACACAGCATCAGTTAGGTTTAAGGGATCCGTCGATACCTGATTTGAAGATAAGTTATATATGTAACGAATTATACATAAATAAAATTATATTTCATAGCCTAAGAATAAATTATATATTTATATAATTAATATAATATTTAATTTATAATTTAAAAGTCAACATAATGAATACGTATATAAATTACGAAAGGATTTATATATTATTTTATAAAAATGATAGAATTTATATTAAATCATGAATAGATTTCTTATAAGTAATCCTTATAATGTTAATATCAGTATAATTTTAATTAGCTATCAAATGTTAACTCTACCAAATGTTCCTTTCTTGATTTTTTTATTTATAGATTATTCACAATTAAGTTTTTTTTTCGCTCTCCATTCAAAGAAGCAACAACATGTATATTAAAGGGGTGATTAGTTGAATATCTTTTATTTTATATATATAGATATAGAATTAATAAATTTTTCTATTTCATTGGTACGAAAGAAGGATTTGTTTTCTCTTTAAACTAAATTTGACAATTCTAGAACAATTTTAAAAAAATAATTAAAAAAAACTTAACACTGACCTAGAAATTCCACATAAAAAACTAGTAGGTACCATATTTTTTTTTTTAGTATTTTTTCACTAAAAATATGTTTAAAATTTTTCATTTGGATTTTGCTATATGGTTAGGTGAGATGATTCTTTTGACCCAAAACACAGCTTCTACCAACTCTTTTTAGGGACTTTTTATGTTGATGATGTGAAGGGTGTCAAAGTTAACAAACCTAATTTGGTTGTTGGATTCTTGAATTCCACCCACCTAATTTTATAATATTATTTAGTATTTTTTATATTATTTTATTCTTTATTCTTTACATTATTATTTGTTGTTTTGTTTGTTTTTGTTATCTTGCTATTTTATTGACATTATTTTGCTTTGATTACCTTTTAATTGAAAGCAATATATTTCAGAAACGACATCTACCTCCATATATATCTAACAAGAGATTTTGATCAAACTAAACTATTATATAAAACAATTCATCAAAATAATACGTTTTTATAAAATTTTACAAAACTAGTATAAACTTATTTCACAGTAACGTTTTAGGGTATACTTTATTTTTGAAAAGTTGACGGCGTTAGATTGATATATGTTACTCGTAATATCATTTTACTCCTAAAACGTTAAGTAAAACGTTACTTACAGTAACGTATATCAACCTAACGCTGTTAGTTCATAAAAAATGAAATATACCCTAAAACGTTACTGTGAAATAAGTTTATACTAGTTTTGTAAAATTTTAGAAAAATATATTATTTTGATAAATTACACTATATAATGACTTAGTTTGGTCAAAAATTCTATCTAACAAGATCTCTGTATATTTTACCTATCCAAATTAATGATATTTCACTTACATAATATTGTTATTGTGCCTAATATATCTCCAAGTTTCTCTACTTGATTTTTTTTTTTCTGTTTCTACTTTGATAGTCATAAATCATAATTCAATTATAGAATATGCTACTATTCTACATCTTTAATACGAGAAAAAAAAATAAAAATAGAGGAGACCACAAATATTTTAATTTGTTACCAAGATTTATAAGTACTTGCTAAAGATCATTGTCCACAAATTTCTTTAAAAGAAAATATAGGAGTTAAAAAAAAAAGAGAGTATATAAATAATATATTCCTAAAAATAATAATAATAATAATAATAATAATAATAATAATAATAATAATAATAATAATAATAAATAAAATACTCCTTTCGAATGTCTCCTCATAAAATTGCTTTCATCTCATCACTCTCACTAAATGGCTTCTATCAACTTCTCAAGTTTCACAAGAAAAAGAAATCATTAAATTTGGAAGATTAACATTATGTCAATTGACTTGAAACAGCAAAGAACCAAAATAAAAAAAATGGTCCCCAAAAAAAATCCCCTTTCACCTACATTAAACAATCACAAGCAACATACAAGTAAATATTGTTGAAAGTTGAACAAGTAAATACATTTATTTTATAGCATAATATATAAATATGACTCTTAACTTAATATCGATTTGTAATTATGATTTTTAATTTTGGATGTGCACAAGTAGACACTTAAACTTGTATAAAATTTTGAACAAGTAGACACACGTGTCCTACATGTCATGATATACGTAGGACACAAAATTTTCATGCACGGGTGCCATGTAGGATAAATGTGTCAATTTGTGTCAATTTTATATAAATTTAAGTGTCTATAGTTAAGGATCATAGATGCTGACTGATGCCAAGTTAATGATCATATTTATGTATTATGTCTATTTTATATTATAATTTGCATGAAATATAGTCAAACTGATTTGTAAGACACATATTATATCATGTATGATACATGTATTTATTTGTTCAACTTTATATACATCATTGATAAAGAAACCTTTATTCTTAATTAAGTTTTATGCAATACAAATCTGAATATAATCAAGCTCCACTTTAGTTTGAATAACGTATATCGAATTGCAAACTAAATTTTTTTTTATGTATATATTTATCTAATATTATTATGTTAGATGAATCAAAGTTAAACGATATATTTATATATGGCGTACGAGAGCATGACATTGATATCTTCTCATAAGTATCTCTTAGAGCCACAAGGAGCCAATACATCAAAAGTCATATAAAGGCCACTCTACATTTCATTTTCCTAATTTATATCAACTCATCTTCTCACATTTCTCTCTCTCTCTCTCTCTCTGTGTAAAGCCATGGCTTCTTCTTCTTCTCTTACTCTCTCTCAAGCTATCCTTTCTCGTTCAGTTTCTCGCCATGGCTCTTCTTCTTCCCCTAACTCTCAGCTTTCCCCTTCTTCCATCTCTCTTCCAACTTTTTCCGGTCTCAAATCCACCACTGCTACCTCATTCCGCCGCCGTATTCTTCCCTCCGCCGCCGCCGCCCGAAGACACTCGGCGATTCGTGCTTCAGCTGCTGTAGAGACTTTACAGAAAACTGATAATGCCCTTGTTGAGAAATCTGTAAATACGATCAGATTTTTGGCTATTGATGCTGTTGAAAAGGCGAATTCGGGTCATCCAGGTTTACCTATGGGATGTGCTCCTATGGGTCATGTATTGTATGATGAGATCATGAGATATAACCCCAAAAACCCTTATTGGTTTAATCGTGATCGCTTTGTTCTCTCCGCCGGACATGGATGTATGCTTCAGTATGCTTTGCTTCACCTCGCTGGCTATGATGCTGTTAGGGTAAAAACTTTAGCTCTTTTTTTGCCTTTTAATTTGTGTATGAATGAGTGGATCTATATATTTTCTGCTTTGTATTTTTATTGTTCTGAATTGGATCTATATATCACTTGCTACCACCAATACTTATACACTGTTAGCCGTCTTTGATACTAGAAAAATTCATTGAAGCACTATCTGATTTGCGATAAATATTTTTCACTAACCAATCAATGATTCACTTGAAATTAAGTGTGTAAACCATGGAAAATAGTTTCCTTCATACCAAAGAGTGGCAAAGACTCATCTTTCTGGTATAGCCATTTCATTTGCAGAAAAATATTTCCTCCATACTGAGCACTGAAAATTGAAACATGATTTTTGGTACACTTTGGATAGTTACTGATGATTTTTATCTGTCTTTTAGCTTAATGAGCTTATGTTTTTTGAAGTGTGTCTTTGTAGTTACAATTTGCTTAGATTACATTTGAAGTTAATTTTCGCCATTATGCTTTTACAACTGTGCTGATTATGTTTACTATTACATTTTGAGTAGGAAGAGGACTTGAAGAGCTTCCGCCAGTGGGGAAGCAAAACCCCTGGACACCCCGAGAACTTTGAGACACCTGGTGTTGAAGTCACTACTGGTTAGTGCTTTTTTTATATGTCTGTGTACATTAATTAGATATCTATCTGGTGGTGTATTATGTATATATGTGTAGGTGGCTTTTCATTTAGAGCTGTATAACTGATTATGATCTTTATTTTCTTGCGGTTAGGGCCTCTGGGACAAGGGATTGCCAATGCCGTTGGCTTGGCCCTCTCAGAGAAGCACTTGGCTGCTCGTTTCAATAAGCCCGATGCTGAGATTGTCGACCACTACACGTGAGAGTCTCCTCACTCTCTCCTTTTCTTTTTTCCTTTTGAATGCCATAAAAAATTGTAGGACTTAATGCGGCGTGTTTATTTGACTAATGGCATTGGTGGTCATGCAGCTATTGTATTCTTGGTGATGGTTGTCAGATGGAGGGTATTTCACAAGAAGCTGCTTCTCTTGCTGGACACTGGGGCCTCGGAAAGCTGATTGCTTTCTATGATGACAACCACATCTCAATTGATGGTGACACAGAAATCGCCTTCACCGAGGATGTTGCTGCCCGTTATGAGGCTCTTGGTTGGCATGTAATCTGGGTGAAGAACGGTAACACTGGTTATGATGAGATTCGTGCTGCCATTAAGGAAGCAAAAGCAGTGACAGACAAACCCACTTTGATCAAGGTACTTTACCCGTTGCATCTTTATGTTGGGTACTAGGAGTTAATCCTGGAAAGTAGTATTATGGTTGAGTTATTGTATATACTTTGTTGCATCTTTTTGCCGTTGTTTCTTAATGATAACTTTACATTTCATCTTTGCAATCCATTTCCTTTATTTTTTGTTTTCCTCAGTTAGGATGCATGATTAATTCATTATTTTTAATATCAGTATTGATTCAGTTCATATCGTTTATCATTAGGTTTACTGAAACTTTCTCCTTTCAGGTGACTACAACCATTGGTTTTGGCTCGCCCAACAAGTCAAACAGTTACAGTGTCCACGGAAGCGCACTTGGAGCTAAGGAAGTAGAAGCCACAAGGCAGAACTTGGGATGGCCTTATGAGCCTTTCCATGTGCCTGAAGAAGTCAAGAGGTACTATACCGTTGCTGTTTTCCAGATTCATTTGAATATTATTGGTAACTTACTAGCTATTGGTGCACTTGCTACTTCTTGCAGCCATTGGAGCCGTCATGTTCCCGAGGGTGCTGCTCTTGAAGCTGGATGGAATACCAAGTTTGTTGAATATGAGAAGAAGTACCCAGAGGAAGCTGCAGACCTTAAATCCATCATCACTGGTGAATTACCTGCTGACTGGGAGAAAGCTCTTCCTGTAAGTAGTCATTTTTATCGTTCTCTCTCCAATTGAATAGCTGACTTCAACTGCTTTTGGTTTGCACTATCTTCATATTGATTGAGTTCTTAGTTTTTTGGTGGTTTTTTGTATTTTTGCCTCCTAATATAGACGAGAGTTTGTTTCATTTGTACCCAATACTCTATAAGTCTAGTCAACTATTTTGCATTACAATTCCTTGGTCATGCTTTTCTATTTAATCATTCTTCCTAAATACTCGTCTAGTTCTGGAACATGTAAATAAATCTATACTGATTAATTTCTTTTCTTGCTTTCTCAATCTCAGACCTACACACCTGAAAGTCCAGCAGATGCCACCAGAAACCTGTCCCAACAAAACTTGAATGCTCTTGCCAAGGTTCTTCCTGGTTTCCTTGGTGGTAGTGCTGATCTTGCCTCATCAAACATGACCCTCATGAAAATGTTTGGTGACTTCCAAAAGAGCACCCCAGAGGAGCGTAATATAAGATTTGGTGTTCGTGAACATGGTATGGGAGCTATCTGTAATGGAATTGCTCTCCACAGCCCTGGCTTAATTCCCTACTGTGCTACTTTCTTTGTGTTTACTGACTACATGAGAGCAGCCATTAGAATTTCAGCTTTGTCTGAATCACGCGTTATCTATGTTATGACTCACGATTCAATTGGGCTTGGAGAAGATGGACCTACACATCAGCCCATTGAGCACTTGGCAAGTTTCCGTGCAATGCCCAATGTTCTGATGCTCCGTCCAGCAGATGGTAATGAAACAGCTGGTGCTTACAGGGTGGCAATCCTCAAGAATAAAACACCATCAATCCTGGCTCTTTCTCGGCAAAAGTTGCCCCAGCTTGTTGGAACTTCTATTGAAGGAACAGCAAAGGGTGGCTACACTATATCAGACAACTCTTCAGGCAACAAGCCTGATGTCATTTTGATTGGTACTGGCTCAGAGCTGGAAATTGCTGTCAAGGCTGCTGATGAACTCAGAAAGGAAGGAAAGGCGGTGAGAGTTGTCTCCTTCGTTTCTTGGGAGCTTTTCGATGAACAATCAGCTGAGTACAAGGAAAGTGTCCTTCCAGCGGCTGTTACCGCTAGAGTTAGCATTGAAGCTGGAACCACATTTGGGTGGGAGAAGATCGTCGGATCCAAGGGGAAGGCTATTGGAATTGACAGATTCGGTGCCAGTGCCCCAGCTGGAAAAATATACAAGGAGTTTGGAATTACAGCAGAGGCTGTTATAGCTGCAGCTAAACAAGTTTCTTAGACTCTTATGTATCTACCAAAGTTGTTTTCGTTTTGGTTCTGAGGTTGGAGATAATGGTGGAAACCGATACCAAGTAGCCTCTGCAGTTCTGATATTTTCAATAAAGACAATTTCTTCATCATTTTCTTCAGTTTGAGCAGCGGGGCGACCAGAATGAACCCATGATGAGGATAGAAATAGGTTTTTATGGATGCTCCTGACCCATGTACACTTAATTATATCTTTGAGTTTTGTAACTTTTGTTTGGTTGAGTGACAATGAGGTCCAAATTTCAATTGGAATTTCAGGTCTTCTGATAAACAAAGGGTTTTTCTTTGTCTTTACTATAGTTATCACTTTGTGGCTATCTGTTCCAAAGCAATTGAACTAAATAATCTTTTGGCAACATTCATGACAAAGTATTGCCTTAATGGTACTGATGAAAGTACATATGTTCTACCACTAAATTACATTGTTTCTACAAAAAAATTTCTGCTTAATTTTAAATGGCTTAGAGAAGTTATCCTTTAGTGATATTTTAACTTCTCTTATATTAATCACTGATATGCTAATGAGGAATTGGATAATTTGTATTTCTCTTTTATTAGCTTTTGGATCTAAGCCATGGAAGAAAAATCTGGAAATCTAATTTTGTGAAGCTAACATGAATCTTTCTAAGCAACTCATGTTCAGTTTTAAGCTCGGAGAATTATATTAAAGAGTAGTACATTACAACCTAGGTTCAATTTTACTTTTTATATGAATTTAAGTTAAATCAATAAATATTGTATTTTTTTAGTATAAACATGTGGTAGTATATTATACTTTGTTTATGAACTTTTGCTAATTTGGCAAACTTGTATAAGAGTTGGAATTTTTTTGTGGAATTTTCATTTTTATGAGAAAAAAATACAACATGAGAAATTCATAATATTGCATATCTAAACTAAAACTTCAACTTTATACTAATCTGAGTTCATATTATAACTTCATATCGCATGTCCAAACGAACTCTAATATATCAAATGAATTCAAACTACTCGGGATAACGAGTTCCGAATAAAAAAGTTATGTGGCCCTACCAAAGACAAAAAGGGTGAAGGATGGTTGATTTGTCTCCATCAAAAGTTATGTGATAGTTGAAACTTTTGGTTGTCTTGATTGTTAAAAGTCTGGCTTTAAGCCTTCCTCTCCACTTTTTGAATCAAAATTATGTTGAAACTTGAAAGTAATAGGTTCTTTGTTAGGTCTATTTTTGTCCAACTAGGTTGTTGAATATGGTCCCACTTTATTTTTAGAATAATGTTTTGGAGCTTTAGCATATTCTCTATTTTTAATTGTTCCACTAAAAATAATGTTTGGATGACTAAAGTTGGTACATTAAAATTATCTTATCTTAGTGATATTTCTCTACCTACTTTAATCATCCACATCTCACAACCCACTGAACACCTTTACTAGTTTTATTCTTTTTATTTTATCTTTATCAGAAAACATGAAATTTAAGAATTGTATTTTGAAATTCTTAATTTATCAATATATTTATGTGTATAATTTTTTATAAACCATAATTTTCTATTAAATTAGTTTATTATGGGAAGAAGCTTAGGCCTTCATTAGTGCAAATTTAAATGGTTCAAACCTTATGTCATTAGTGAATTTATTTATATTAAGATTTAAAAATTTATTTGATTTGAACAGGTCTTAATTATTAAGATCTTGAATAAATTCTTAAAATCATAATATGTATTTTTGTATGGATAATTTTCGCCATCAATTCACAATCATCGGCTGTCACCATCACGACTATCACCACCAGCATTGTCAACTACTCAACTATCATTAAAGTCATAAATGACTAGCCACCTCATATTTGCAATAATCATAACTGTCAACTATTATTGTTAATCGCTATCATCTATCACCTTCATCACTGTAATTATATTCACTATCATTACCACCACCAACTCCATTTTCATCAATGCCACCAATCCCTACTATCGGCTGCTTCCACTATCACAATTAGTACTGGTGTCAACCACCATCAACATATTGTCAACCACCACAGTTTATTTAACTATCATCAATCAACTTCGCCATCACAATCATTATCACTCTAATCACTACAAACACATATCACTTTCACCATCATAACTATCATTACCACCATCACTATAAACTATCTTCCACGTCTCTAGCAAACATAAATGTTTCACTATTTTTTAACAAATAATAAAAAGTATTAGTATTATATTATATTCATATCTTTTAATATTTAATTACTCTTCTATTTGAACTGTATACTTATTATGTTTACAAACAAATAAATTATGTACATTCAAATGTTAAAAAATAAATAATTTTGATTATTTAATATTTAGATATAAAAACTACATCTTAGTTATTTATATATGCATTTAAATTTAATTATCTTAATCTTAATTAAAGCAAATGCGAGCTAGTAAGCGATCTAGTCGTGTCCAAACAACTTTCAAACTCTAGATTGCCATAAAATTACAACTAATCCAATATCATTTGTGATTATTAGTCCAGATAAAAATGAAAATATTTTGTGAACAAGTAAAGCTTAATATATGGTATGGACAACAGAGTGATCTCAATATTTGTTAAAAGATAGAAAGTTATACATCTTAAAAAGTAAAATCAATTATTAAATGAATTAAGGCAGGTAATTGTTATAATACGTCGTAAAGAATTAACTATTCGAGATATTATAACTAATTAATTCAAATCATACATAAAAAACCAATTCAGTCCCAAATTCATTAGAATTTGAGTTGAATTATCATTTCTTCGATTCGAAAATCAAAATTTTCATATCCAATTCTGAATCCACCCCTTATATTATAAGTACAAACAAGACAAATATGTAAATTGTAATAGAACCAATTGTTGATCTTCAACCACTTATATCCCTTTAGAACAGACAATAGAGCAAAAAATTTACAGATAAAGATTTGTTGGGAGGAACCCCAATACTCATAGAAACCCCATTACCTTTCAGTATACTTATCACTTTCCACCTTAAAACTAATTTCTGTAACAAAAAAGTTGTTATCTTTTGCAAAGACCCAAACTTTAGCTCTCAATACCAAAGACAAACACACAGAAAGAGCCTAAAAAATGGCACAGATTAGCAAAATGACACAGGGGATACAAACCCTTTATCCCAATTCCAAGATTCATAAACCCCAAGTTCCCACATTTCTCCCTTCACTTTCTTTTGGATCTAAAAACCTGAAAAATTCAGCAAAATCTTTGTGGGTTTTGAATAAAGATTCAGTTTTGACAACAAGGTCTTCTTCTTCTTCTTTTAGGATGTCAGCATCAGTGGCTACAACCCAGAAACCTTCTGAGATTGTGCTGCAACCCATTAAAGAAATATCAGGCACTGTCAAATTGCCTGGCTCTAAATCCCTATCCAATCGTATTCTCCTTCTTGCTGCTCTATCTGAAGTAAGTAGCCAATTATTAGTGCATTTAACACCTTGTTACATTGTATTGTTTTAATTTGGATGATTGTTATGTGTTGTTTCATAATGTATAGTATTGTATTGTATTACATTGTATTGTTTTAATGAATTCAATGTTGGATAGACGGTATCGATCTCGGTTATTACTAATGTGTCACATCAGTAATTTGAATAACAAACTCCAAGAAAAGTAAGCTACAAGTTAGAGCTAATATGAAAGGTAGGATAATATATGATTATTAAATAATAAATAAAGATAAACTGAAAAGAAAATATTAAGGTAACGACACGATTGTTACATAAAATGAGACTTTTCATCGTTAACTAAAGATAGATTTAAACGATACGATACAATAAAATTTAAACTAACAATCAAAACAAACATTGTATTTAAACTAACAACACAATACAATGGGTAATATACATCCAAACAAAGTGGTTGTTTGGTTTTGAAGGTGAGCATTGACGATATTGGTAATGTTGTTGTCATGTGACATGTTTGAACTATGGAAACACCCTATGTAGGTAAGACTATCTACAATAGACGCTTGTGGTCCGGTCCTTTCTCAGACCCCCCACTCAGTGGGAGCTTAGTGCACAGGGCCGCTCCTTTTAGTGATTGTTTGGTTTATGTGTTTGTTATGGTGGGATTAGTTTATGCAAATGATTAATAATGAGGGGTGGTTATGTAGTGATGAATAATGAAGAGATTGTAATACACGGATTAATTACTCTAAAAAGGATTTTTCGTCTTTACATAGTTTAGTCTTTGCATTGCTAATACAAGCATTTTTGTTCCATGTTTTATCCGGCATAAAGTAATGGGGTATACTTAAATACTACCAACCAAATGTTGCATAAGTTAAGGGACAAAACAAACACTATACTATCATATGCAGAGTTTTATATTGTGATTAATAATTCCTCTAACGTGTTAGATGTAGATGGTGTATTTGTTGGTTAAGTATTCAGCGCTACATGTGGTTCCTTTATATCCAAACGACCCCGATATGTTGCATAATGAATGTATATTTCTTATGGTTGCAGTAGGTCACCTTGGTTTCTAAGAAGCTGTTGTTGTGCATTTATGTTTCGTCTTTCTCCAGCATCCCATTGTGGTTCTTTCAGAATTATTAAATATCCTTGTCACCAGATTGAATTATTAGGTTTGAACAAGTTGAAGTGTTCTCCCCCCCAAGGAGAGTTAGTGGTGTTTTTAGCAACACCTGGTTGAGTTATAAGGTGCTCTTCTTACCAACTAGGTTTATATCTTCCGAAGCTGAAGGAGGCTATGACTTTTATAGAATAATAGGTCTGAACCATGATCAACTTTGCGAACACCTTTAAGCTGTGAAGTTCACACTTCTCATTCTTTTACAGTTTTGCAAAAGGTGATTGTCACATTGAAATGTATGTAAAGAATCTTTTACTTTATTATGTTTGCTGTATTTGTGACCATTAAATGTGACTTGCATTTAAATTTCAGGGAACAACTGTGGTTGACAATTTGCTAAGTAGTGATGATATTCATTACATGCTTGGTGCCTTGAAAACACTTGGACTGCAAGTAGAAGATGACAGTGGAAACCAACGAGCTGTTGTTGAAGGTTGTGGTGGGTTGTTCCCTGTTGGTAAAGAGTCCAAGGAAGAGATTCAACTTTTCCTTGGAAATGCAGGAACTGCGATGCGGCCACTAACAGCAGCAGTTGCTGTAGCTGGCGGAAATTCAAGGTCTAATAGCATCCCTTCTTAATTCCATTTTACTCTTTTAAGTGGAAGTCAAAGCTATTGGAATGTAATTGGCCTAACTAGAGCTAAATGATTAGAGATTATTCAATAAGCCAACCTGACTAGCTTGGCATTGAAGTATAATTGATTGATTGCTGTTAAAGCTATTCTGGTATTCTTCAGGTATTGCATTTGTGTGTTTCTGATTAAAATTTTCTCTACATAGATAACTAAATCTGATTTCCTGGAAGGTATTGTCAGCGACGTGAGGTTTTGAGAGCATGAATAATTAGATATCTACTAGATCTTGAAATAATTGATTGATTGCTGTTAAAGCTATTCTGGTATTCTTCAGGTATTGCATTTGTGTTGTTTCTGATTAAAATTTTCTCTACATAGATAACTAAATCTGATTTCCTGGAAGGTATTGTCAGCGACGTGAGGTTTTGAGAGCATGAATAATTAGATATCTACTAGATCATGAAAAGTTTGTGTGATGCATACAATGGTACAGACATTGTCTTAACACACCACAACATGAATAACTTTTAGCGTCATTAAATATTGACGCTAATAAAGAGTGCTAAAGTCTTTACCGGCATTAGTTAAATGTCATTAGAACCAATGTCGCTAAAGACTTTAGGGACATATACAAAGAGTGACAGTTGCCGCTAAAAATACATATTTAGTGGCAATTAAGAATTAATTGCCGCTAATGATCATTTTTGTTGTAGTGACATCTTTTCCAATGCTTCTTTATGGGCGGGCATTTTTATTGATTAAAAACAATGTTACCATGTTACTAACTTTAATAGGTTAATCTCTTGTTACAGGTATGTACTTGATGGAGTTCCTCGAATGAGAGAGAGACCAATTAGTGATTTGGTTGATGGTCTTAAGCAGCTTGGTGCAGAGGTTGATTGTTTCCTTGGTACAAAATGTCCTCCTGTTCGAATTGTCAGCAAGGGAGGTCTTCCAGGAGGGAAGGTGAGGATTACAAGTTCTATTCTGCCATATTTATAATTTAAATAAATAATGTCTTAAAACTGTAATATGAACAAGTAACTAGGTTGCAGAAGCGGAGAAGACTTTGCTTATAAAGTTAAAGTAATACAAGGCTGGAAGAAATTGGCATAGTCTAACCAACTTCGAGAATACATTTGAATACATTTGAAATCCGCATAGTCTAACCTTGTTATGGTATTGGACTAAGCTTCTAAAATCAACTTATTTTCTTAAGTGTTTCTCAAAAAAGTGCTTTTGGTGAAAAGCAGTTTGTGTTCGGCCAATAAATTTAAAAATCACTTTTGAGCAGCAATTAGTGTTTGGCCAAGTTTTTAATTTCTCGAAAGTGCTTTTGGGGAAAAACTACTTGTTTTAGCTTCTTAAAAACAGTTTCTGCTACTCCCCATAAGGACTTATTTTCTTCCAAAAGCTTGGCCATACACCTCAGTTTTTAAAAATTACCCCTTTTGGAAGAAAAAAACAACAGTTTTTGCCTCCCAAAAGCTTGGTCAAACAGGCAAGGAAGACAAAATATGCTTCTCATAATTTTGAATACTGTAAATTTCCAGTGCATTAGGCATACTTTCCTATATGGTTTAAAGTAACTATTCTATTCCTATAGGTTACTATTCCAAATTCAAAATTTTTGTAGACAAAGAGATCATTTCCAATTTAGGTTCCAATTGAAAATAAGCTTGGAGGTGAGTCTACATATGAGAATAGAGAGAAGGGGCCAGAGCTCATTTCCTTGTTGTATGTTTTGGTGCAACTACTGGAGACTTAAGTTTTGCAGAAAATGGTTGTCTCTTCATCTAAGGATAACTACAGTTTACCTGGTTTTTATCATGGCCGCATCCTTATAAATAAGGCATCTTAATGCAGGAAGAATCAGTAGTAAAGCCAAGGAAAACCAATAGAGGTCTGTTATTAAAGCAAAGAAATCTTATGTTCTATGATTGAACTCAAAATCCAAACTCTAAATTCCTTAACAGTAGTAAGTTGAATGATTACAAAATTGTATGAAGCGCAAAAAATGTGGCTAGCTGCTTCTATAAGATCCACTGTTCTTGTGAATCAAGAGCTTTTCGAGGACAAAAAGTAATTCTCTTACATTTCCAAATAGCTGTTGTCCTTATCTTATTTATAGTTGTCGGAATATTTTGTCCACTATCTTTGTAGAGGAACTTATTTCCGTCACTCTTCTTAATTATTTCAAGTATTACCCTAATCTATAAAAAGGTACTATAGAGACACATTTTTATATTAAAAAGGGTTCAAATACTTTGAAAGTCACCTCTTTCTCCACTATATACAACTTCAATATAAAGTAGTGAAATTTCAACCTTTACAATAAAAGTCATGTTGTAACAAAAGAAAAACACTTAAATTGGACAGAGTGTCAAACACATCCTAAACCAATGATGATTCAAATAATAAAACTTGCCTAAAACAAGGAAGAAGCTAAGCAATAACCCTAATCCTCAAGGACTGGTATGGGTAGGACCAGCAATATTACTTGATGAATTGTATATTGCTATTACAGTGTTCTGGAACGGTCTCTTTTGCCTGCCATTTCCTGCATCACATCTTTATGTTTCAGTCCTCTTAAGAAGTCCTAAAACAAAGGAGAATTTTACCAATTGTTTGAGTTACTTGTTCTGCCAAAGTTTCTCCTATTTAGTTTTTCCTTAGGGACTTGCTGCAGCTACAAAAGAGAAACTATTAATTTTGCCTCAAACATGTCCATGATGCCCTTGGTTCATTAGTATCTTCTTTTAAGAAGATTTTAATTTTTCTTTCTTTTGTGAATGTACCGATGAATCCTCTATTGGAAACCACCTCTCTACCCCACAAAATCAGGGGTAAGGTCTGCATACACCCCACTTGTAAGATCACATTTGGGTATGTTGTTGTTGTATCCGATGAATACTGATTCTTATGTTATCTGTGGTTCAATATTCACTAGTCAGTTTCTTTCTTTTTTGTTTCCTTGGCATAGAATACCCTTATAATGCAGAAGTTTGTGCTTTAGCTATTCTTTCTTGACTATCTTTTAGGTGAAGCTGTCTGGATCCATTAGCAGCCAATACTTGACTGCTCTGCTTATGGCTGCTCCACTGGCTTTAGGAGATGTGGAGATTGAAATCATTGATAAACTAATATCTGTACCTTATGTCGAAATGACGCTGAAGTTGATGGAGCGATTTGGTATATCTGTGGAGCACAATAGTAGCTGGGACAGGTTCTTCGTCCGAGGAGGTCAGAAATACAAGTAAGTCTGTTTTTGGTCATTCTAATGGCTTGTAAAGTTTATCACCAAAAACAGCTGACATAAGGATTGATGAAATATTAGGTCTCCTGGAAAAGCTTATGTGGAAGGTGATGCTTCAAGTGCTAGTTACTTCTTGGCTGGTGCAGCTGTCACAGGTGGAACCATCACTGTTGAAGGTTGTGGGACAAACAGTTTACAGGTATTTCTCAGTCCATTTTGAGCCAGGAGAGGGGTTTGCATGCTGAACTTCTCTGTGATCTTCCCGTGTTGACTTTGTGGTAGCATCCTTATGTATACTCACATCTTGTCCATCAACAAGTTTGGGTATTGTTAGGCCTTAATGAATATTATGTGGATGATACATTCTTTACAGTAGCACACAAGTCGAGGACTGCATTGAGATGACTTTCGATGTTATAGTTAAAATATCTTATTTGTGTCTTTATATTTGCCTTCATGAAGGGGGATGTCAAATTTGCTGAGGTTCTTGAGAAAATGGGAGCAGAAGTTACGTGGACAGAGAATAGCGTCACAGTCAAAGGTCCTCCAAGGAATTCTTCTGGAAGGAAGCATTTGCGTGCCATTGATGTGAACATGAATAAAATGCCTGATGTCGCCATGACACTTGCTGTAGTTGCACTTTTTGCTGATGGTCCCACTGCTATAAGAGACGGTATGGTAGCTTTGCTTTCTAACAATCAGATCGAATTTGAAGTTCTCTTTTTATATTTTTCATATTTAATTAGCTGAGTGAGACCAGATGCACTATGCTGCTATATCCAAAGTCGTACGATAATTTTCTTGCATAATAAGTACAAAATATAAGCTTGAAATATCCACTAAGTTTCAGGCCATGCCTCTGGCCCTTGGGAGTTTATCAGTTATAGAAAAGAATACACTGGAAATAAAACATAACTAGTTTATAGCAAAATGATTTTAGAAATATGTATCTTCTGAGGCTGGGTTAGGCATTGCAAGAGAAAAAAGTGAACTCATCCATCTTTGGTATGCTTTTTTGTAATTAGTCTATCAAATTAGGATGGCTCACCCTCTTTGTGGGTTTAATATGGAAAACTCAGATGTAAGTTCAATATAAAATAGTTGGTGACCTGTTATGTATGCATGAGATTTGATTGCACATGCATCATGGTATAGCTCTGGCCTCTAGAAATTGTGTTTTTTCTGTGATAGTGAAACTTAAGAAACCTCCACAAAATGGAGAAGTTTCTGATGTTTTCTCCAAGTGTGTAATTTACGTGTTCAGCAATCTTTAAAAAAAGGCTCGACGTATATGTCGCTGAAGTTTGATGATTTTATAGTGCAAAAGATGATCCTAAAACAGTTCAAATGTTCACATCAATGAAGAGCTTATGCGGATAAAGATCTATATTGTAGTTTTGCTGTCTAAGTTCATAATGCAATGGCTTAAATGTTAACCTTAAGCAGTGGTTTTATTTGAGCAGACCATAATGTTCACAGGGCGTTTTCTTTCTCTTTTTCCTGTTCTCCCACCTTTCTTTATTGTGCACTCTCCTCTCTTATCAGTTGCTAGTTGGAGAGTCAAGGAAACTGAGCGCATGATCGCCATATGCACAGAACTTAGGAAGGTAAACTTGTAGAAATCATCCTCGTAGTTCCTTCCATTTCCGTTCTTTTTTTTCCCTACTCTTACCTTTTTGCATGAAAATTGCAGTTGGGAGCAACTGTTGAAGAAGGACCTGACTACTGCATAATCACCCCACCGGAGAAATTAAATGTGACCGAAATTGATACATATGACGATCACAGGATGGCCATGGCCTTTTCTCTTGCTGCTTGTGCAGATGTTCCAGTCACCATCAATGACCCTGGCTGCACGCGGAAAACCTTCCCAAACTACTTTGATGTCCTTCAGCAGTACTCCAAGCATTGAAGTCACTTCAATATGTTGTAGAGTGTAAGTAAAAACATGTGAAAGAATTTAGTTCTTGTACAACAAGACAGGCTATTGCTGGTATCTGAACAACACAATGACTTTAACTTGTTTAATTATTTGCCATGTGATGATGTTCAGTGTATTTGTTAAAGTTAAGCTGTTTTTTGTTGTTTTTGAAGGAATGTATACTGTAACAGAGTTGAGAATTTCCTTGTATGAGCAAATGTAAGGAGTACTAGTTCTATTATCTAATTTATTGATTGAATTTTGTGAATGATCTGGTTATTTTTTATTCTGACAGTACACGGAGTATTAGAAGGTTAGTAGGTAACAGAGTGTTGTCTTATTATCGGTTCGTATTTGTAGTTTCTTGTTCATTGCTTAAAAAGTAGGATCTTTTGCCTTGCTTACAAGTTTGTTTCTCTTTTAATACCTAAAACTAAAATGTGACTCTCACATGACTCTGTCTCCTTAAAGGGCTTTAGTATTAATTCAACACCACAAACTTCAAGTTTCTTGCCTAAATAGAGAACAAAGGCATGTTAGAGATATATCTAACCTCTGTCTATTTTATTTATTTTAATTTAATAAAATTTAAGAGATAATTTATTTTATACTTTTCATTTATTATTCAGATAAGCTAAAATTTAATGTTTTGGGTTTAAAGAAGCGAATAGAGTATAACCTTTTTGGTTACAACATTAAGTAAAAAAATAATGCTTGGACAGTCGGAGATCACCTAGCCATCTACCTTTCTTTGCCTGTGGGTTCACACACCGTTGTATTTGATATTTTAGTATGAATATAAGGTTTACGCAAAATCTACTAGGTTTATCCGAATTTCATTTAATACAATAGCTCTGTCCCTCTTATTATTACATGTTAGATATTTTTAATTTATCTTTCCGAGTGAGACGGCTTATAATAATTAATATTGATATAGCAAAATTATCACTTTATTCATTACATATCAGATTAAATATAAACAAGTAATAATGGACGATACGATAATGCAATGAAAATGAATCTTAAGAATATTAATAAATAGCTTGATTATCATATAGCCTTCAAAAATTCTACATTATCAACCTCAGAATATCACTATGGTCTTAAAGAAGTACGAGCCAATACAATTAAATTGTATAAAATTATTAGCGAGAAATTTAAACTATTTCGTATAATTTAAAGGTAAATATTTGTGTATCTTTTCCTTTAAAAGCTTATAGCTATGATTCGACGTATAACTAAATCTCATAAATGGAAGAGGAAAACCATACTGTAACATATTTGGAGCACAAATTTTGGAACAATTTTCTATTAAGGCACTTATATTTTCTCAACCCTTCGTGCAATATTAGAATACAAATTATTTTGAGTTAGATAAAGAATAAGTGAATATCATGATTTGTACTTGTTTGATTTATTTGAACTTTATAAGACATAATCTTGTATAGAAATGGAATTATGAGAAAAAGAAAGCACTTTAAAGCTATATATTTGCAAGAAGTTCATACTATATAGTAATATTCTAGCATTTGAGATTTGCCATATATATATATTGAGTATAAGAATTTATCTATGATCTTCCTTTCTAATGGTAATCAAGCTACTTTTCATTTCCTTTTAATTCAATAAAGATACGTACTAAAAAACAAAACAAAATGGAAGTTTTATGTTCATAATGCTCCGGAAAGTAGGGATGTTAAAAAAATATGAAAATCGATCGAATCGATTTATATTATATGTTCAATAAAATTTTGGATTTGTATGTAAGAGATTTTGACAACCAGAGGAATCAGGAGAAAGATATTGGTTGGATACTAGAATCTGTCCAAATGTCTCGACTATTTCAAGCAGGGCTTCGACCCGTATTTGGGCAATTTCGCGCTAAGGCGACGACTTTCGCACAGCTGCTTACGCCCTTGCTTCTTGCCTTATCTTTTACTAAGAAACTAATCTAAATAGAAGTCGATTTTGATTATGAAATGGAAACACCGCCACTTTTATGTCGTTGATTAGGATATCATCACCTAGTAAAGCATAATCAATAAAAGGAGTTATATTCCTCAGATATACTCTTTTTGGTGTCAACTAGTGCTGGCAATTTAAGCCCATTTTTTAATTACCCGCCCAAATAGCCCTTCAAATATGGGTTGAAAGAACGATTTTAAATATGGGTAATATTGGGATTATACCCATATTTTATCCATTAAAATATGGGTATATTATGGGTAAACTACGGGTCAAATATGGATATTGCAAGTTTTTTTAAAATTTTTATAAAATCTTTTGTTACCAAGTTTTAGAAGCGATTTTTCAAAACTTTCATATATGGGTTCCCAATTAATATTTCAACTCTCGACCTCCATCCCACGCTTCCAAAAAAAAAAAGTTTATTATTAAAAAATATTTTGAACTTCAAAATTTTATTTTTTCACCCCTACCCTCGACCAACCCACCCCCACACCAGCCCCCTCACCCTCCACCCCCCAAAAAATAAAAATTTAAGTTTATTTTTAAAAAATGTTTTCAACTTCAAATTCATTTTTTCATCCCTACCATCGACCCCTCATCACCCCCATCTCCACCCAAAATAAAATTAAGTTTGTTTTAAAAATTTCAACTTCAAATATTTATTTTTCACCCTACCCTGAACCCACCCCACCCCCGCCATCGTCCCCCTACCCCCTACCCCAACCAACCCCCACCCTTCAAAACTATTAAGTTTGTTTAAACAATATTTTTAACTTTAAATTTTTTTCATCCTACCTTGGACCCCCCGCCCCCCGCTAGCCCCCTATCAGCGCCCCCCCAACCCCCAACCCCGATTTTTTTTAAATTTTTTTTACTTTTATAATAAAATAAAACTAAATAAAGCATTTTCAACAGATTTCATCTAAAAAAAAAAGACTAAAATATTTTCTTCATATTGAATTCTTAAGTAAAGAACTATTTATTCATGAAATATGGGTAAAATATGGGTAAACTAGTATTTTACCCAACCCATTTATTACCCAACCCATTTTTACCCATATCAAATATGGGCGGGTTGAATGATTATCCATTTGATGTTTACCCATTTTTAACCCGCCCATATTTGACTTAACCCGCCCATTTGCCACCTCTAGTGCCAACCATAAAATATTAATATAATAGTGTGACATTGCAAATAGCATAGATCTCACTAATGGTAGAGGCGGGGAAGACCTATACTATTGATCTTTCGATATCAATATTCTACTCCAGACAATCATAGTCTCTAGATAGCCTAGCCAATGTTTCAATTGTGATAGAGTAGCCTTGTCTTTCCTATATAGGAGATATAATGATCTATAAAAGGTACTTTTGATCATTCTTCTCTCTAATAAAAGCATACTGCTCAAAGAAGGTAACTTATAGTCCCCTTTTCGAGATGATTCAATCGATGCACGTATAAACAAATGAATTTCATCTTTTTAAATTTTTTGATTCTTCAATCTTACAAATAAAATAAATATTTATTTTTACTATAATATATAAGTAAAAGTAGATGGAGTGAATTGAAATTAGTGAGGAATGTGGATATTCAAACTTATCAAATCCCTATAAATCTTTCTCACCAACCAATAAGATATTAATTAAGAGCCCCTCATAATTAGCCCCTAAATTTCGTCCATTTCATCTCCAACAAACCATCCTTATTTCACTAAAAACCTTAATCCACTTTTTTAACAAAATCAATAAACTCCCCCATATTTATCTAAATAAACACCTCTAAATTAATCCATTTTCCCAAAATTTCAAGAAACTCTCCTCATATTTAAACTAACCAAATCTCTATGTTAAATAAAGACCTCAAAATTAATCCTTTAATTTTCCAAAATAAGTAAACAATTTAGGTAAATTAAAGGCCTCAAAATTAATCCCTTTTTTTATTTTCAAAATCAAGAAACTCCATACATATTTAAATGCCTCACATTTAAGGTTTCAATTTTTTTAATCCTCCACCAAACAAATACAATAATCTCCCTCCTCCCATCTCCCCCAACTCTTTCTCCTCCAAGAACCTCAATATTGGTAAAAAAACAAAATTAAAATTAATCTTTCAATTACAAACATCTCTAATCAAAGTTTAAACTAATCCATTTTCATTAATTTTACATTTTTTTTGTTTTGACTTTGTTCTTGGATCTTGATCTCCCCCCTACCCACCTAATAGTCCACTCCAAATCTTTCATTATTCCATTTTTAAATTCTTCAAACCTCATTCTTCTCCCTCCCTAATTAGTCCACCCCCTTCTTAATCTCTTTCTCTAATCACCCATTTTCTTGATAAAAATCCAATCTTTACTTCATTTCAAGAAACCCCACAAAGTAATCTTGAACAATAACCAATCCCTTCAAGAAATCAATAAGATTCTTATTCTTATAGATAAAGTGCTAAAATTCCCCATACCCCTTTTTCTTGTTTTCCTTATCCCCATTTACATTATCAAGAATCAATCTTTATTTCATTGGGGGCAAAAATATAGAGAAAAAAAGGAAAATTTCTCAAACCCTAATCCTGAGTTTTGTTTTTTTAATCAGAAGAAAAAGATTTGGAGAGTTTCTTGATTTGGGTATTGTTTAAATTTTCAAGATTTGTTTAGAATAATGTCCCAAATGAAGCACATTGATAATACTCCATCAACCCCAGGAAAATTCAAGATTGATAAATCACCTTATAATAGGCTTAGGCTACAATTTTCTTTAGCCAAGATCATATTTTGGTCACTTGTTTTTGTGGGGTTAATCTTTGTATTCTTTTACAGATCACCATCATCTTCCTCTCATGTTTCTTCAGATCTCTTCAGGAGATCTCTTAGAACAAGCTCTTATGGTGGTCCAGCTTGGGAGAAAAAGATTAAGGCTTCAACAAAACCAAGGTCAAGTAATGGTATTTGTGTGTTGGTAACTGGGGCAGCTGGTTTTGTAGGAACACATGTATCAGCTGCTTTAAAACGCCGCGGTGATGGCGTGTTGGGGTTAGATAATTTCAATGATTATTATGATCCCTCGCTCAAAAGAGCGAGGCAAGAGCTATTAGAGCGCTCTGGGGTGTACATTGTTGAGGCTGACATCAATGATGCCACCCTTTTGAAGAAACTTTTTGAAATTGTTGCATTTACTCATGTTATGCATTTGGCTGCACAAGCCGGTGTGCGATATGCTATGGAAAATCCTAGCTCATATGTGCATAGTAACATTGCTGGACTTGTTAATATGCTTGAGGTTTGCAAAAGTGCTAATCCTCAACCTTCTATTGTGTGGGCGTCGTCTAGTTCTGTATATGGATTGAATACTAAGGTACCCTTTTCAGAGAGGGATAGGACAGACCAGCCTGCTAGTTTATATGCTGCTACTAAGAAGGCTGGTGAGGAGATTGCTCATACCTATAATCATATATATGGGCTTTCGATAACTGGATTGAGGTTTTTTACGGTTTATGGACCGTGGGGGCGGCCAGATATGGCTTATTTCTTTTTCACTAGGGATATTTTGAAGGGAAAGTCAATTCCAATCTTTGAGGCAGCTAATCATGGCACAGTCGCGAGGGATTTTACCTACATTGATGACATAGTGAAGGGTTGTTTAGGGGCATTGGACACGGCTAAGAAGAGCACCGGAAGTGGTGGGAAGAAGAAAGGTCCTGCTCAATTGAGGGTGTTCAATTTGGGCAACACTTCCCCTGTCCCGGTATCTGATCTTGTCAGCATTTTGGAGAAGTTGTTAAAGGTAAAGGCGAAGAGATTGATTATGAAGTTGCCAAGGAATGGAGATGTGCAGTTTACTCATGCAAATATAAGCTTGGCTCAGAAGGAGTTTGGATATAAGCCTACCACAGATCTACAGACAGGATTGAAGAAATTTGTTCGATGGTACCTAAGCTACTATGGCAATGGAAAGAAAAGCGCGCAGTGATACATTTCGATTCAATCGAGTGGTAGGACAATTAATTCTTTTCACTTTGATTCTTATGATTATTTTCATGTATCTCCAGCTTGTTGCCCCCTTGTGTTTTTTTCCCTCCCTATCTTAATGATACCATATATAAGGGGCACATCCAATCCCACGACGAAGAATTTGTGGTGGATGGACGGTGTTTGCTGGGCAAGTTGATATGTATCGGATGCAAACTGAAGCCATCTTTTTTTTTTTTCTTTTACCACTTTTGAAGTGTAATTGTTGTAGTTTTATAATTGTAGAATTCATGACAGATAGAGCTGCTGCTGATTGATGGATACTGATCATGTATCATCTTTATCAGATTCTAATAAACATAGCAGGATAGTTCTATATTTGGTTCACTCTGTATATCTTTTTAAATTGAATATTTCCTTGTTAATCAAGATGATATTGTGCTCTAGGTTGATGATTTTGGTTAATCCTGTTATGTCTTTTTATGTTGCCGCAACTTTCTGATATTTCTTCTCTGTGATCATTCCTCGTACATAGTTGCTGAAGTTAGATCCTTCTAATTCAAAATATAAGATTATGCATCTCATGTTATACTATTAAAAGTTGAATATTTAGGGTCATTGTAATAATACTCATAAAAAAATTAGGGTCATCGTAATAGATTGGTGCAATTCTTTCCTTTCTCTAGTTTTTCTGGAACTTTTGTTTCGTGGAGAAGAAAAGAAAGTGGGGGTGCGGGTATAAGGATTCATTTGAAGCTGCAATGTGGTATATGGCAAAAAAATGCAGGACTATAGAGCATACTAATCTGAAGATGCACAAAGTAAGCAAATAGTTACTTCTAGTACCACAAGAGAGAAGTGATTACTAATATCTTCAGGTTGCTAAGACGTTAGAAAAGGTTAAAGCCTCGGTCCTGCAACTCTAGGTTCTCTGTTTACCTTTTTGCATTTAACTATTGCAGCACCTTGACCCTATTGTTCAACCGGTGAAGTAGTTAGATAGAGGAATCATGGAGACAGTTTGCTTTTCATCTCACTGCCTTTCATGTTTAATATCAGAAAGCTAGCATTTGTATTAGTACTTCTTTTACTTGTTACAATCCTCAACAGGAGATATGAAATTTTAGCCATATAAATGTTGCATCTTTTGATAAAATCTCGTCTTTCTGGAGTTTAGCCTTCACCATCTTGTTAACGTTACTTTCATACATAAGCATGTTGCTGGATCATACAAACTTTCACACCTTTCACTTCTTGGAAGGTTAAAATGTTTGGAAGAAAGTAGCAGCAGGGTGTGGATAATGACTTCTGCATCATGGATTTCTCTCATTGTGGTTACTGCTTTTAGTCCATGGCTGTTCAAATATGATTTGTTGGAGACGTTAAACTTTAACTGTATCTGGATTTTATAATTTTGCCTCTGAAACAAGTGCATTAAGATATGTAAAATGTGAAAGGCTGCATGCTTGCTGGGAATGATCTTGTTAACTGTTGGAGGAATATTCAAATAAAGGCCAATCTTCTTGCTGGATTCTATAAACACTTGCATATTCTTAAAGATATCTGATGCTGTTGAACACAAAAATAATGAAGGAATTCGTCTTACTAGTGTGTATATCACTGTCTGTTTTTACTAGTTTTCCTCAGATTTCATTTTCTTTGTAGATATCTTTAAGGCATTTGACAGTCTGGATTTTGTGACATGGGAACTTTTGAGTTTAAGTTATAGTACATGGATGGCTATGTTTTGGACAAAGTGCTGCCAGTTAGATAGCTGATAGCAGATATGACAATTCTTGCACTTTTGAGTTAACTGTGAAATTACTTAACACATGTATGGTTGCTAATTGATAAAAGGCATTAGCTAAAGATTTTGGGCAAAGTGCTGCCAAATGCTAGCTGACAGTAGTTGTGACAAAATGCCTGCAGTGTTGTCAACTTGGTGTAATTAACCATGTGTTATCTCTTGACCATAATGAAACACCTGAAAGTTGGATTTTCTTTGCCAAAAATATACAACATTGATCTGAAGTTGGAGTTTTGTTTGAACATGCAATTTGGATTTTCTTATGTTTGTATATTTTTTGCAAATTGTGGAAATGATCAGAGTTTTTCCGATTCTTTTACAATACAATATTATCAAATGATAAAACCATAGTTCATTAATAATATATTGCTTTACTTGCTTACTATCCACTCTTTGGCTATATAAAGCTAGTCTACATAGCTTATTATGGCAGTTTACTTTTCTTTCAATGGAAGTATTGTTTTCTGCAATTTTTTTACTAACACTGATACAAACAAGAAATATAACATTCAATCTCATATTGTATGAATTTCAAGAATTTCTGGAGAACGAGCAAAAACCGGTTTTATCTGTTTCCATGATACAGCATCAGTATAGAGCAGATTATATCTCTAGACCCAATATAGATGTGGAGTAAGGTAATTCAATTCATCATTAACTAGCACGGCAGATATTCGTAACAATTTTAACGCATTGGTAAGATCGACTACTAAACATAAGCAGCCAAGATTTGAATATATGACATCTAAAGAAAGAAAATGAAATCAAATAGCAACTCAAAAAAGAACTAAATCATCACCAATATCTTAGCAGTTTTTTTTTCTCAATTAAACATCCTGGCAGTTTCGACTTAATACTGAACTCTGGAGGCAAAATTTGACAGCAAAAGCGGAGTCTTCTCTATGCCACAAGAGTACTGGCGGTGGTAGATTCACTGCAAATAACAAAAGAAGAAGATATTAGTAACGCATATCCCCAAAAAAGGAAGGGAAAAGGGGGGAGAGCAAGCTGCTAGTTGATCCTATATCATCCAAGGCGCCAATGAATCATTGAAACTAACTTCACATAAACCAATTGGAGCGACTAGAGTGATGAAAGTAAACTGGCTATACGTTAGCTTTGTGGCAGGAGATAAAGGTAATTTCATATTGCTATAAAGATTGAAATTGTCCCTTTTCTTTTGTAAGGGCACAGCAAGACTCATTTTTATAACTGCAAATTGAATACGTCGAAAGCTGTGTAAATAATTCCATCAAAATGCAGCAGAGAATTCATTGCAAACACAAAAACTGCTCAGTAAAGAGAAAGAGTAGAGGCAGATCCGAAGGGTCAATTATCACAAGGTTTGTCTTATAAACTGAAGACTCTATGATTCTTCCAGTTTTACTAAACCTATACTATGAACCACATAAACCTTAAAAAGACATAAAAAGCACATTGATGTGGGTGGCAAGCAAGAAAAATAAAAAATGCAGAAAACCGAGAAATCCCCAAGAGCTAGTAGCCTAAAATTTGAAACTCGGTAGATAATAGGCCTGCCCTTCTATCTTTTTCAGACCCTTCTAATTAAATGTAGCATGGAGTACAGAAGTGGAGAACTCTGCAGGATTATTTTATCAGACAATTCAAAATATAACGGATACACAATCTGGCAGGAACCAAACTGACAGGATTATATTATGATGATTTAAGCATGTAAAGCTGAAATGCAATGGATACAGCTGCTTGTCTGAACTAAGAATACACCCGGGGAGCAAGAGTATCCAATTTTTTCGTAAAACAACAGTCACCAGCTAGAAAGTAATCCAAAACTAAATACAGAAACAACCAAGCATATTCCACATTGGCATGCATTGAAGACGTTAAACAAGATTAGACTGGTTAGTATGGTAACTCAGAAGCACAAAACTAATGCATGTATATGAGACTGCACTTACTACTTCCAGACTGGGGGGAGCTTCTTGGTTTTCTTATAGTAACGAGCAAGTCGGTGAATCCTGCTCTCAACAAGAATCAACCTAAACTTGGAATCTTTGTCTTTCCTGTTTCTCTCAAGATGCTTCCGGATTGCAACAGCCTTCTTGATAAGGTGATAGAGATCCTCAGGAATCTCAGGAGCAAGTCCTAGCATAAAGAAAACAAAAGGTTAGTCAACCACTTCCGTTAGATAAGTATTGTGAGTATCAACTAATCACTCAACATGCCAAATGAGTACCATGAGCCTTCAAAATTCTGAGAATCTTGCTACCAGTTACACTCTTAACCTGAGCAATCCCATGAGAATCACGAAGTATAACACCAATTTGAGAAGGTGTCAAACCCTTCTTGGCAAACTTGCATATATTATCCTCAACCTGAAACACAAGAAAGTGCATTTTTTTTATTGTTAAGTAAGTGCATCTATTATTCTTTTAGAATAACAAAAAGAAAGTGGAACTGAATGTCAAGAAATGATCAGTCAGTTGTGCAATTAATAGTTCTCATATTATTTATTGGTATTAGCTTGATACTTCTCTGTTTCTCGATCAGACAAACTCCAACAAGTTCTATCACAAGTAACAATGATTGAATCAGATTGTTCAAACAGGATTGGAGAAAATTTTCACCTAATTTACCAATACAGACTTTTTTCTGTTCTTACATACACACAGTGTAGAAACAGCACTACATTATTTGTCGGGAATATAGCTCAAAGAGACAAAGGGAAAAAACCGAACTTGCTTTTGCACAGTTAGGCACTTATGCTACAGAATATACACATTTTGCAAGAAACCTCTTATACCTTCATTTCCCTTGATATTAAAATATTTAACTTAGTAATTCGATAACCTAGCAGGTGGAGTTTTCTAGTAGTTGGCAGTAAACGAGAAAAAAAGTAATCAAAGTTGAAATAGGCAAGTATATAAGATAAATGGAGAACACCCACAAGGTAGATCTTTGATACAAAGCTTTCAGCTACTCAATAAAGTCAGATAACTGGAATTAGCCGCGGCACTTCAAATGGAAATTTTCCAAGGCTGCAGACTGATTTCTAGGCCATTAAGAAAAAGCCGAAACCTTAAGGACTGGACATGAAACACATTCTATTGCAACCACTTAGTAATATATACATACTATTTCACAAAACTTACAGAATGAAAGAAAAACAGTGAAGACAAGGCACTTGACTCAGACGTAGTAGAAAACTAAGCTGGTGTATATCTGAAACTAACAAGGAACAATAAAAAATGAGAAAAGTTGAAACAAAGAGAAGATTTTTTATACTGAAAACGAAGAGAAGATCAAACGTGAAGTGCTGAGATATGAATCATGATCCCAATAACAAAAATTGCATATTTCACAATACTACTTATCCATAGAATTAAACAATGCATAATAAAGATTTGTCAAACCTCGACAGTATAATTCACATTTCATCCCAGATAACACAATTATCCAAATACATGTTAATCACACAGAAATTGAGCAAAATAAGTTTAAAACAGATTAAATCAAGGATTTACGAAGCTAGCAATTGCTTACATCAGGAGCAGATGTTTTCAACCAACTTGGTGGAGTCCTCTTATACGGAAGTGCTGAAGCTGAAATACCCTTACTGTGACCACAGAGAGAAATTAACATACAAAATCACTCAGTATAATGTGTAGTAAAACAATGAAACAAATTGAATACAATAAGGGAGAAGAAAGATTGAACGGACCCTCGACTGTGCATACGACCCATGGTGGCTGACGGCGGTGCTCCGATGTGCGGCGGCTACAGCAACGAAACCCTAAAATTGTTATTTGTGGGTAATTATGGGTTTTATATACTACTCTTTTTTTTTTCCTCAAAGCAATTTACGGTTATATCCCTTCATTAGATCACTATTTAAATTTGGGAAACTTTCATATATAGCCACTTAAAATAATTAATTACTCTCCATCACTATAGTTTGATAATTATAATTTGTAGCTACATGTTATATGGAGGAGAGAGGCGAGTGAGACTGGAAGAGAGGATAGAGGGGGGGAAAAGAGTGGGAGAAAGGTGAATTGTATATGTATATAAGTTAGATAATTGTATATTATACATATGTATTTGTATATATGGCAAGAGAGATTGGGAGAGGGAGGAGAGAGGCTAGCGAGATAGAGAGAGGGAGGAGAGAGGCGAGCGACATAGAGAGAGGGAGGAAAGAGGCAAGCGAGAGAGGGCAGAGAGTGGGGAGAGATGAATTGTATATGTATATAATTGTATATTATACATATACATTTGTATATAGAGCAAGCGAGATTGGGAGAGGGAGGAGTGAGGCGAGCGAGAGAGGGAAGAGAGTGGGAGAGAGGTGAATTGTATATGTATATAGGTTAAATAATTGTATATTTACATATATATTTGTATATTTTGGCGAACTATACATATACAAACATGACTAATTATACAAATTCGAAGTCAGCCCACGTAATTAATGTATAATGTTAGTCGCGAGTGGTAATTATATTAAACTATAGCTATGAAGAGTAATTGAATAATATAAGCTTGTTTTGTTTCGTAATTTTCCCTTTAAATTTTATCCTAATTTTAAAATTGTGCAGATATAAATTACTATAATCTTTGAAAAATTATTTTCTCAACAATATTAGCTTGAATTAATAGTTCCTTATATATTAATTAATCTTAATGATAAAAATTAAATCATTGCCTATGAACTGTAATTTATTTGATAAGATCGCGATATAAATAATATACAAAATTCTCAAAAGAATAAAAACACGAAGAAAGTATATATTAATCAATTGTTAAAAAGAAAAAAGAAAATCAATGAAGGTTACTCCTTCATATAAGTAGGTGTTTGGCCAAAGATTCTAAACATATTGAATTTGATATACTCTTTGTCTCTGTGATCTAAATTGGTTAACCCTTGTTATAAAAGTAACTCATATATATTTAATGTTCTAATAGAAGCGCATATTAGCCGATTTGATTTTACATATTATCAATTTGATTTATTAATTTTTAATATATGAACATATTTAATCGATAACAAAATCAATAAGATACTTATCATCAATTTTTTTTATTCTTAACGATTTAAATTTATTTAAGTGATCAGAAAAGCTCATATGTTAATACGTACATGGTGTTCATAAAGTAAAATTAGTAGTAAGAATATAAATGCAACACAATTTTCTACAATTATAACTGTTTTAAATAAAGTTGTTCGCATTTCTTATAAAAACTCATGTAAGAAATTGCTAAAATGACATTAACATTTAACATTATCATTGTCACAACTAGATTTTAAACTGAGATGAGAGAAAGTAATACTAATTTACGTCGAGAAAAGACAGTGTATCGTAATAAAAAGGCAGAGAGACTATTACGTTAAATAGTGTGACAATATATATTGATATTGTATAAATAATGTAAAATATGTATCAATATTGTATAAAAGACATATCTATATGTTATAAATAATATATAAATATGTATAGATATTATATAACTAATACTTTTCCTTTCTTAAGGAAATAATCTGAAACCATACAACTAATTACGTAAAATAAAATTGAGTTTTTTTTTATAATATCGCCAAAAATTAAAAGCCAATTAGCTATTAAATCATGTCACTCAACCAACACTTGCAAATTCACATCCTCACACGTAATCAACATGCAACCATATTCCAATCATTTTTTTCCTCTGTATTTAATATAAATTCACACTCCACTCTACTAATTTATTCTTCATCTTATTCTATTCTTCTTCAAAATTTAAAGTTTTTTTTATTAAATTAAAAAAAAAAATCATCTCCATAAGTTTTTTTATGATGTCTCAAATACAACATGTCATAAAGGCGCAATTAAATTTGGTTATGTAACACAATTATCCCTTTTATAAAGTCACTAAAATCAGTAGAGCTAAAAAAAAAAGACAAAAGGCAAATATTTATATACTTCTTTTTATGGCTGTTTCCAATAATTGATAAAATTGATTGGCTTTGCTCTTGAACGTCGGTGCTTGTCCATCCCACATTTCCAGGTTCTCCGATATCTTTTTTTTTGTTTCGATCTATGTAATATAATTTGATTTGATATATTATTTTAGAAATGAATAATTTTGAAATTTGTGGACTAAAGTAAGTTATTGATAGTTATCTGAACGAAGGTTTAAAAGTTAAATGGTTATTAAATATAAAAATGTGTTATTTTTTTAAGGGGCTAACACGAAAAATGAGTCAATTGGAATAGAGGGAATATATATTTTGCTTGTAATTTTATTGTCAATAATAGACATTCATCGTATTCTCTTTGGTGTTTGTTTTGATAAATGTATTGTAGTATAGTATCGGGTTAGCTTGAGTGCACTTTATATTAGGAAATTCACTATATATTACTTTTTTTATTTTAATTTATTTATGTGGTTTTGACTTGACAAAGTTTAAGAAAGTATAAAATGTTTTTGAATTTTTTGGTCTTAAAGCCAATAAATAGAGAAAAAGGACAAATATACCCTATTTTGGTGGTATGTAGATACCCTCCGTCACACTTTAGGGACATTGGTGCCACTGTCGTCCAAAAACTAGAGCATGTGTACCCTTTATACTAACGGAAATACACGTGTCATAATCTTATCCACCGACCCCGACATCGGATCGATGGATAAGATTGCGCCACGTGTCCCTATTTAGTCTTTCGTTAGAGTGAAGGGCATATGCGCTCTAATTTTTGGACGGCAGGAGCATCAATATCCCAAAACTATGACGAAGGGTATCTGCATACCATTTACGATAATTCAGGAATATATTTGTTCTTTTTCCAAAAAAATATGTAAAATGTGTGCTTAAACATGTGTTCTAAAGCAAATTTAAAACTCATAAACTTGAATTTTCATTTAGTCCCTAGTAGTCTAGGCCTTGTCTCAGTCCCAATGTGGCTGATCATTCTCTCTACCGATTATCAACTTGATAAGTTATTGCCTCACTGGTGCCAAGGGCAAGTTCTTACGCGTTACTCACCTGTCCACCACTAGAAACATTGTTTCCCGCCGGACTTGCATGTGGCTAGGGTTCATCCTGATCCAGGATCGAACTCGTTATGTGAGAGTCACAATTACATTACTTATAACTTCCTTGTTCGTCCGCTTCTTTACTTCCACCATTATGAAAAATGGGTAACTCTGCCTACTAAAAATTAGCTAGATGAGAAAGAAATATCTAGTGTTTTTAACCTGGTTCAGTTCTTCCAGCCTCATTAACCTTATACAAAAAAAGATGTCTAGTTTTTATTGTCTCTAGGATTTGGACTGAGGTCTATAACTGTTTCATTATCACTAGGCCACGCCCTTGGGTGGAAGAACATTCAGTTTTGAGGTTGAAACTTGACCCCTGATACAGCAAAATAGCCCTGTAACTTCGGGAGAAGGGGTGCCTCCTCACGAAGGTTGCAATGACCAGGGACCGGACAAACTCTATTTATCAAAAACTCAAAGTCATAAAATCGTATTGTTTTCTTGATAACTGAAAGATGAATTTGATTGCTGCAATGCATTCATACAACTGAGCCATGTGAATGAAAAAGTTATACCGCAGTCGTATTTCCCTTTTCAATAATTTGTGTCAACTAGTTTGTGATTGAACATTGTTGTTTTGAACTAACTTTGATGTTTCCCACTAAATGACGGATTGAGAATAGAGACGAGATTAAGAGGACGTAATAACTGCGAAAGATTAAAGATGGAAATGGATGACAGCAAAGGTATGGTTTGTGTAACTGGTGGAACAGGATATCTAGCATCATGGTTGATTATGAAGCTTCTTCAACATGGATACTCAGTAAATGCTACTATAAGGTCCACTCAAGGTTAATATTTCCCACTGATTCTATTCATCGCTTTTTAAGGTATATAAATTTGAGAAATCCTTCAGTCACGAGTTAGCTTTTGAAGTTGAGTTAGACCCAAATATTCATTCCTTTACATGGTATGAGAGTCATGTCCAATATTCCATGTTTGAGCTCTCGGTCCACACTCTAATTTGGGTCTAGGCGTTACTGTTCCACATTGGTTGGAAAGTGGACTAACGGTCTCCTTATATGGATTTGGATAATTCTCTCTTTATATCTTAAGAATTCCAATAAGTAGTTTAATCTCTACGTGTTTTACTCGAATTCCTTTCTAGCTGTTAGTTATTTAGTGTGTAATCTCTGAAGAAGAACTTTGAATGAATTTTTTAGATCACAAAACAGATGTTAGCTACCTCACTAACTTGCCTGAAGCATCGCAAAGGCTACGGATTTTTAATGCTGATATGGACAAACCGGAGAGCTTTAGTGCAGCTATTGAAGGATGTGTTGGAGTATTTCACGTTGCTCATCCAATGAATTACGGGGACCAAGAAATTGAAGAGGAAAAGATAAGAAAAGCAGTTGATGGAACGTTAGGCATTTTACGGGAATGCCTCAATTCAAAAACAGTAAAACGAGTTGTTTACACTTCCAGCAGAACAGCGGTTGTGTTCAATGATAAAGGTTTAGACACAGTGGACGAGAGCTCGTGGTCTGACATACATGTCATGAAAACCTTAAAGCCTATATCCGCAGCTTCTTATGTGATTAGCAAGACTTTAGCCGAAAAGGCTGCTCTTGAGTTTGCTGAGAAGCACGGATTAGATTTGGTAACCGTTATTCCTAGTTGGATACATGGTCCCTTCTTGACTCCTCAGTTCCCAGGCAATGATTTACGGTATGCCCCTTCTGCTCTTCAATCCCTGTAAGTTAATGTTATACTACATATGTTTGTTGTTGTACTCAGCATTTCCTTTTTCGTTCTTGGCAAGACGTTTCATCTAACTCGTTCTTTTCCTTGAGATAAGTTATATTCCAAATATTGTGATGAACTTGCTCTAAATTAAGCATTTCTTATTGTTTCGTCTCCTGAATTACGCAGGTAATCAGGAAAACTGCATGAAGTATCCCTCGCTTACCCCATTCGTGCATGTAGACGATGTTGCCAATGCACACATACTCCTTCTAGAGAACAGTAAAGCAAAAGGAAGGTACATTTGCTCTGCTATTGAAGTTACACCAGATGAGCTATTTAACTTCCTCTCAGCTAGGTATCCTGAATATCGAATACCTAACGTCGAGTGAGTTCCCATTATTAACTCCTTTTGCTATTTGTTCTTTTGACATTAAAAGGAAAAAAAAGAAGGTTATTTAACTTATAATCATGTATACATGTTTGTAGTTCATTAAGGGAGATTGGAGGGATTAAGCATCCTAGTCTTTCATCAAAGAAACTTTTGGACACTGGATTCAAATACAAGTATGGACTTGAAGAAATGTTTGATGGTGCAATTGAATGTTGCAAACAGAAGGGTTTACTCTAGTTTGTATTCTATGGCAGAGAAATCCTTGTTTAATTGACATCTTATACTTCTTTTGTTTTAATTTGTTTGTCGCTATTGAATCTTGTGATCAACTAATTAAGGATACGTCGAACGTATCAAAATGTTTCTTCATAATGTGGTCTGAAACATGTCATGTAGAAAGATGGAATCAAAGAGTTGTCAAAAAAAGAAAAGATGCATTCTTTTTTGAAGCGGTTCAAAAAAAAAGAAGGCACAATACAAAAATATGCATTTTAACTTGACTTTAATTGCCATCTATGCCCTTCAACCTTCAACATTTTGACTGTGCACAACTACACACTTCAACTTGGTTAAAGTTGAACAAGTAGATACACACGTCCTACATGTTATATTACACATAAGACCCTGTGTAGGGTACGAATTGCCACATAGGACGCATGTTCACTAGTTCAATTTTATACAAGTTTAAGAGTCTACTGTGCACACTCAAAATTGAAACAGTAATTGGTAGGGCCAGTGTTGTAAAATAGCTATATCAATTATTATTTTTGGGGATAATGTACAATTACCCCCTCAACCTATGTCCGAAATTTCAGAGACACACTCATACAATAGTGAGGTCCTATTGCCCCCTCAACTTATTTTATAAATAATTTTCTATTCCTTTTCGTCCTACGTGACACTATCTTGTGAGTCTAACGTGTGTTGACATTTTTTTTCAAACTAGTAATAATGCATTTTCCTTACAAAATTACTCACAAAAAATTAAAAGACAATTTCAATTATATTCAGGGCAAACACAAAAATATCTTTTGTTTTCACTTTTAAAATATATTTTTTTCAAAATTTTTACAATGACAAAATTGATAGAAAATATAAGTTGAAAGAAGAAATGGTCAATGTCCTAACAAAAGAGTAAAGTTCGCAACTTCTATTTTGCGGAGCTTGTGTATAGGAAGCACAAAGGGCACAAATCTGCTGCCAGAAAAAAAAAAAAAAAAAAAAGGAACAAGAGAAGGAAGAAGAAGAAAGTGCCATGGGCGATCTACTCTCATGGCTATTCTCCTTCTTCCTTCTCGTAGCTGTTCTTGGTACTATCCTATACCAGGTATAACTCTCAATTTTAGCTCTTCTCAGAATTTGAAGTTCAATTTTTTGTTGATCCAGTTATGTGTTCATATTTACTATTTTTATTACAAGTTTTGTGAAATTTTATGCACTAATTTCAACACCCTATTGAAATTACTGGGGTTAGGTATGTGTCAATTGGGCAAAATATGTTCATAGGGACTAGGATGGATGTGTCGTATCCGAAAACTAGCAGTGTGTATTATCTGGAGGGAACAAATAACTTAATTTTCTCCTGTGAACTATTTGTGTGAATGGATTAGTTCGATCTAAAACTTGAGGTAACGGGTGTAAATTGAAAAATGATTCATAAGTAATTGTTAATGGAATCGAGACTACCAAGTTATGAGGTTTCTGCATCAATTTATGCCGAATTGTTCCTGTTGGTAATGCCAACATACTGCCTATGGTGAGGCCCACGAGGGGCTGGGTGGCCCGGGTCGAAGTCATGATCGAATATGATGCTTGCTTGGTGACTTAGTTAAGAAATATAGTTGTGTGTTTGCTATGAGCGGTAGATTTTGGCATGACGGTAAGCGCTTGATCGGTTGGTCCTAACAGCTCCACATATAGTCTCCTGAACCGGATTTTCTAAATGAAACAGCTATACTTGATACTCCAAACCTGCTTCTGCCCCAGCCTTCATTGATCCATATAAGTTCTTTTGAAGTTGTAATAGTGCTTCCTTTTCCGTGGGTTATGGTTTGTCAAGAATTTCTGTTGTTCTTTTTTTTTTTTTGGGTAATGGGTGTTGTGCAATGAAAATTGGGAAAATGAAGAATCGAGGCTTTGTGAAGGTGGGAATTTTTGTGATGTATTGATATAGCATGAACAGATGAAAGTATAATTTTCTTCGAAAGAAGTATAATTATTGGCTATATTGATAGATTTCAATGTTGTTGAAGAGAGTGAGTAAACTTGATGATATTGGACTAATCAGCGAAAGACGTAAATTGGTTTCATATTGAAGGAATCACATCTATAGTTTTAGTTCATATTAGCAATAGAACTTTGTCTATGTGAGTTTCACATGGAATAGCTGGTCCCAAGCCACAATTAAAGAAGAGGGTTGTAGTAGACTGTCCATCAGTGTGAGAATTATTTAGATGATTTTTCTTAAATGAGTGCAATGGCCCAGCCAATTCATATAGCAACTCCAACTGATTTGGAATTGAGGGAATGATTTGCACTGAAGCAAGACTTTGCTTTATTATATTTCAAGTATCATGGATCTTTACTTACATAGCTTCCAAAAGATCCTTTGGAGTGATTTCTATTAATTCACTAGGATGAACCAATTTCTATCTGGATTAAGGACTCTGTTACTGTTACTCCTGAAAATGATTTGAAGAGAGAGTAACATGAGGTGAATTCATTTGTATCAATAGACAAATATCACTTCGATTTACCATTTCATCACTGATGACCTGGTATTATTTGTTATCTCTTCTAGTCCATTTTTCTTTTATCAATCGCACTGAAAGATGAACAAGCACGTCGAATGTTGAATGTACCAGTAAAAGTTACTAACTTACTATCATGTTGTATTTAGATTGCATTGTCTACATAGCGGTTTTATTTAAGCACTTCTTCTCTTTTCTTCCTTGTCTTATATTCATAATATCTGTGCTTGGAGAACATTACAATTGCAATTATTTATTGCAGCTCATGTGCTTGGCAGATCTTGAATATGATTATGTCAACCCTTATGATTCAGCATCTCGGATTAACAGAGTAGTGGTGCCAGAATTTGCTCTTCAAGGAGCATTGTGCTTCCTACATCTTGTGACAGGGCATTGGTTGATGTTTCTGATATGTCTGCCATACTTATATTATAACATCAAAGTGTAAGACTTTTCATCTATTTATCTTTAAGTGAAACATATTGAAAGACTTTGCATGTGTTGGTTTCCTAAAAGATGGTGCAACAAACATGGTTTGAAGAAAGGATTAAAAATGTCTCCCAATATTAAGCATAGTGCTTTACATAGCCAACTTAGAACAGAAATGCTGCGTATTTTAAAATTCAAAAACCTAAAATATCACTGCTGTTTTTTCAAAAAATGGTGCAACAAGAATGATTAAAAATGTTTCTCAATATTAAGTAGACCTTTAAATAGCCAACTTAAAACAAAAAATCTGCATTTTAAAAATTCAAAAACCGAAAATATCTCAACTAATTTTTAACAAAGACTTCTAATCTCCTACAACTAAACTGCTTATTTTACTGGTAATCAGCAGTTGTCAGTCCCTTTTACTGTTACCAAACCCTGACATCTCAATATATAATCTGACAACTGATGTTAACCCTTCATCAGCTATACTGATCACTGCCACTTGGTAGATGTAACTGAGATTTTCAATCAGCTTCCGTGGGATAAGAAGGTTCGGTTGTATAAGCTTGGATACCTTGTGATACTTCTTGCCTTTTCGATATTCTGGTACGGTTTCAGCAACAAATTGCTAGTTCTCATCTCTGAAACAACTTGTAAACCTAATTATATCAGTAGTTTATGCTTTTAGCTCATGCCTAATCTTGTTTGTGATTTTAGGATGGTTTGGAGCATTGTGGATGAATGAAGTATGAGGAATTGCCCCTTTCATGAAGGGTTTGTACCCTCTCTCTCTCTTTCTAAGTCCCCCATGTGACTTCAGAATTATATTAAAGAAGTGTAAAAAACTAGGATGGTCCCGACCGGCCAGGCCAAATCGGGCAACTTTGTCCTTTTATTTTCTTAGATGTTTTTGATAAGAAAAATGCTTCATCCGCTTCATATGACAACGTATGGTCCTACAAAAGAGTTCCAAATGCACCGATTTGTAGGTGCCACACTACTATGACTGAAGGTGTAACAAGGGACAAAGTAGCCTTTGCACTTGGAATCAATGCAGAGTTACTTAAGAACCGAACATTATGGAGAAAATAATCAATAAAAGCGATAACAACTAGTTGAGATTATGGCTTAGTTGTTGTCGTTCACTTACATTAGGTCTACTCTAGTTAGAGACTTGTATGTCAGTGGAGGGATAAGTCTAAAATTTAGAAAAAGGGAGATGATTTACTATTGCATGACGGACAACAACTTCTTATTTATACTTCTTTATCAATTTGCATGCATAAAAGAGAGGATTTACTATTATTAACAAAACTCCAGAAGACATCAAAAGCTTCATTTGTATGATTTTTGGAATTTTGCTTCTGGAATGTTGTCTTTTGGCTTTTCGCTAAGTGTGTGGGTTTCAGTATTGGCACTGTATATGGGTTAGGGGAACTGGTTCTGCTTTTTTTTTTTTTTGGTACTATGAAATTTTGTTAGCGGGAGCTCTTTTCACCACACTTTGGCTACCTACATCTGCCTTTTGGATAGAAATTCATTTTCTGCAGTTGCTTGGCTAATCTTGGCTTCCACCTACCTCAAAAGTGTACATCCCGAATTATCATCTTGACCATAACTACATTACATCTTCTCTTGTTCTGGAGTGCCTTTTGGTTCCTCCCTTGCCAAATGTAGTATAGGCTACCAGTTTGTGCCATTTTCTATACTTCAGTTTGTGTGCTTTCTACCATAAGCATGTGTTCTTACCCAGTCCAGCTTCTCTGTCCACCCCATAGCAGTTCTGCTTATACCTTGCTGGCTGAGTATTACCTGACAGATGATAGATGAAGTTGCACATCTAATGAACAAATGTGTATATCTTCATCTTCATTTTCACCTAATTGACATGCTGAGCTACTGTCATACCCCATTAATCAGCCTCTCTCGTGTATAACCTTCCTTGTATTGCCAAATATAGGACAGAAGGCCACCTTGAGTTTTGCTAACCATTTTCCTCCATTCTCAGCTTGTTATAAATCTTCCTTATGGAGCATTTCCCAAAGTTCTGTTGGTATTCATTAGATAATCCAGTACCCTCCATGATGATTTCTTGGAATTATCCATGATGCTCTCTTAATGGTTACCTCCCAGATTGCTTTCCTTCTCCATAAGATGTGTACTTATTGTATCCATAGTTTTTCTTTCTTGCATAGATTTTCAATAATGCTTCAAGATGGCAGCTTTGTTCCAAACCAGTAGCAGTATATCAGTAATATTTAATCCTCTAGCTGATTTGGGCAATCATAGTTTATCCAAGGTCACCAAAGCCTTCTTTGTACATTTTTGTCGCCCCAGTCCATAGGAATCTTCTACAGACAGTCTCGAACAGATGAATATTCTTCTCAGGCAGAATGAAAATTTGGGACCAAAGTTTGTATGCTAATTAAGATACTCTTACGTCTTAATTAACTGCAACCTGCGTGCATAAGGTCAGAAATTTGCATTCCAAGTGGTAATCCTCCCTAGCATCTTATCAATCAGGGATGACACTGTCTTGCAGATAATCTTTACAGCTCAAAGGAACACCTAGATACCTGAGAGGTACCGGGAACTGTTGAAAAAACCAATTATGCTACTTTTGCTCATTTTTACCTGACAAAACTACATTCCCAAGATTCCCAACAGCCGAAATGTCTGGTGATTGTTTGTGTACGAAGACTCCATTAACAGACAATTGTCAAGTTAGATATACTTCTACTTTTCCGGGGTTTTGAGTTTGGTCTACCAATCCATGTTAGGTGGTATGATTCAAGCACTTTGAACTTGTCAGTGGAGTTGTGTTACTACCTTTTGTTAGCTACTATATTAGAAGCTAAAGTTAAAAAGCCACAAGCATTTGTTACATTTCATCATCTCCTAAATCTCTTCCTTATAGGCTTCGCCTCTTCTTTGTTTTATTTTCCACCTCTTTTCTCAGGTTTGATCGAATGAAGAAATTGGGATTTCCCAGGCACTAACACGGTGGAGCTGGCCTTTTGACATCTATCAGTTTACTCAGTTGATGGTGCCATAAACAGATTGTGGGTGATGGCTTTAGGGAATTAATCTTATCTAAAGGAAGTGTTGGATGTCCTCAAATGGCTGGGAAGCATACACTTTCTGATGCTTGAGTTACATCTCTTTCTTTTTTCTTTCTTTCTTTTTGTTAGGTT
>CM040622.1:93411071-93422929 GCA_022817965.1 Solanum lycopersicoides
ATAGGACTAGGATGGATGTGTCGTATCCGAAAACTAGCAGTGTGTATATCTGGAGGGAACAAATAACTTAATTTTCTCCTGTGAACTATTTGTGTGAATGGATTAGTTCGATCTAAAACTTGAGGTAACGGGTGTAAATTGAAAATGATTCATAAGTAGTTGTTAATGGAGTCGAGATTACCAAGTTATGAGGTTTCTGCATCAATTTATGCCGAATTGTTCCTGTTGGTAATGCCAACATACTGCCTATGGTGAGGCCCACGAGGGGCTGGGTGGCCTGGGTCGAAGTCATGATCGGATATGATGCTTTCTTGGTGACTTAGTTAAGAAATAAAGTTGTGTGTTTGCTATGAGCGGTAGATTTTGGCATGACGGTAAGCGCTTGATCGGTTGGTCCTAACAGCTCCACATATAGTCTCCCGAACCGTATTTTCTAAATGAAACAGCTATACTTGATACTCCAAACCTGCTTCTGCCCCAGCCTTCATTGATCCATATAAGTTCTTTTGAAGTTGTAATAGTGCTTCCTTTTCCGTGGGTTATGGTTTGTCAAGAATTTCTGTTGTTCTTTTTTTTTTTTGGGTAATGGGTGTTGTGCAATGAAAATTGGGAAAATGAAGAATCGAGGCTTTGTGAAGGTGGGAATTTTGTGATGTATTGATATAGCATGAACAGATGAAAGTATAGTTTTCTTCGAAAGAAGTATAATTATTGGCTATATTGATAGATTTCAATGTTGTTGAAGAGAGTGAGTAAACTTGATGATATTGGACTAATCAGCGAAAGACGTAAATTGGTTTCATATTGAAGGAATCACATCTATAGTTTTAGTTCATATTAGCAATAGAACTTTGTCTATGTGAGTTTCGCATGGAATAGCTGGTCCCAAGCCACAATTAAAGAAGAGGGTTGTAGTAGACTGTCCATCAGTGTGAGAATTATTTAGATGATTTTTCTTAAATGAGTGCAATGGCCCAGCCAATTCATATAGCAACTCCAACTGATTTGGAATTGAGGGAATGATTTGCACTGAAGCAAGACTTTGGCTTTATTATATTTCAAGTATCATGGATCTTTACTTACATAGCTTCCAAAAGATCCTTTGGAGTGATTTCTGTTAATTCACTAGGATGAACCAATTTCTATCTGGATTAAGGACTCTGTTACTGTTACTCCTGAAAATGATTTGAAGAGAGAGTAACATGAGGTGAATTCATTTGTATCAATAGACAAATATCACTTCGATTTACCATTTCATCACCGATGACCTGGTATTCTTTGTTATCTCTTCTAGTCCATTTTTCTTTTATCAATCGCACTGAAAGATGAACAAGCACGTCGAATGTTGAATGTACTAGTAAAAGTTACTAACTTACTATCATGTTGTATTTAGATTGCATTGTCTACATAGTGGTTTTGTTTAAGCACTTCTTCTCTTTTCTTCCTTGTCTTATATTCATAATATCTGGGCTTGGAGAACATTACAATTGCAATTATTTATTGCAGCTCATGTGCTTGGCAGATCTTGAATATGATTATGTCAACCCTTATGATTCAGCATCTCGGATTAACAGAGTAGTGGTGCCAGAATTTGCTCTTCAAGGAGCATTGTGCTTCCTACATCTTGTGACAGGGCATTGGTTGATGTTTCTGATATGTCTGCCATACTTATATTATAACATCAAAGTGTAAGACTTTTCATCTATTTATCTTTAAGTGAAACATGTTGAAAGACTTTGCATGTGTTGGTTTCTTAAAAGATGGTGCAACAAACATGGTTTGAAGAAAGGATTAAAAATGTCTCCCAATATTAAGCATAGTGCTTTACATAGCCAACTTAGAACAGAAATGCTGCGTATTTTAAAATTCAAAAACCTAAAATATCACTGCTGTTTTTTCAAAAAATGGTGCAACAAGAATGATTAAAAATGTTTCTCAATATTAAGTAGACCTTTAATTAGCCAACTTAAAACAAAAAATCTGCATTTTAAAAATTCAAAAACCGAAAATATCTCAACTAATTTTTAACAAAGACTTCTAATCTCCTACAACTAAACTGCTTATTTTACTGGTAATCAGCAGTTGTCAGTCCCTTTTACTGTTACCAAACCCTGACATCTCAATATATAATCTGACAACTGATGTTAACCCTTCATCAGCTATACTGATCGCTGCCACTTGGTAGATGTAACTGAGATTTTCAATCAGCTTCCGTGGGATAAGAAGGTTCGGTTGTATAAGCTTGGATACCTTGTGATACTTCTTGCCTTTTCGATATTCTGGTACGGTTTCAGCAACAAATTGCTAGTTCTCATCTCTGAAACAACTTGTAAACCTAATTATATCAGTAGTTTATGCTTTTAGCTCATGCCTAATCCTGTTTGTGATTTTAGGATGGTTTGGAGCATTGTGGATGAATGAAGTATGAGGAATTGCCCCTTTCATGAAGGGTTTGTACCCTCTCTCTCTCTTTCTAAGTCCCCATGTGACTTCAGAATTATATTAAAGAAGTGTAAAAAACTAGGATGGTCCCGACCGGCCAGGCCAAATCGGGCAACTTTGTCCTTTTATTTTCTTAGATGTTTTTGATAAGAAAAATGCTTCATCCGCTTCATATGACAACGTATGGTCCTACAAAAGAGTTCCAAATGCACCGATTTGTAGGTGCCACACTACTATGACTGAAGGTGTAACAAGGGACAAAGTAGCCTTTGCACTTGGAATCAATGCAGAGTTACTTAAGAACCGAACATTATGGAGAAAATAATCAATAAAAGCGATAACAACTAGTTGAGATTATGGCTTAGTTGTTGTCGTTCACTTACATTAGGTCTACTCTAGTTAGAGACTTGTATGTCAGTGGAGGGATAAGTCTAAAATTTAGAAAAAGGGAGATGATTTACTATTACATGACAGACAACAACTTCTTCATTTATACTTCTTTACCAATTTGCATGCATAAAAGGATTTACTATTATTAACAAAACTCCAGAAGACATCAACAGCTTCATTTGTATGTTTTTTGGAATTTTGCTTCTGGAATGTTGTCTTTTGGCTTTTCGCTAAGTGTGTGAGTTTCAGTATTGGCACTATATATGGGTCAGGGGAACTGGTTCTGCTTTTTTTTTTTTTTGGTACTATGAAATTTTGTTAGCTGGAGCTCTTTTCACCACACTTTGGCTACCTACATCTGCCTTTTGGGTAGAAATTCATTTTCTGCAGTTGCTTGGCTAATCTTGGCTTCCACCTACCTCAAAAGTGTACATCCCGAATTATCATCTTGACCATAACTACATTACATCTTCTCTTGTTCTGGAGTGCCTTTTGGTTCCTCCCTTGCCAATTGTAGTATAGGCTACCAGTTTGTGCCATTTTCTATACTTCAGTTTGTGTGCTTTCTACCATAAGCATGTGTTCTTACCCAGTCCAGCTTCTCTGTCCACCCCATAGCAGTTCTGCTTATACCTTGCTGGCTGAGTATTATCTGACAGATGATAGATGAAGTTGCACATCTAATGAACAAATGTGTATATCTTCATCTTCATTTTCACCTAATTGACATGCTGAGCTACTGCCATACCCCATTAATCAGCCTCTCTCGTGTATAACCTTCCTTGTATTGCCAAATATAGGATAGAAGGCCACCTTGAGTTTTGCTAACCATTTTCCTCCATTCTCAGCTTGTTATAAATCTTCCTTATGGAGCATTTCCCAAAGTTCTGTTGGTATTCATTAGATAATCCAGTACCCTCCATGATGATTTCTTGGAATTATCCATGATGCTCTCTTAATGGTTACCTCCCAGATTGCTTTCCTTCTCCATAAGATGTGTACTTATTGTATCCATAGTTTTTCTTTCTTGCATAGATTTTCAATAATGCTTCAAGATGGCAGCTTTGTTCCAAACCAGTAGCAGTATATCAGTAATATTTAATCCTCTAGCTGATTTGGGCAATCATAGTTTATCCAAGGTCACCAAAGCCTTCTTTGTACATTTTTGTCGCCCCAGTCCATAGGAATCTTCTACAGACAGTCTCGAACAGATGAATATTCTTCTCAGGCAGAATGAAAATTTGGGACCAAAGTTTGTATGCTAATTAAGATACTCTTACGTCTTAATCAACTGCAACCTGCGTGCATAAGGTCAGAAGTTTGCATTCCAAGTGGTAATCCTCCCTAGCATCTTATCAATCAGGGATGAGACTGTCTTGCAGATAATCTTTACAGCTCAAAGGAACACCTAGATACCTGAGAGGTACCGGGAACTGTTGAAAAAACCATTTATGCTACTTTTGCTCATTTTTACCTGACAAAACTACATTCCCAAGATTCCCAACAGCCGAAATGTCTGGTGATTGTTTGTGTACGAAGACTCCATTAACAGACAATTGTCAAGTTAGATATAATTCTACTTTTCCGGGGTTTTGAGCTTGGTCTACCAATCCATGTTAGGTGGTATGATTCGAGCACTTTGAACTTGTCAGTGGAGTTGTGTTACTACCTTTTGTTAGCTACTATATTAGAAGCTAAAGTTAAAAAGCCACAAGCATTTGTTACATTTCATCATCTCCTAAATCTCTTCCTTATAGGCTTCGCCTTTTCTTTGTTTTATTTTCCACCTCTTTACTCAGGTTTGATCGAATGAAGAAATTGGGATTTCCCAGGCACTCACACGGTGGAGCTGGCCTTTTGACATCTATCAGTTTACTCAGTTGATGGTGCCATAAACAGATTGTGGGTGATGGCTTTAGGGAATTAATCTTATCTAAAGGAAGTGTTGGATGTCCTCAAATGGCTGGGAAGCATACACTTTCTGATGCTTGAGTTACATCTCTTTCTTTCTTTCTTTCTTTCTTTTTGTTAGGTTTAACTTTATGATGCCCTTTAAGCATATGTAATGTTTTGGGCAATAGGCATATATAGTTGAACTTGTATAAATCAGGTTAGTCATTGGGATTTTATATCATCATAATGTCTTAGCATATGATTTACTGAATGTACTAGTTTCCAGTGTAAATCAATGTTTAGTAGAATGACATACCTTTGGGGTACTATGGGTTGTGACTTTTCTTTATTTTTGTTACATAAGCACCATGATATTTACATACATGAATATGTAACCAGTCTTGCGATAACTTCCCCAAATTATGTGTAAATATATGTTGGTATGAAGGTTCGCATATGATACCACACTTTACTTTTGTAGACATAGTCTTTTACTATGTGAATATATAATATGTGAGTTCATAAGAAATCATAGATTGATAAGTTAACTCACCATATTTTACTCACCTAGATAAAGTTTAGTAAATACTCAAACTAGATAGGTTAAGAGGTTTTGCAATATATGTGAATTTGTTTTAAAAATCATATCTGAGTCAGGCTGGGATCAAGATGCGGGTTAAGGTATGGGTCAGGATCCCGGGGCGAGGTTGACATTCAGGTCTCAGGTCAGAGTTGGATCCTAGGTCGGAGTCAGGTCTAGGGTCGTTGTTTTGGTCAAAAGTCGGGTCCATTTCGGGGTCAAGAGTCAGGACATTGGCGTGGCCAGAAATTTTCTTGAAGGTCAGAATTTTTATTATTATTTTTTAAATAAACGTGCCAATTTTTGTTTAAGTCAAACTACGTCATATTAGTAATTTTTTCGTTGAATGAATGCTCCAAAAATTTTAGAGTAATTTTTTTAAAAAAGTTTTCCCGGCTTCAGGCAACGGCAGTAATAATAACAATGACATCTAATATAGAATCCAACGGACTTTTTTTCAAATTTCACTTTCATTTTCGATTTTGGTAAATTTGGAGCATAACATTTTACCTATATACACAATATAATTTTTCAACGAATTGTGCCCATCTGGACATCCTCAACACATTATAGATCCGCCCCCGAGTCAGGTCAGTCTGAGGGCCTGTTTTCGGGTAGTGAAATTCAAAGAAAGTTTTGAAAATATTTTCTTTTACTTCACATTGAAAAGTCATTTTCCTCAAAATAGAAAAAGAAATTGAAAATTACTTTGAAAAACATCTAATACAATCAAATATGAGAAAATATATATGTAACAGATGGCAGATTTGTTGCATTTTTTATTTGAATATTCGACGAAAGTAAAAAAGGTCATATACTACCAAAAAGATGACTTGACTTTATCTAGTGGTGGCAAATGGACAGGTTAGTTGGGTTTGAGCAAGTCGAAAACGAATCAAATAAAAATGGATCACAACTCAACCCGTCCATATTTCCTGCAATCAAATACAGGTTGGTTAAACAATATTATAAATAAATTTGACCCTTTTTATGTAAGAAAATCATAATACGGGCAGGTTAACCAAATCTGGGTTATTCTCATGCAACATACCCTTGTAAGACATGGTGAAGGAACCAAACACAAGGTATATAAAAGTAAAATACTGCCACCTATACAGATATTATATTGAAGACAGAAAATAAACAGCAATATATATACTGAAAAGATAAGAGAGCAGAAGCGAGTTCTGGGCTGCCTGAGTCTAAACCTGGTGAAGAATTTCCCGGTTGATGAGACGATCGAACCCCACAACTTATATCAAGATCTTTAATGTGAAGGATGTATATGTAGCGGCGCTTGCTTATGCTTCTTCACTGCCACTTTGATTGCCATATTTGAGTATATTGAACTTGCAAAGAGGACAGGTTGCATTTATATACAACCACTTGTCTATGCAGGCTGCGTGAAAATGGTGATGACATGGGAGCTCACGCAGCTCGATTCCATCTTCATAGGAACAAAGGCAAATGCAACATTCCTGCAAAATGTAAATAACAAATTTAACTTCTAAGACTTGGAAAGTTTGTGATACTTAATGAAAAGTTCCTGGTTCAGAAAAAGACGATGTTTCATAACACATACAGCATCTTCTGGTGGAAGAACATGCTCAGTAGGTGAATCGGTGTCACATTCAACCATTACTCCTCCAAATGATTCTTGGATATCACCACTTTCTTTCTCAAAGTTGCCTAGTCTCTTAAACTTGTACTTAGGCAGTCTTTCAACATCTTCCTTAGTTGCACCTTCCTGTTTCAAGGGATAAGTAAATTAGGAGAGAGATATTGAGAACTACCAGGTGAGAGAGAAGATCCACCCAAGAAAAGCAGCGGTTCCATCATATTTTAAGTAATCTCATTTGACTAGATTCTCAAGAGGATAAGATCGGTCGAGTGGTCTCAGTTGGAGATGAAATTGCACGTGTTTGTGGATTGAACGAGATTCAAGTTGGGGAATCAATGACAGGACATCAATTCAAATCTTTGGGGAATTCAGGTAAGAGCTGAAATTCCAGTTGCATTTATTGTACAAGGGTGCAGAAATACGTACTACAACTTTTTTATTACTTCGACTCTTATAAGAAAAATAATGCACATCAATATCTCCTTTCAATAATGAAGATCTTTTCTTAAAAGGTCTAACAAAAGGCTGCGCAAGAAAAATCCTCAACAATGCTGATTACACATCTACCTTCCTCCGTTTTATGTTTCTGAAACAAACTCGGATGTATAAAATAACCCAAACAAATGTAGAATCTTACACAATTTGCAACAGCTATTTGAACCATATTGACGAAAACCAATACGTTGTGCACATTGAAAGCCTTTTTTTTCTTTGTTTATGTATAACAAGGAGCTCTAACTCAGACAACATATCAAAAAGAACAGCTGCTCCAAAAGCATAAACAATGTGTGTGTTGCTGAATCTATTTTTTATTTTTTTTTATGAACATTACACAGAGTATTCATTGATATTTTTCTAAATATTCCCAAGCTAACATTATCTATAAACACAGGAATCTCCTAAAAGCTATTATCGAAGATTTTTTCCTTTCCATAACCACAAATATCTATAAGGTTACAACAACAACACACCCAGTGCAGGGAGGGTAGTGTGTAAGCAGATCTTACCCCTACCTTGTGAGGTAGAGAGGTTGTCTCCAATAGACCCTCCGCTCAAGGAAAAACATATCAAAGCAGTTCGGGAAAAGAAATACAGAAGTGAAGACAGATATTTATAAGTTTGACTTACATGCCAAAAGGAATGTCGTCGATGTGAATCATGACAAACGATAGAAGTGACGAAAGGTTTAACAGATTTACCTGATCTGTCACTGCATATAAGATCGCAATAATACATGGGAGACAGCAGCAAACAGCAATTCCAATGACACAAGCCACAGCAACACATATAACAACAAAAAACACATCGAACGCCAGAAATGTGATACAAAGCCTGCAAAAGATACCATTTAAATTAACATAAAGTAGAAGTAGAAGTATAAGAAAATGAAGCAGACCGAGAGCCTAGTTTTGAGATAAACCAGTAAAGTTGAGGCGCATCACGGGGCATAGTCTGGCCACCAGCAGATACCCAGTAGAACCCGATTATCCACCAAATGAAAGAAAACATGGTGTTTGCAGACTCCAGATGCTTGGCAACACTGAAACAATAAATCAAGAATCAGTGGTACATTATTAGGCACAAATATGCAGTTCTATTCTTCTCGAAACATTTTTTTTTATAAAAAAACTAGGTTTCGACCATTTAGTCATGCATCGGGAACAGACTTCATTTTTCACAGTTGGCATCAGTTTGAATATCCCCACTAGTGGGATTGCACTCGGTATGTTGTTGTTTGGCATCAATTTGAATAACTTTGGGATTCATGTTCAACTATCCAAGTTCAGCAGCCTACTGGACGTTAGTTCTCAAATAGGCCAGTAAAACTAAGAGCATCAGTAACACGGGTGTCCATTTCAGCACCCGAAGAAGTTTTGAAGTAAGTTTACTTTTGAGTTACACTATAGTGATAAGGATTGTCACGTAGCACCAAATTAGTTTATATATGTTACAGACATAATTAAACAAATAAAACTGTATTTTTTTATAACAGGCTAATCTTTTAGATGAGCACACACTTTAACATGGTACCAAACATCGCAGGCAGAGATCCTCAGTTTGACTCTCACCGCCACTTGTTATATAAAAAGAATTTCCACATGCTTGACCATGAAAAACAACCAGGCTTACATGTGAAGGGTGTGTTGAATACATAATTAAAAGAATAAAAATGTGCTCTCTTTAACACCCTAAGCCTTAAGATAATATGATCAAACACTTTTAACAATGCGAAATTAAGAAAAAAAAACTAGCACCAAATTAATTTGAGCACATCAAAATACATAGCCTTAGCTAATATAATATCACTGTACAGTTGATTAGCCAAATCAACTCATGATTTATGCATAATCTATAGTCTGAGATATTGATCAGAACCTACACTTTCCTGTTTAGGTAAAATGTCTCCCATTAGCAAAGTCTCTAGAAGTAAAGCTTCCCCTGCCTTCACTATTCCAATAGGAAAGGTGCCTGTAAGATTGTTTCTCAAAATGGAGCCTCTAGTGCCTCTCCAACCAAATAGGCCAATATTGACGCAGCAGATTTATGCTGTTATTACCAATGATAAAGCAACATTTGTACAAGAAGCAAGCAAGCTATCTAAGAAAGACATCTGCAGTCATCAGAAAACCACAATCCAGATGTCATTTTTCTGCACTACTCTGGCTATCCTAATTTCTAGTAAAATGATAATCTCATCATCCTATCTTGACAAAAAAACGGAGCAGAGTAAACCAATTGATGCTTTTGTATGCATACACAGTTCTTCAGCTGGCTGTTATGTTAGCTGCAGCGCGCCTTCCGAAATTCTCTGAGCTTGGAAAGATTTTTCAGTATTTTCTTATGATAACGTGGTCAGAGTTCTGAAACTTCCTTCCTTTATATAAGGAATTATCCTGGTTGGTCGAAGCTAGAAGACAGCTAGAAGACAAACTTTTATTTCGCATAGGGAAAGTAAGATTCACATAGAGACAGCTGCTATCTGGAAATATCTTTCTACTTTAGCTAGCAGGGGCGGGCTTTCCTATAGTAGTTCTGCGGCAGCCTCTAAATGGCCATCCCAAAAGATTCCAAGCCCTTCCAAAGCCGCAGAATTTTAGGTTTATGGGTTATGAATTTTAAGACAGGACAATGACCTCAATCTAATGTATAACTATCCCAAACTAACAAACAAATACCGATATTTAATCTATTTTAAAAAACGACAAACTAAATATGACAAACTACTTACACTATATAAATGTAAGTACTATCATTTTAATTGCACTCAACAGTTGTCATATCTTGAAAACGATAAATAAACGTTGGCACCGTAATACAACAATTTGCTTTTTTTTGGTTCATTATCAATTTTATGTTGTTGTTTTTTCCAAAAAACTGCACATAGAAAGAAAAGAAAAAGACCTACGAGAAACTCGGAGAGAGTACTGAATATTCTCTTTTAGAAAGAGAGCATATATAGCAAGAAAGCAACTACAAATGACGCACAGGTACCAAGTTTAGGACCCACAAATCCTAGGGGAAACAAAAGCTTTGCAGTCCGCCGATACACCACTCCACTTGTTTTTGTATGTTGTTTCACGTGATAAAAACCTAAGTTGCTCGGACTCCTAAGCATGTCAATACGATGTGGGTGTGAGATCCGTACTCGATCTGGACAGCGGATTTTGGATACTTTGACCAGATTCGAGGGAGGAACATTAGACAGATTCAATGATTTCTGTAATAAAAACAGAAGCTAAAGTGAAATTGAAAGAAAGGGAGTACCTTGTATATATATAAATTTCTACTGCCACTCTCTTTCCTTTTATCTCCTTCCGAGATTCTCCTCTTGATCATTATTTTCTCCTCGAGTTCTCCAAATAATATCTCATAATGTAGGTTTTATAACTGTATTTTTAGACGAATCACGCACCCATATACACACATTGATCCGTATCCCCCAATATTAAAATTTAGGTTATCGAGTATCTGACCTCTAGATCCGCACCCGTATCATACACCCGCACCCAAGTCGGAGCAACTTCGTTAAAAACTATATGAGTATTTGTTTCTTGAGTTTTTAGTACAAATATAGGGTCGACGCAAAAGCTACCTGGGTTCGCCAGAATCCCATGTTACACTGTAGCTCCACCCCTGTTATAAGTATCTTTAGGGCTACCACTCTTTCAGCCATTCTACAGAAACTAGCTTCAGAGTTCAATTAGTAACACTAAGCCAACTTACACAACACTAGAAACAACGTCAAGCAATTTCTTATTCACCAAGCATCCACAAAAGCGAGAATTACCAACAACGATAATATTCTCATTCCATCTCATGAAACAGTGTTTAAATAGGTATATATGCAGTTCAAAATGTTAACTTGCTTTATAATGAAACAATAGTTATTGAATAGTTTAAAAGAATGGGATCATAAGATACCTAGTTTCATCCTCATTTTGATTCCTCTCCTGCGAATAATCACCAGACTCCCCTCCGTCACTCTCCGAACTCAAGTTCCCAACTCCGGTATTCCAACTAGCACTCCCGCTTCTCTGCTCAAAACTACTCAAATTTTCAGGACTCCCTTAACCGTCGGCGTCTATACTCAACGAAAACACAAACCATATGAAGCACACTCTGTGAAGCATATCCAACAATCCAAAGCCTTAACGGCATAGAAGGAGACTCATTTCGGCTCAATACAAGCACAGAAATCGATACAATAACAAAAGCTAAGTTCCATAAAAGATCTATTATCACTATAGGTTTTGAGTATGCCCAATCACTTTGCCGCTCCTCGATTTGCTCAGCAGCGGCTTCTCTTACTCGCATCGACGGCTCACGCATCAATCGTCGGCTACTTGCACGCCGTAGAATCCAGCAGCTCCTCTGAGACTCGGAGGGCGACGGAACGAATTCGGTCGTGGAACGGCGTCGTATCAATTCCGA
>CM040622.1:93423929-93458832 GCA_022817965.1 Solanum lycopersicoides
CCAGATGCTTGGCAACACTGAAACAATAAATCAAGAATCAGTGGTACATTATTAGGCACAAATATGCAGTTCTATTCTTCTCGAAACATTTTTTTTATAAAAAAAAACTAGGTTTCGACCATTTAGTCATGCATCGGGAACAGACTTCATTTTTCACAGTTGCATCAGTTTGAATATCCCCACTAGTGGGATTGCACTCGGTATGTGTTGTTTGGCATCAATTTGAATAACTTGGGATTCATGTTCAACTATCCAAGTTCAGCAGCCTACGACGTTAGTTCTCAAATAGCCAGTAAAACTAAGAGCATCAGTAACACGGGTGTCCATTTCAGCACCGAAGAAGTTTTGAAGTAAGTTTACTTGAGTTACACTATAGTGATAAGGATTGTCACGTAGCACCAAATGAGTTTATATATGTTACAGACATAATTAAACAAATAAAACTGTATTTTTTTATAACAGGCTAATCTTTTAGATGAGCACACACTTTAACATGGTACCAAACATCGCAGGCAGAGATCCTCAGTTTGACTCTCATCGCCACTTGTTATATAAAAAGAATTTCCACATGCTTGACCATGAAAAACAACCAGGCTTACATGTGAAGGGTGTGTTGAATAATAATTAAAAGAATAAAAATGTTCTCTCTTTAACACCCTAAGCCTTAAGATAATATGATCAAACACTTTTAACAATGCGAAATTAAGAAAAAAAAACTACACCAAATTAATTTGACACATTAAAATACATAGCCTTAGCTAATATAATATCACTGTATAGTTGATTAGCCAAATCAACTCATGATTTATGCATAATCTATAGTCTGAGATATTGATCAGAACCTACACTTTCCTGTTTAGGTAAAATGTCTCCCATTAGCAAAGTCTCTAGAAGTAAAGCTTCCCCTGCCTTCACTATTCCAATAGGAAAGGTGCCTGTAAGATTGTTTCTCAAAATGAGCCTCTAGTGCCTCTCCAACCAAATAGGCCAATATGACGCAGCAGATTTATGCAGTGATTACCAATAATAAAGCAACATTTTGTACAAGAAGCAAGCAAGCTATCTAAGAAAGACATCTGCAGTCATCAGAAAACCACAATCCAGATGTCATTTTTCTGCACTACTCTGGCTATCCTAATTTCTAGTAAAATGATAATCTCATCATCCTATCTTGACAAAAAAACGGAGCAGAGTAAACCAATTGATGCTTTTGTATGCATACACAGTTCTTCAGCTGGCTGTTATGTTAGCTGCAGCGCGCCTTCCGAAATTCTCTGAGCTTGGAAAGATTTTTCAGTATTTTCTTATGATAACGTGGTCAGAGTTCTGAAACTTCCTTCCTTTATATAAGGAATTATCCTGGTTGGTCGAAGCTAGAAGACAGCTAGAAGACAAACTATTTCGCATAGGGAAAGTAAGATTCACATAGAGACAGCTGCTATCTGGAAATATCTTTCTACTTTAGCTAGCAGGGGCGGGCTTTCCTATAGTAGTTCTGCGGCAGCCTCTAAATGGCCATCCCAAAAGATTCCAAGCCCTTCCAAAGCCGCAGAATTTTAGGTTTATGGGTTATGAATTTTAAGACAGGACAATGACCTCAATCTAATGTATAACTATCCCAAACTAACAAACAAATACCGATATTTAATCTATTTTAAAAAACGACAAACTAAATATGACAAACTACTTACACTATATAAATGTAAGTACTATCATTTTAATTGCACTCAACAGTTGTCATATCTTGAAAACGATAAATAAACGTTGGCACCGTAATACAACAATTTGCTTTTTTTGGTTCATTATCAATTTTATGTTGTTGTTTTTTCCAAAAAACTGCACATAGAAAGAAAAGAAAAAGACCTACGAGAAACTCGGAGAGAGTACTGAATATTCTCTTTTAGAAAGAGAGCATATATAGCAAGAAAGCAACTACAAATGACGCACAGGTACCAAGTTTAGGACCCACAAATCCTAGGGGAAACAAAAGCTTTGCAGTCCGCCGATACACCACTCCACTTGTTTTTGTATGTTGTTTCACGTGATAAAAACCTAAGTTGCTCGGACTCCTAAGCATGTCAATACGATGTGGGTGTGAGATCCGTACTCGATCTGGACAGCGGATTTTGGATACTTTGACCAGATTCGAGGGAGGAACATTAGACAGATTCAATGATTTCTGTAATAAAAACAGAAGCTAAAGTGAAATTGAAAGAAAGGGAGTACCTTGTATATATATAAATTTCTACTGCCACTCTCTTTCCTTTTATCTCCTTCCGAGATTCTCCTCTTGATCATTATTTTCTCCTCGAGTTCTCCAAATAATATCTCATAATGTAGGTTTTATAACTGTATTTTTAGACGAATCACGCACCCATATACACACATTGATCCGTATCCCCCAATCTTAAAATTTAGGTTATAGAGTATCTGACCTCTAGATCCGCACCCGTATCATACACCCGCACCCAAGTCGGAGCAACTTCGTTAAAAACTATATGAGTATTTGTTTCTTGAGTTTTTAGTACAAATATAGGGTCGACGCAAAAGCTACCTGGGTTCGCCAGAATCCCATGTTACACTGTAGCTCCACCCCTGTTTATAAGTATCTTTAGGGCTACCACTCTTTCAGCCATTCTACAGAAACTAGCTTCAGAGTTCAATTAGTAACACTAAGCCAACTTACACAACACTAGAAACAACGTCAAGCAATTTCTTATTCACCAAGCATCCACAAAAGCGAGAATTACCAACAACGATAATATTCTCATTCCATCTCATGAAACAGTGTTTAAATAGGTATATATGCAGTTCAAAATGTTAACTTGCTTTATAATGAAACAATAGTTATTTGAATAGTTTAAAAGAATGGGATCATAAGATACCTAGTTTCATCCTCATTTTGATTCCTCTCCTGCGAATGATCACCAGACTCCCCTCCGTCACTCTCCGAACTCAAGTTCCCAACTCCGGTATTCCAACTAGCACTCCCGCTTCTCTGCTCAAAACTACTCAAATTTTCAGAGGACTCCCTTAACCGTCGGCGTCTATACTCAACGAAAACACAAACCATATGAAGCACACTCTGTGAAGCATATCCAACAATCCAAAGCCTTAACGGCATAGAAGGAGACTCATTTCGGCTCAATACAAGCACAGAAATCGATACAATAACAAAAGCTAAGTTCCATAAAAGATCTATTATCACTATAGGTTTTGAGTAAGCCCAATCACTTTGCCGCTCCTCGATTTGCTCAGCAGCGGCTTCTCTTACTCGCATCGACGGCTCACGCATCAATCGTCGGCTACTTGCACGCCGTAGAAATCCAGCAGCTCCTCTGAGACTCGGAGGGCGACGGAACGAACGTCGGTTCCTGGAATTCTGGCTAGTGAGAAACGGCGTCGTATCAATTCCGACACCGTCACTTGGGCTAACGTCGGCGTTAGGTGTATTATCATTGGCGGCTATTGCCGTGGACATCGCCGGAAAATTTGTGTGAAGATAACGACGGGAAATTGAAGTTAGTTTCAGGTAGGGTTGATTTTCAGACAAAATGGTGTTTTGAATTTGGGTTAGGAAAGTGAAAATGACAAATTTCTGGTGCACACGCGCTAGAGAGTATAGAAAGAGATGTACTCTCCAAATAAGGCTATTCGATTTTGTAGCTAAGCTAAGTGAAACCCGCCAAATAACACGCTTCTGTTTCTTTTCCTTGTAGTAATAATATATAAGTAATTATTTCTTTTCTTAAATTACAAGTTTTTTGCCAAAAAATATAAAATATTCCATAATTATATCTATACACTTCAGCAAAATTCTTAAGTTATCATTGTGAAAAAAATTGTACTTTATTATTTTTTAAGTTCGATGATGTAATGTATGAGATTTTGGTACACGAGTTATTAGTATGGAGAAAGTTTTAAGTATGTTTGGGTTTGTTATCTAATGAAGTTGAGAGATTGACGATGATGCCACACATCGTATAGTGAAAGATGGATGAAGTGAAGGCTCACATCTGAAATCTTGTGTAATAAAATCTATCACCAAAACTTAAAGACATATACAAAGCGATGATAAAACCAACTATGGTGTATGAAGCGGAGTGTTAGTCAATTAAGAACCCTCGTGTCAAGAAGATGAAAGTTGCGGAGATGAGGATAAATGTGTGAACATATTAAGAGAGATAAGATTAAAAATGAAGATATTCGAAATAAGATAGGAGTGATCTCAATAGAGGACAAGTGAGCTAGTTATGTCACCTCTACTTTGTTAGTGACACCCCTTTTTTTGTCCCAACACAAGATGGAAAATGCAATATTGAGATCTAGACAGAGAGAGAATCGTACCGCAGCCTATTTAAATATAGTTCCAAAGAGACATTAGAGAATACATTAAGTAATGAATTTGACGTTCCTATATAAGGCAAGTGGAAGAAATCAAATCAAATTGATATACACAAAAATAAACCTAATTCAACTAGTAATCCTGTTTGGAAGAACCTACTGATCTTCTGAATGCCCACAAACTAGATGTTTGTTGTAACAAAAAAATTGATAGATGTGAACTCATCTAGAACTGCCTAGGGCATTCTACACTAACACATCAACTTAATAAATAAAAGAATTTCATATTGTGAACTCTAACTCTGATCATATTAGCACATAACTCTTTCTGCATGCATGTCACCATCCTTGCTGGCCTAGAAATGCTCTAGAACACATGGAAAATAGACCCCTCTCAAAAAACTCATTTGCACAATTCACTTCCTTGTGTGCTCGGGAATAAGGCGTTGTCTCAGTTCAGTAGGTGCACCAGAAAGTTCTGCATGAGGATTACTACAGTCAGACGGGGCGAAATAATTATTCCGATAAAGTTAAGAAAGAAAAAAAAAGGAACTCAGCTCAACCTTGAGGTGTGAAGTTGAATAGAGGTGGCAAAGGTCGTCCATTAGGCAAGCAAGCATTTGGTTTCCTCAGATCATCAAAGAAAGGGTGTGCACATGCCTCCAACTGAAAATGAATATAAAGATTATGACTCATTCAAAATGCCTTGTCATATCAAATCCACAAAAGGAGTCTACAACCATGTTTCTAACATACTACTGGTGGAATATGGTGGCCCTCTCAATAGGCTTCATAAACTAATTGATTGTCCACAAGTAGTTCGTGTGTGTTTTCTCGTTCACTACTTTAAAGCTTTAACTAACAGCAGGAAAAGGCTAAGTCATTCACTTACAGCAGTACATCGGAGAGTTGGTGAATACTGCAGCAACCTTGAGGCCAGATCTACAGCTTCAGGGGGTATTTTTCTTTGAAATATCTGCAAAATATTGAGATTCAATCTTCAGCATCTCAGCCTATGAGTGAGTGAACTTGGAAGGGACAGTGGGTCAAAGAACTTCAGCGAGGAGAACAAACAAAAGAAACTAAGAAATAAATAAACACTACACTTGATAATTTGTAACAAACCTTGTGCCACGGGTGAGCTTTGATTTGAGGGAACTTGAACTCTGTATAGTTTGGATTCATGCACCTAATTTCCTCTCTAGTTGGTGTCCCCAAAATCTAGCATGGATTAAGTACATGAAGATCATAAGCAACGGAATGAAACTCAACTGGCACTGCTTTAAGAATGGGGGATGAAAACTGATGTCCCATAATAGCATACCTTGATGATCTCCACCAGCTGATCAACACCACTTTCTCCAGGGAAAAGAGGCTACACGTGATGCAACATTCAATGCATCAGACTAGTTTATACCACAGTAACTCGAAATATGATGCTCAGAAAAAAAGATTTTCTAAGACTTTTATAGAGAAGTAGTATATCACAACCAAAAAAACTACCATAATAATATCATGATCCACCCAAAAAGAGAATCAACTACAAGTACGGAAACATTTAGGTGCAAGCACCTAAATATCTAACTTAGCAAAAGAGAGGTACCATAGAAACCAAAGCTATGTGCAGGTTTGAGAAAAAGTAACCAACTTTCTACAGCTAATATCAGAAAGAGTGAGAAGATAGGAACCACAAAGTCGACTCACCTGTCCCAAAAGTAGCTCACCGAAAACGCAACCAGCTGACCACATATCAATTGCAGTTGTGTACTCTGTAGCCCCAAAGATCAATTCAGGCGCTCTATAATACCTAGAACAAATGTAGGCTATATTGGGCTCCCCAGGCACCTATGGAAAGAAGACAAAAGTCTGAGTAGATGCAAACACCTAGGAAAACGTAGTTCTCAAAAGAACACCACATACCAGCATCTTTGCACTTCCAAAATCACAGATCTTTAACTGATGAGTGTGTGGATTAACCTATAGCAATGATTAAAACAATAATACCACAAATAGTTAGAACAGAAGCAATCACAATGAACTATGAAGGAAGAGGGGAAGCAATTGTCACAAATAACCAAGGAAATTGAAAAGATACTAACACCTAGAAGCAAAGGAGCATAACCAGCAAGCTTACCAAAAGATTTTGAGGTTTAATATCACGGTGACATACCCCAATTACATTGTGCATGTAATTTAGAGCTCGACATATCTGCATTATGATAATTATGAGAAAGAAATCAAGTTATAACTTCTGGAAAATCAAGATAATTCATAATAGAGTAAACAAGATGATATATTGTAGAAGTGTTGAAATTATCTTATTTACACAAAGTTCTTACATATAAAAGTAAGAAATCACCCAAGCGCTTACCTGGTACATGTACAATTGAACATATATGATGGGCATGTGATGGTTCACTCGGCTGTAGTGCCTTGAAACTCGGTACACAGTTTCAGACACATACTCCAGAACAAGGTTAAGGTAAACTTCTTTCTTCTCAGTAGTAGAATAGAAACAGTGCCTCAGGTGAACAGCATTAGGATGATCAAGCATGCGCATAATCTGTAGTTCCCTGTTCTTGTATCTCCTATCCTGCAAGACCTTCTTTATGGCCACAGATTCACCTGTTTCTAGGCACTTAGCCTAAGGAAAAGAAAAACAGAGAAGTAATGAGCAAACATCAAGCAGAGCCGCCCAAACGACTTCAATGCTTTCAAATAAACACCTAATCCTTCCTACTGACCCAACCAAACACAATTTTACCTGAAATACAACTCCAAATGAACCCGTACCCACCACACGTTCAGCCATGTAAGACAGTGTCTGGGACAATAACATGAAATCTATTAATTGAATAAAACCGAAATACCTAACAAATCACAAGCCACATCACATCTAAGTCTGTTCAATTCTGAAGATGAAACTTACCTGTTTCTTCTGTCCATTTCGATCACTCAGAGTAGTCACAATTATCTGTCCTGTTTCTGTTCCATTACCACTAACAACAGTAGGCTCCATATCCTATAACATTTTATCATATCATAAAAAAAGATTCTCCATAAACAATAAAGCAACATGATGTGCTATATAAATATGAAGTTACCTTTAAGTTATCCTCGTGATCATAAGAGTTTTTCTCTCTAATTCTCATTTCATTCGGAAGCTCCTTCTTTCCAGATTTTTCCTGCCTTGTATCGACAGTCAATGTACTTGCATCACTTCCCTCAGATGTAGAAGTCACATCATCCTTTGACGCTATAGTACATCGCTCTTCCATTTGAAATTCAATACCAACCCTGTGATCTACTTCTTGCTCATTCTTCAGTCTCTTTAGACTAATATCCCCTCCCTATTAAATTAGTAAAAAACTGAGAAAATGCACTTAAACACAGAGCAAACACGCGAAATTATACTGAGTATATTATTATTTGACGACAACACACTTAAATCACATCAGAAGAAACATTAACAATCTCATGATTCATTCAAACATTATAATCATATTACAGAGCTAATATATGAGATTGTTCTATCACCATTTTTAGCAATGATAAAACTACATCATCTTTGATCGCATTAACAAGCTAATCAAGTACAAATAAGCATAATATAGAACAATTCAAGGCAGTCAAAAAGCTAAGATTAAAAAAAAAGTTGAAAAAACATGTTACACAATCACAAATCAACAAAAAACGAAGCAAACAAAACCAAAAAAATCCATAAATTATAAATAAAAAAAAACATAGAGAGGAAATTACAGGATCGGAAACGGAAGATCGTCCAGACGCAATGCTCTTGAGGCGACGCATCACATTCATCTCTTTCCTTTTCCAATTTATTCAAACCCTAAAAATTGTTGCTTCTCCTCTCTCTCTTTTCTTAAATCAGAAACAAAAGTTTCTGAAAAAAAAAGAGAGAAGACGAAGAACAACAAATGAGAAATTGATACACAGAAGAAGAAGAAATAACAAATATATATATATTCTCCTTTCTGCGTTCAACAAAAAAGAGACAAAGGGGAAGCAAAAATTGGAAATGAAATTGATCTGACCAAAACAGAGGAAAATAAATAAGAAAGATAAACTATTATACTTCCTATATAGCCATTTACGTGTCAGATATTTAAATTTCGAGATTTAATTTTTTTTAAATTTTAATTTGGAAAGAGACATATAAATTCTACTTACACTTACGTCTTAAACTCTCATTTATTCTACAATGTGTTAGTATTTGTTTTTTAACCAGATGCAATTTATCAATTCATATGCATGAGTTTATTTGGTTTGTCACCTTGTTTCTAGGTTATTTTCAATAAGAAAAAATATGTTAAATCGATAACAATCATTAATTGATAAACAGTTAAAGTCATATCTTAATAGTATTATAACAATTTAGCAATTATCATGTCTACAAATCGATAACCGATAAACTTTAAAAATCAAAATGAAATCAACTGATACCTAATTGTAGTGCCCGCTATAGTATCTAGCTTGTTATTCAGGGTGAGCATTTTATACGCATTGAAAATCTTTCAATGTGTAATAGCCTGCAAATTGCACAAAAAATATAAGGTGTATTAACAAATTTTATGCAACAGACTTGACTCAAATGACATGAAGTTTACATATCAAAGAAATAAAAAAAGAACGTATAAAATTTGAATACACTAAATATTTTATCTATTAAAGATTATCTTTTTATCTTAATTCTTAGCGTAAATAGAAGTAAGATTTACAAATACTCTAATCTCTTTGGATTTTATTTTGAAAATATTACTCAATACTATTTTAGTTTCAATTTTTTTTATTGGACTCAAATTGTGACGAATATAAATCACAAAAAATAACTACATTTAAAATATTTCAAAATTTTTTAATAAAATAATAATTAATTCATTGGGTTTTATATAATAAAAAAAATTCAAATCGGCTGGTCAAAGTCATCCATCATTTCTACATTGTTTTTTGTGTACTTTTCAGTCAAACTTTGATTCTACACCGTTGATTGAACGTCATGGCATGATGTTACGGTGTTTGATTATTTTGGATTTGAGTGAGTAAATGGCGAAAATGACCTTGGCGAAGAGGAGGAATTACGGGTAAATTTTATCCGTATCGGACTTTTTATACCAAGTCAATACATGCATGTAATGTGTTTAAATTTATTATTTATTTTACTTAATTAAATCAGATAGTAATGTATTTTACATTGAGTTGATGTAAACACCCGAATTTTTTTCGAGGAATTACATAGTATCTCGTTATATAACCACTATATTTATATTATTTTTTTCTCATACGAAGTGCCTATATGCTAGCGGAATATCCGGGAGAGGGCTTTTTGGTCTAACCATTGATTATTATTTATAGAGGTAAGTGTCAAAAAAAATATCTAAATTATCTTTTTTTAGTTTTACACTTAAACTATTAAAGATTGTGAATTTTATACATAAATTATCACTTATTAGTCATGGTTGAGAAACACACTAATAAAAGATAGTTTAGGTATAAAACTCGCATTTTCAATAGTTTAGGTATAAAACTCAAAAAAGAGATTTAGTTTAGATGTATTTTTGACATATATCTCTAATTTATAATATGAAAAACGGTCAAAAATATTCTTAACTATAGAAATTGATACAAAATTATCCCACAAAAATAAAAATAAAAAATCAATAATATGCCATTGATATTTACTAATGATTTGGATTACTAGACTCAATGTTCTTCCAATTGGCTCAACCATGTTTCCTATTTATTTATCACTATATATATATGCCTGTTATATTTTTTTAGATATGTACTTTTGACCTGTTTTCTCAGCTGAGTGAATACAATTGTAGATACACTTAAATATTTTGATACATAGTTAATGCATAATGAATTAAGATACAGTTTGATACAAAGTAATCTGATGATCATTATATTCGTTAATATAATCTAATACAACTTAACATTATTGTATTTGTTGATACAAATTAATGATATCAATTATATTCATGATATAACTTGATACAACAAATATAATATGTATTCATCTTTTGAATTGACTGGGTGGTAGAGTCGTGGAAACGCTTGTTTCTTTCATATTTTGGACCTTAGCTCCATGGAAGAATATGTTACTGCTGAAACACGGAAGAATTGAAATCTTAGATCAAAATACTATGTATGAATGGTATGAACTGCCTAAATAAGAATTCTTGAACAGCAAACAACCAGTTCAGATATTCACACTCATCTCTCGCGTCTAACATCCTTTCATCATGTAGCTAAGAATCTAATTTAGTTGTATATAAATCTAGATCTATAATTAAGTCTAAACTATAGTCATTAATTCATTATTGAAAATTCCTTAAAAAAGCAACATTCGACTAACGGGCTAGTAATTAAAGAGGAAACAATTTAGTTGTATTGATGACAATGGGGCGCGACAGATGCGGGGCGGGATGGGTTTAAGGTTGTGTGGGGCGAGTCGAATGCCGGACGGGTTGAAATGTGTTTTTAAAATTAATGTGGGTGGGAACGGATTGCGGGTATATGTGATTTTATATGGGTTCAAACTTTAACTTTACATGTTATAAGAGTGATAGAACATTATTTATTAAGATAATTTCATTAAAACTACTAAAATATTCAAGATAATAAATGAAAATGGTTCAATAAAATATAATACAATTTCTTACTTATTTCCCAATTGACCTCTAAAAAATAAAATTTTAAGTCATTGTTCTATTTAATTAATACAACGTAATAAAAAAATGAATTTAATTTTTAGTATCAAACATAACTAAAAAAAAATATATGAAAACAATTATGCAGGGGGATGAGGCGGGTTGAAAATAAAAAAAATTGTTATGCAAAACAGGACAAAGCGAATTAAAGTTTTTACGGATTAAGTTCCACCCGCACTCCCTACACTGCCCCATTGCCATTTCTATTTAGTTGGGCTTGCATTGAACAAAATTGGGGCCAAGGCCCTAAAACGCCAACCTACTCCCCCACTGAGAGTCCTCATAATACTTGATCCAAGTCCCATTTTTTTTTTATTTTTTATTTTTGCATCCAACATTAATACTATATTTTAATAAATTTATATTATTGGACATTATATTTCTTAATGTTGATACACCATTACTGTCACGACTGGAATCTAGACTCCAGACGAGACCGGCGTCGTTGACCTCTCAGAGGTCGCAAACAAGCCTACTTACGTCATACTTTCTTTACATAGGTTAATTTTAGCGGAAAATTTGAAACTTTTTGTTCTTTAAACATGCTTGCCAAACATTCTTAAAAATTATAATCGTTCATCATCAACCATCTAACATTAAAGAGATAAACAACTGAAAGAAATAGTTCATAAGTCTTAATTGTATAATTGCCAAAATGACCCAAATACAAAATCTGAATAAAGAGCAGGAAAGAAACGCTAGTGGAACATGTTCCACTAGCTAAACTCTAAAACTACGCTAGAATATAAAACAGTAGTATCCTCGAAGCATGAGGACCTACCAAACTCCGGATGAATGCTGACGTCCGGATAGCTGCAACGATGATCCTGCAACTCTATCGACCACCTGTACCTGCACCTAAAATAGTATAGATGTATAGGGTTAGTACACACTTGTACTAAGTACGGGTATATGCAAGCACACACCACGGACATGCATGAGAAAGAATAACTCTTTCCTAACAACATGATTTTTGGAAGTCAAGTCAGTGGACTTGCCAATTTGAGATTAGGAAGGTCATGCCATGAGGTAACATGCATCATATTAATATCGTATTGCACACAACACATATCATAGCACATAACACATAACACATAGCTTCGTTCGTATCATTCATTCATATGCCATGATACCTTGGAATCATGGACTTAACATTAAGACTTTCCAAAATGAGGGCTCAACATATGGGACCTCAACTAGGGAGTCTTCATTAGCAAACACTGAGTCTGCTTCATTCATTCATACGTACTTCATTGCATTTCATTCATAGGCCAGTGTGAACACCAGCTTACCTAGGGTGTAGTTTAAGACTTTCATCGGGTTTGCTGTGCAATGATCAGGAATAACCTAATGTTATTACCTGAGTCTAGCTCACCTCTTGATTATCCTACCTAACACCTTCGGTATCATTCAATTCTTTATGTGCTTCATTTGAGGCTGGCCTCATTCATTCATTGGGAACTTTAACTTTAACCGACATAGATCATGTGAGCATCATGAAATCCAGTGTCTCCCCCACACCGAAAAGAGGTGGAATCACCGGCCAAAGTGACCCAATAACATGCTAGCGTACATGGGAATTTAACCCCGCCAGATTCCTATGTTGGTAGTATAGGTTCAAAGACTAGGAGATATATGGAGACCCATACCCGGCAGGCCGGACAGTCTCATCTCATGAGAGTTACGTGAACCTTCGCCCTTCCCGAAAGAAGGCATCACCGCTCATAGCTAGTCTATCGGTGCTCAGTATAAAGTTCCATTTCATTCATCTCATACGTCATGGAAGCTGGCTTCTAGTATAAGGACATTATAGCTCATTAGATGATTTCTCATCTCATAATTAGTATTAAGTGTGTTAAGCTCAATACTTTCATTAGAGTATTCATAGAGACTGGTCTCTTCATTATCTTACACTCTCATAGGTGAGTCCGCTTTAATAACATTTACTTAGACTCATTTGAGATTGCTCTCATCATTTACATTAGCCTCACATCATGTTGTCACCACATTCTTCATTATTAGCACCTTACTTTTCATAGTTACTCACCTCTTATTACGTGAATGTTCATTTCATCATATGCCAATGCACTTGGCCTTTTAGTGTATCTTACACTCATACTTAACCCTTCTAGGGTTCGTCATTTCATTACATACATCTTAGGTTCACTTACTTTTGAACGTATGTTAGACTTATGTGTCTATACATACAAGCCATGGGATTCATTCATAATTCGTTAAGTGATTCTTACTTTCCTAAAATTATGTAGTACAATACTTATGTATCTTGTATTTATGCCAAGATCTTAATTATTATTTTTGTGATCTAAGTAGATGACATTATTTTTGGATAATTTACTCACGTATGACTTATGCATCAATACGGAATTTTGGGCAAGGAAACCCAAATCTTGAATCACTTGGATATCATTTATATTTTTTTATTAATTTTATTTCTAATATTCATAACATTAAACTTTAAATTAAATCTCAACATTTGTAGCAAAGGATAAATTTTCTAGTTTAATTTCCCTCTTAATTAATCAAAGGGTTGAGGGTTCAAGCCCCCACAACCTCTTAAATTTTTAACTTAATAAAAATTCAATACTATGGGGAGGTTGTGGGTTCGAACCCCCACAACCCCCTTTATTTTTGTCAAATTTCGCTGAAGGGGGGCTGTGAGGTGGTGGGTTCGAACCCCCACAGCCCCCTTTATTTTTTGTTTTAAATTCGCTGAAAGGGGGACTGTGAGGTGGTGGGTTCGAACCCCACAACCCCCTTTATTTTTTTGTTTCTTCCTTCTCTCTTTGCGCGCACTGGGAGGTCGTGGGTTCGAATCCCACGCCTCCCCTTTAATTTTCTTTTCCTTTTCGCGAACCTCAGGGACCCAATGGTCACGAGTTCGATTCCCCGCCCCCTCCCTTATTTCTTTCATTTTTTCGCGAACTCCAGTGACCAAACGGTCACGAGTTCGATTCCCCGCCCCCTCCCTTATTTTTTTTTCTTTCACTTTCGCGAATACGGGGCTGGGGCGCGAGTTCGATTCCCCCAGCCCCCCTTTTTTCTTCTTTTTCTTCTTTTCCTAGCGACTGCTAAGAAGGAGGTCACAGGTTCGAAACCTGATGGCCTCACTTCTTTAAAAGTGTGCAAATTTCCAGATTTCTGGGATTTTCTTCTCTTTATTTTGTTATCCGTTTTTGAGTCAAATATTTCATGAGTTTACTTAGTTAAAAGAGTGTTATTCCACCCAACATTTTTCATTATCATAACCACCACATTACACACACGTTACATACATAAAATACATCAAATATACCCATGAAAAATCGATCCAAAATAGTGGCTAAAGCCACTGCCACGATGCACACACATACACACATTTTTGCACTTCGAATATCGTTTCGTAATTTCCCTCACATAAAACATGTTTGCATTTAATATAAACACGTAAATTAGTCCTAATTCTAACAGCACAACATACCCATCCTATGGAATCGTTTGGGAGCTAAGGACAAGGACATACGAAGGGAACAACCTTAGTTTCAAGAGTTTAAGAAACGTTCGAAAGAAAATACTCTTGGAGAAAGAATTCCATGAGAGAAACCCATACCTTTTGACGTTGTTCAAGCTTGAAGCTGCTGCCCGGAAACTCCTCCAAACCACGCCAAATTTACTTCAACACACACCCTACTCGATGAACCTCTCTTAGCCTTGTCGTTTTGATTCCTTTGTCTTTACTTAAAAAAATTCTAGTGAGTTCTTCAAGTGTGAAGAACTCTTGATGTATTTTCTGCTTTTCTTGTTGTTCTTGGCAGAACTAACGTGAGAAAGAGATTGAGAACGTGAGAGAGTTGAGAAACGTGAGGGAGAGAGTTGGTTTAGGATTAGGAGACTAAATTTAAGACTTAGTCAAAAGTTAGGATTGTTTTATCGGAAAAATATATTGTTATAAAGGTTTTTTTGATTTTTTAGAGAGTCGCCACTTAATTTTGGGAAAATTAAGAAAACTTCTGTTTTCAAATAACTTAACAGGAAAAATTACTTGAAAACATTTAAAGGGTTCGGGGATTCCTATTGTATTTTAGGAAGGTTTTTAAGGCACCTAAAATACCCGTTAAATACGGTTATCCGGCAACTAACTTAATTTGGCTAAAAATTGTTTCTAACTTGACTTGAAAAATATTTAGAAATAAAGAATTTAAAATACTAACTTAGTTTTTTAGATCACTTCGTTTTGCAAAATTATTTTAATTTTTTAAGTCGATAAAACATCTACGGCATTTCCGGGGATTCGGATTTTTTCTAACTTCTAAACTAAACGACAATTAAAGCAAACAAAATAATTAAAGCAAGTAAAGAGAGAGAGGGAAAGAGACTTGGGTCCAAATCCGGGTTCTGTTCGCCTTGACCGGTTTTTGGACCCACCTGTTTTGGGTTTTCGACCCATTTTCTTTTTTTTTCGTACCTGTCCTAAACTAAACAAATAATAATGCAAAGTAATGCAGAAAAGTAAAAAACGACAAAGGCTTAAGCCCATTACAAATAAAAATACAAAAATACAAAAATAAAGGGTCTTCTAATCCCGCTTCTTTGACTTTCTTTAATTCTCATGCTAGTTCAACGTCAAAAATCTGTTCGTCCTTTATGGGTTGATTGACTCGATAAAGGAAGTTTCAAGCCTTTGTGGCTCTCTCGCAAATACAAAGGGAGTAGTTCATAGTGAACTCAGCGGAAGAGTGTTCATGCGCAAAAGAAAGAGGATATAAGATGAGAATCAATAAGAAATAATATTAATCTAAGCTAGTAATTTAATATACCTTCAAGAATCGTAAATGCGCAAAATTTAAAGCATCCATACATATTAAAATTAATAGTTCATCAAAACATATTGGTCATTATAAGAAAATAGCAAATCTAACAAATAAATTAAAAAAAAAGTGCTTTCTTTCTTTCAAATCCATATATATATGCACGGTATGACACTCGAATTCATTGACAACAAATCCACAAGTTCGAAAGGATTCCAAAGGAAACATGGTTAGTTAACTCATTGCCGAACAGACCGAAATAATAGATCATATGACCATTAATAATTCATAAATCTCAACTCTTATAATATGGAGAATCGGGCAGATTTTCGAAGCAAAGAAATCTAAACAGTTATATCCAAACTCAAACTAGTCATTTAAACATAGGCTTTACAAAGAGAAGACCATCGAACATTCAATACTAGACAACACATCTCAAATAAACAGTTTAAGACACAAAATAGAAAGGAACTGCTAAATGAGCTCATATTTTATTTAAAGAAAATTGAAATGACTCCAACATTCACGTGAGAAGCAAAGAAACCATGAAATAGTTTGCATTACATGGAGGAAATAAAAAAAAAACTGACTAGAAAACTATTAAGACAAGAGGCTTCTCATCTATTTCCGATACAACTAAGAGAACTAAAACTATTCAAGAGAAAATCACAAATATTTAAGAAAACTATTAAGACAAGAAATAAAACACTAAAACCTTAACTTTGAAACTCACTGCCCAATTTGCACGTTTAAAGTCTTCAAATTAGAGAATTGTTGTCATAACACATAAAAATAAAAAGTGAAAACTAAGCATCCACAATAGAAATTAACATAGCGCAGAGAATATACAAAACAAGTATAGATGGTCTAGAACAGGAAACTTAACAGAAGATAAAGAAGTTTGTAAGATTAACTCACACAAAACAACAAAGAAATCATACTATCGAATACTAAAATGACATGCATATCCTAAAGCTTTTAAGTCAAAATCTAACAGAAAGGGAAACAAACATCAGCTTAAGCAATAGAATGCTAAAGGGAGAGAGGATATACAGAGATCATGACTTTGAGCAACAAACAAATGTGGGATGAGTTACAGATGACTAAATTGAAGCTAACAAACAAAAAAAACAGATTCAACCCAACTCTCTCTTTACACCTTACAGATAACAGATTAACATATAACAGAGAGATAATAGACCAAAGTTCTGTACCGTTAAGGCAAAAACAACCAACAAACATATGCACCAACAGAGTGAAACTAATCTCCAAACATGGATGAAACAAATAGACAAGATCACAGTGAAGTAAGCAAAAGCTCCTGCCAAAAATTAAGCTATTACTACCCCGACAAAGTGAACACTAAAAAACTTTAAAAAGGTTATGCCTGGACAGAATCGCTTTGAGTAAAGCTACACGAACAAATAAAGACAACAAATTGACTCTCTCTTAAACTAGAGCACATGTAGACAGTCACCTTAAGCCCAGGTGTTTCAAAACATGAGAACAACCTATGTAACACTTAACAGAAAAAGGCCATGGCTATTTAGGTAAAAAGAATAAAAAAAAAAAAAAATCGAGAAAATCAAAATTCGAGCATAGATTGCACGTAGGAAACAACTTCTTATTTTGACCAATCAAACATCCATATGAGGTCCTGATTTGCAACAGTAACAAAGAAAATCGCTAGGCAGCAAAAAAAATGTGATTACATGTTGAATGACTTTCGAATAGCTAAGGAAATGTACGTATAACCTTATCACGTCGATTAACTAAAGCAAGCAGGAATAATCACATCTCCGAAGTATTAATGAAAAACGACATTCCGAAAACCAAAAAGGAAGAGAGTTACACAAAGGGAGATTTATTACCTGTTTATATGCAGCGAACAGGGGAGAGCGAGCAGGGGACGATCTTCTAACCGCAAAAGAAACACTCAAACTTTCCCGTCACGAAATCAGAGTCTATGCTAGAACTCAAAACCGCTTATTGAAGACCAACAACTATTATCCTCACAGAAGATATATTTAGTAGTCTTCCGAAAATGCTATCTCTCGACTTAATCGGAATCTCACGATATTGAAAGTTCGAAACCCCAATTCTCCTTTTTCCCAAAAAAAATCCTCTCTCATTCTGAAAAGAAAAAGAACATATATAGAGGGAGATTAGGGTTTCGGAAATGGGGGAAACAACAAGGGTAAATTCGAAAATCTCCCTCCCCTTTTGAAATTCAAAAGCTTTTCTCCCTAAAGAACAACTGGGTTGTACGGGAGATTCCTCAATTTTCAGCCAGAACCAAAAGAAGAAAGGGACGCGGGCGGCTAGGATCGGTTCTTCGTCTTCTTCCTTCGACGTGGCGTCATCTCGTCGCCCCAAGGACGATTCTCGCGTGCCTGGGGTTGTTGTTGGCGTCGTACAAGCGCAGAAAAGGGACGTTGCGAAAGGGACAAAAGATCGTCCAACGCGTCGTCTGCGCGTGAGTGTTGCTCACGCGACAAATCTTCGTCGTATTTGCTTGCTCTGTGAAAAGGACGAACGAAAAAAGGGGACTGGCTGCCGGGTTTTCTTTTCTTTGGTGAAGATGAGAAAGGGGAATTGGGTCGGGTTAAAAGAAGGGCTGAAAATTGGTTGGGCTCTCTTTTGCGGATAAAAAAAAAACTGGGCTACGATGGGAAATTAATAAAGGGCTGGGATTCTCTGGGAATTGGCTTTGCTGAAAAAAAAGAAATAAAGGGGCCCAAACTTGGTCTCTAGTTGATAAAGCTACCAATTTAGTCAATTGGCCAATGTAATTAGATTTTAAAATAAGGCGAATTAATATAATTAATTAACAAGCTTCCCAAGGTTATCGAAAATAAAATAATTAATTCAAAAATAAACTAAAGATTCAAAATATAAGCTAGAATAATTAACCAAGTATTTATATAAAACCCAGTATTACTCTTAATATCATTTTTTTTTCAATTTTTTTTTGAAAATTACTAAAATTTAATAGCTATACGAATAATTATATAAGACATATACACTAGCTAAGACAATATCCGAAGTGTCAAAACCTTATTTTAAATAACTCGCAATCTAAAATTTATTTATTACTATTATTTTATTATATATATATATATATATATATATATATATATATATATATATCTTAATTTATAAAATTAATTATTTTAAATTATTTAACTCGAGAAACTCGCTAGTTAATTATATCGGGGAGGTCAAAATTGGATGTCAACAACTGTCCCTCATTTTACTTGGATTGATGCAAGAAATTCGAGGAAAATGAAATTGACCAATCCAATTTTGACCTTTCCCATATTCATCTTTAGGAAAGAGATTTGGTACGGACTTTAGGAATTATGGCCGAACCCTGAAAATGGGTTTCCTACATATCTCAGGCTATATGAGAATTCAGGCCACTTGTAGTTCGATACGTTTGATTTAACGCACGATTTTGAAAGGAGTCAAAAGTCATTCCGATACCGAATTATGAAGATATCGAAATGCTCGAGAATAAGATTCGAGAACGAATGTTGGAATACAGCCGAGTTTTCGACATCGAGCTCGCCTACATATCCCCTAAACATAGGAATCAGGCTGTTTGTAGTTCGACTCGATCGGCTGAAAAGGAAATATATTATGCTAGATAACCTTTGGCTCTGGACAAGTGACAAAATTAAACGAGTATGAAAAAGAGGCTTGTAACCTCTTAGCCATGAATGTGGCGCGCTTCACACCCATAGTTAAGAATTTACACGGACATAATTTCCAAAACTCTTGGTACATCATCACTCCGATTGGAAACTTGCCTCCGGTAGACCAAAATTCCGGGTGCAAAACTGAAACTGACAAAACGAAGAAAAACCCACATGCCTTAAGATAGGGGTGTGATTTGATTGTGGTGGAAGTCGCTCCTCTGCTCGCGTCCTAAGAGTTTGACACTCCTCTTTGGACTATGTCCCAGTTCGCTGCTAAGAAAAAGTTCCACGTTGTGCTGCATCCTTTTTGATGTCGTCCGCACCTGTGGTAAGTTTTGGAGAATTCATCCTTTCGGATGCTCTCGACAAAGACCGAGATAAAACTCGTCAGCATAAAAATGCAATTTAAATAGGAGACAGTGTCTTTTACCGTGTCGACACTTAGTTGTTCTCCTTCTTCATTTGACGTCACCCGGATCGGTTTGACGTAAAGCAAATAAAGCTTATGTCTTGTGTTTGCAATATAATCTTCAATGTACTCTTCATTTGATGTCGAGATAAATAAAACTGATGTAGTGTCGATATTTTCTCTTGGTGTCGTCTTCGATGCTCTTCTTGATGTTTACTTTTAACATAAATAAAAGGAATGCAGTTGATGCCGGTGGGTGAATATTTCTCTTGAGATGCATGATTTTACTCTGGTAGTGCATGATTACTTGCGGGGTATGAATACTTTCCGCGATGCGCAAATTTTGTTAGGGATGAAATCTTCTCGCGATGCATAAATTCCGCAAGGTATGAAATCATCTTGGATATATAAACTTTTGGGAGGGATGAAATCTTCTCGCGATGTATAAATTCAGCAAGGTATGAAATCTTTTTGCGATGTATAAAATTTGCGAGGAAGGAAATCTTCTCGCGATGTATAAATCTTCTCGTGATGTATAAAATTTGCGAGGGATGAAATCTTCTCGCGATGCATAAATTCCGCAAGGTATGAAATCTTTTTGCAATGTAAAAAATTTCTGCGAGGGATGAAATCTTCTCGCGATGCATAAATTCCGCAAGGTATGAAATCTTCTTGCGACGTATAAAATTTTGCGAGGAATGAAATCTTCTCGCGATGCATAAATTCCGCAAGGTAAAATCTTCTTTCGATGATTATGTATTAACTCGCGATGCATGATCTTCTGCGATGCATGAATATTGACTCGCGATGCATGTTCTTCCGCGATGCATGAATATTGACTCGCGATGCATGTTCTTCCGCGATGCATGAATATTGACTCGCGATGCATGGTCTTCCGCGATGCATGATTATTAACTCGCGATGCATGGTCTTCCGCGATGCATGATTATTAACTCGCGATGCATGGTCTTCCGCGATGCATGATTATTAACTCGCGATGCATGGTCTTCCGCGATGCATGATCTTCCGCGAGCATGAGTATTGACTCGCGATGCATGATCTTTCGCGATGCATGAATATTAACTCGCGATGCATGATCTTCCGCGATGCATGAGTATTGACTCGTGATGCATGATCTTTCGCGATGCATGAATATTGACTCGCGATGCATGATCTTCCGCGATGCATGATTCCTCTTGTGATTAAATCTTGATGTCATCCTTGGTACTGAATGAAGATAGTGCTTAGATCGAGCAACGTAGAGATCTTCTGAGTGCCTTCTGGATAATCATGTCGTCTTAATTGACGATAATGGTAAAATGACTTCCGGATAGTATATCGTCTTGATCGGAAATAATATAAATGACCCCTCTGGGTAATGTATAATATCATATCTGACATTATGATGCAAATGACGTCTTTTACGGCAACCGTAAACTCTTCCTCGCTTGATTCACCTTCAAATCTAGCTTGACGTTGCTTATAAACTTCATGTTGTTGGGAATTGACTAAAATAAACAAATCATATTCCCAAGCCTTCGACGTTATCAATATAACATGGTTCCTGCAATCCAGGAAAACTATTATTTTTGGGAGAGTTTTCTCCTCCCTTGACTTCTCCATATTTATCGATCGGAGGAATCTGCTGATATCAAAGCAAAGATATAAACCTACATCCGCAGAAAAATTGTTAGTTTTAAAAACGAACTGATCTGTGTCGATTATTCAATCGTCCGCTCCTCGTCCTGCTATCTCTGGTTGTTTTCCAGATCTCCCGACTCTTGATAGACAAGACAGAATATTTATGCCAAAACAAATGAAACATAAAAGGAAATATTTTAGAAAAATAAATTTTTGAGAAGTCATATTTTGAAAAGGGGCACTGCCAAATGTCATATCACGTCAGGCTTATCGAACTTCTCTGAGCTTGATGATTGGGAGGTATATCTGATTACGCGATGGGGAGTATTCAGAGTCACTCTAGACTGTCGATAAACCCATGCTGAAATTTTGAGGTCATCCTCAAAATTTCTGTCCCAGTTACAAGTTTTGTTTATCTACGAATGTCGGTAAGTAAATCCGTGGAATTTTCGAGATTCTCTCGAAAATTCTGTCCCAGTTGCAAATCTCGAAATAGCTTCAGTCTCGACTTGCTGAGGAAAAAATCTTTTCTTGGAAATTTTTGAGTCCCTCTCAAAAATTCTGTCCCAGTTTCTATTGTAAAGAGGAATAGAAATCTTACGGGAGATATGACCGAACCCTTGTGGCGCCTACGTATCCCGTTGAGGCAGGAATCAGGTCGAACGTAGTTCCCCCTCAAAGGCTGACTAAGATAAGAAAATTACAAAGGAAACCGACCGAGGCCGACAGAGGCCGCCTACGTATCTCATTCTTGAGAATTCAGGTCGAACGTAGTTCAGATACAAGGAAATATTTAAAAGGGGATAAAGGGGTGACCGAGGCCGACATAGGCCGCCTACGTATCTCATTCTTGAGAATTCAGGTCAGACGTAGTTCATTGCAGGAGGGATAAAATTTTAGACAAAACAAATACAAGCAGAACAGAATGCATACAAGGAAATGACAGAAATACAAACTAAGCTTTACACGTAGTATCTCTTGACAGCATCTGAGTTGATCGGTTTCGGCCATGTGGTGCCATCCATCTCTGACAGGACCAAAGCGCCTCCAGATAATACTTTACGAACCACATAGGGTCCTTGCCAATTTGGTGCGAATTTTCCTTTATACTCGTCTTGATGAGGAAAAATGCGCTTAAGGACCCATTGACCGATTTCGAAAATTCTGGCTCTGACTCTCTTGTGGAAAGACGAATCATTCTCTGTCGATATAGTTGACCATGACAAACGGCAACCATTCTCTTTTCATCGATCAGAGTTAACTGGTCAATTCTCTTGCTAACCCATTCAGCATTACTTAGCTCAGCTTCTTGGATAATTCTCAAGGATGGTATCTCAACTTCGGCAGGTATGACTGCTTCTGTTCCATACACTAGCAAGTATGGAGTAGCTCCAGTCGACGTTCTGACAGTCGTTCGGTAACCCAACAAAGCATATGGCAACATCTCATGCCAACCTCGATGATTGTCAATCATTTTTCTCAAAATCTTCTTGATGTTCTTGTTGGCAGCCTCTACAGCTCCATTCATTTGCGGACGATAAGCGGTTGAGTTTCGGTGAGTAATCTTAAACTGCTCACATATCTCTCTCATCAGGTGACTATTGATATTTGCACCGTTATCTGTAATGATGGATTCTGGCACTCCAAATCTGCATATTAGATTGTTGCGAACAAAATCAGCTACAACTTTCTTGGTGACCGACTTGTACGAAGTTGCTTCCACCCACTTAGTGAAATAATCAATGGCAACCAAAATAAATCTGTGTCCATTAGAAGCGGCAGGCTCTATCGGACCGATGACATCCATACCCCAAGCTACGAATGGCCAGGGTGAACTCATAGCATTAAGTTCGTGAGGCGGCACTCGGATCAAATCACCGTGCACTTGACATTTATGACATTTCTGCACGAACTTACAACAATCATTTTCCATAGTCATCCAGAAATAACCGGCTCGAAGGATCTTCCTTGCCAAAGTGAGCCCATTCATGTGTGTCCCACAAACTCCGGCATGTATCTGTTCAACAAGCTTCGCAGCTTCAACAGCGTCGACACATCTTAGAAGACTCAAATCTGGAGTTCTCTTATAAAGGACTTCTCCACTTAAAAAGAAATTGAGAGCCATGCGGCGTATCGACTTCCTTTGGTTGGATGCAGCATCTTCTGGATAAATACCAGACTCCAATATTTCTTTATATCGAAATACCATGGTAAACCGTCAGGTTCTGCCTCAACATGTGAACAATGAACTGGATGTTCTCTCAACTCTATATCCAGTGATCAATATAGTCAGTATCCGGATGTTTAATCATTGAAGCGATGGTGGCAAGAGCATCGGCCAACTCATTTTGTATCCTGGGAGTATGTCTAAACTCGATCTTACGAAATCTCTTGCATAACTTCTGTACATACTGTACGTAAGGTATGATCTTCGGGTTTTTCACAGCCCATTCTCCTTGAACTTGATGAATCAACAAGTCTGAATCTCCAATGACGAGCAACTCGTAGACATTCATGTCGATGGCCATTTTCAAACCAAGAACACAAGCTTCATATTCGGCCATGTTGTTCGTGCAATTAAATCGGAGCTTAGCTGCCATGGGATAGTGTTGACCAGATTCTGACACTAGAACCGCCCCAATACCTTTCCCTTGATGATTTGCCGCTCCATCAAAAAATAATCTCCACCCAGGATATGCTTCAGAAATATCTTCACCCACAAATGACACTTCTTCATCGTGAAAATAAGTCTTAAGCGGCTCATACACTTCATCAACAGGATTTTCTGCAAGATGATCAGCCAAGGCCTGTGCTTTTATTGCCTTCTGGGTCACATACACAATATCAAATTCACTCAACAACATTTGCCACTTTGCTAACTTTCCTGTTGGCATCGCCTTTTGGAAAATATACTTCAACGGATCCATTCTGGAAATAAGATATGTGGTATAAGAAGACAAGTAATGCCTCAATTTCTGAGCAAGCCAAGTCAAAGCACAACATGTTCTCTCCAACAGAGTGTAACGAGACTCATATGGGGTAAACTTTTTGCTTATGTAATAGATAGCTCTTTCCTTCTTCCCTGTCTCGTCGTGTTGACCGAGCACGCATCCGAATGCACTATCTGATACGGACAAATATAGCAACAAAGGACTCCCTTCTCGCGGAGGGACCAATACTGGCGGATTTGACAAATAGCTCTTGATAGCATCAAAAGCAGTCTGACACTCTCCAGTCCACTTCGTTGGAGCGTCTTTCTTAAACAACTTGAAGATAGGCTCACACACCACGGTTGATTGAGCTATGAATCGACTAATGTAGTTCAACCTCCCTAAGAAACTCATCACCTCTTTTCTCGTTTTCGGCGGAGGTAACTCTTGAATTGCTTTAATCTTAGAAGGATCGAGTTCGATACCCCTTCTGCTGACTATAAACCCCAACAACTTGCCGGCTGGCACCCCAAAAGCACATTTGGCGGGATTTAACTTCAAGTTGTAACGACGCAAACGATCAAAGAACTTCTTCAAATGCATCAAGTGGTCCGAACTCTCGCGGGACTTGATTATGACGTCATCCACATATACTTCAATCTCCTTATGAATCATGTCATGAAATATGGTAGTCATAGCCCTCATATAGGTAGCACCAGCATTCTTGAGGCCAAATGGCATCACTCTGTAGTGATATACCCCCCACGGTGTAATAAAAGCTGTCTTTTCTGCATCTTCCTCATTCATCAAAATCTGATGATAACCTGCATAACAATCCACAAATGACTGCATTTCATGCCTAGCACAGTTATCGATCAAAATATGAATATTTGGCAACGGCAAGTTATCCTTAGGGCTAGCTTTGTTGAGATCTCTGTAGTCGACACAAATTCTGATTTTCCCGTCTTTTTTGGCGACCGGAACAACATTCGCCAACCATGTTGGGTATTGAGTCACTTCTACTAGCGAGACTCAATCTGCTTGGTGATCTCTTCTTTAATCTTTAAACTCAACTCAGGCTTGAACTTCCGAGTTTTTTGCTTCACCGGCTCAAACCCTGGATTAATCGGTAATTTGTGAGACACCACATCGGTACTCAACCCTTGCATGTCATGACTTCCCAAACGAACACATCAATGTATCATCAAGCAAGTGAATCAGTCCTTTCCTTTGATCCTCACTCAAGTGAATACTGATTTTAACCTCTTTGACACATCTTGGTTGCCCAGGTTTACCGTTTCAGTTTCTTCTAAATTTGGTTTATACTGATTTTCAAACTGACGAAATTCCTTGGCAACATACTCTGGTTCCTCACTTTCCTCTCCGTAATCATCAACCTCATCATCACCTGCCTCATTTTGTTCATTCAGCTCGTGACATGACATGACATTGGCAGGTTTAAAATTTACCTTACTGAAACCATAAATAAACGAAGTTAGAAAATCAAAGCATGACAGATGATTAAATAAATTGGATTAAAAAATAAAAGAGGCTTTCATAAAAATTGAAAAACAATGCAAACTTTGGCCATGGCAGAGCCATATTGCCTTTTTGAACATCACGACGGGAATTTAAAAGTTCAAATAGTTAAAACACAAAATGGCGGGTCTCGGGCCTCTTCCGGACTACCACCGATTAAAACATGCATAAAATGATGCCCTTCTACCAAGGAGTTTGGGAGACCAGGATGGGCGTGGAGGTCCAGTTCTGCAACGTCTCTCCGGGCTCAGCATCACGGAATCCTGTCAGCTCGACCTCTTCTTCAATAATAGCATCTATCTCTTCAAAAAGGCCACAGATTCCTTCCCTAAAGTCTTCAGGCTCGGCATACTCTCAGATCGGAAAGGATTGATACAGATGCGGGATCGGCTTGTCCAACTTGATCTTTTTCTTCTTCATCTTCATATCGTCATCTGTGGGGTGTACCCTAAACCATATCTGCAAATTTGTGAAATTTATGCACAATGTGAACAGCTTTGAAATTATTACTGGGCTTAGATGTTGTCAATTGGGGCAAAATATGATCATGTACATAGGTGGATGTGTCGTATCCGAACCTAAGCAATGTTCATTGAGGAAAATAACTTAATTTTCTCCTGTGAAGCATATTTGTGCGGAATGGATTGAGTTCCGATTAAACTTGACAGGTAACGGGTGTAAATTGAAAATGATTCATAAGTAGTGTTAATGGAGTCGAGTATTACCAAGTTATGAGGTCTTCTGCATCAATTTATGCCGAATTTCCTGTTGGTTAATGCAACATACTGCCTATGGTGAGGCACCGAGGGGCTGGCGTGGCTGGGGTTCCGAAGTTGATCGATATGATGCTTTCTTTTGGTGATTAGTTTAAGAAATAAAGTTGTGTGTTTGCTATGAGCGGTAGGAATTTGGCATGACGGTAAGCGCTTGATCGGTTGGTCCTAACAGCTCACATATAGTCTCCGAACGTATTTCTACAATGAACAGCTATACTTGATACTCCACAAACCTGCTTCTTTGCCGCACGCCTTCATTTGATCCATATAAGTTCTTTTTGAAGTTGTAAATAGTGGCTTCCTTCGTGGGTTATGGTTTGTCAAGAATTTCTGTTGTTCTGTATTTTTTTTTTCGAGTATGTGGTTGTGCAATTGAAAATTGGCGGAAAAATGAAGAAATCGAGGTTTTGTGAAGCGGGAATTCGTGATCGTATTGATATGCATGAACAGATTGAAAGTATCAGTTTTTCCTTCGAAAGAGTATAATTATTGGGCCTATTATTGATAGATTTCAATGTTGTTGAAAGAGAGTGAGTAAACTTGATGATATGGAATATATCAGCGAAAGAACGTAAATTGGTTTCATATTGAAGGAATCACATCTATAGTTTTAGTTCATATATTAGCAATATGAACTTTGTCTATGTGAGTTTCGCATGGAATAGCTGGTCCAAGCCACAATTAAGAAGAGAGGTTGTATAGACTGTCCTCAAGGTGAGAATTATTTAGAATGATTTTTCTTAAAATGAGTGCAATGGGCCCAAGCAATTCATATAGCAAACTCCAACTGAATTTGGAAATTGAGGGAATGATTTTGCACTGAAGCAAGACTTGGCTTATATTAATATTTCAAGTTATCATGGATCTTTACTTACATAGCTTCCAAAAGATCCTTGGAGTGATTTCTGTTAATTCACTAGGATGAACCAATTGTCTATCTGATTAAAGGACTCTGTTAATCTGTTACTCCTGAAAATGATTTGAAAGAGAGTAACATGCATGGTGAATTCATTGTATCAATAGACAAATATCACTCGATTTACCATTCATCACCGATGACCTGGTATTCTTTGTATCTCTTCAGTCCATTTTTCTTTTATCCAATCGCAACTGAAGATGAACGAAGCACGTCGAATGTTGAATGTACTAGTAAAAGTTACTACTTACTATCATGTTGTTTAGAATTGCCATTGTCCTACATAGTGGTTTTGGTTTAAGACACTTTCTTTTCCCTTCTTCTTTTCTTCCTGTCTAATCTAATATCTGGCTTGGAGAACATTACAAATTGCAATTATTTATTGCAGCTCTGTGCTTGGCAGATCTTGATTGATTGATTATGTCAACCATTATGATTTCATGCATCCGAATTAACAGAGTATGTGGTGCCAGAAATTTGCTCCTCAAAAGGAGTCATTGTGCTTCCTAGCATCTTGATGACAGGGCATTGGCTTGATGTTTCTATATGTCTGCCATCATTATATTATAAAATCAAAGGTGTAGACTTTTCAGTCTATGTTATCTTTAGTGAACAACTAGATTGAAAAGATTTGCGCATGTGTTTGGTTTTTAAAAGATGGTGCAACAAAGACATGGTTTGAAGAAAGGATTAAACATGTCTCCCAATATAAGCATAGTGCTTTACATAGCCCTATACTTAGAACAGAAATGCTGCGTATTTTAAAATTTCAAGAAACCTAAAATATCACTTGCTGTTTTTTTCAAAAAAATGGTTGCAACAGAAGATTAAAAATGTGTTCTCAATATTAGTTAGACCTTTAATTAGCCAACTTAAAACAAAAAAATTCTGCCATTTTAAAAATTCAAAAACCGAAAATATCTCAACTAATTTTTAACAAGATTCTTAATCTCTCAACTAAACTGCTTTAATTTTACTGGTATACAGCAGTTGTCAGTCCTTTTACTGTTACCAAACCTGACACTCAATATATAATCTGACAACTGATGATTAACACCTTCATCACATACTATGATCGCTTGCCACTTGTGGTAGATGTCAACTGAGATTTTTCAATCAGCTTCCGTGGGATAAAGAAGGTTCGGTTGTATAAGCATTGGATTACCGTGATACTTTGTGCTTTTCGATAGTTCTGGTACGGTCAGCCAACAAATTGGCTCGTTCTCATCTTCTCAAACAACTTGTAAACCTAATTATATCAGCAGTTATCTTTCCTAGCTTTCCTAATCTTGTTTGTGAGATTTAAGGATGGTTTGGAGCATTGTGGATGAAATGAGTATAGGAATTCCACTTTCATGAAGCGGTTGTACCCTCTCTCTATCTTTCTAAGTCCCCATGGACTTAAGAATTATATTAAGAAATGTAAAAACTAGGATGGTCCCGACCGGCCAGGCAAATCGGGCCAATACTTGTCCTTTATTTCTTCTAGATGTTTTTGCTAAAAAATGCATTCATCCCTTAATTGATCAACGTATGCGTCGCTACAAAAGAGTTCCAAATGCACCGATTGTAGGTGCCACACTACTATGATGAAGGTGAACTAATAGGACGAAGAGTAGCCTTTGCACTTGGAAATCAATGCAGAGTTACTTTAGAACCGAACATTATGGGAGCATATATAGCGTAAACAACTGTATAGATTTGGCTTGTGTGTTGTCGTTCACTTACTTGGCTCTACTCTAAGTTGAGACTTGTATGTCAGGAGGGTAAGTCTAAAATTAGAAAGGGACATGATTTTCTATTGCAGACGGACAAACAATTCTTATTTATACTTCTTATCAATTTGCATGCATAAGAGAGGATTTACTATTTATTAACAAACTCCAGAAGACATCAAAGCTTCATTTGTATGATTTTGGAATTTTGCTTCTGGAATTGTGTCTTTTGGCTTTTCGCTAAGTGTGTGGGTTCAGTATTGGCACTGTATATGGGTTAGGGGAACTGGTTCTGCTTTTTTTTTCTTTTTTTTGGTACTATGAAATTTTGTTAGCGGGAGCTCTTTTCACCAACTTTGGCTACCTACATCTGCCTTTTGGATAGAAATTCATTTCTGCAGTTGCTTGGCTAATCTTGGCTTCCACCTACTCAAAAGTTACATCCCGAATTATCATCTTGACCGAACTACATTACATTTCTCTTGTTCTGGAGTTGCTTTTTGTTCCTCCTTGCCCAATGTAGTATAGGCTACAGTTTGTTGCTTTCTTACTTAGTTTGTGTGCTATTTACATAAGCATGTGTTCTTACCAGTCCAGCTTCTCTGTCCACCCCATAGCAGTTCTGCTTATACCTTGCTGCTGAGTATACTGACAGATGATAGATGAAGTTGCACATCTAATGAACAAATGTGTATATCTTCATCTTCATTTCACCTAATTGAATGCTGAGCTACATGTCATACCCATTAATCAGCCTCTCTCGTTGTATAACCTCTTGTATCAAATAATAGGACAGAAGGCCACCTTGAGTTTTGCTAACCATTTTCCTCCATTCTCCAGCTTGTTTAAATCTTCCTTATGGAGCATTTCCCAAAGTTCTGTTGGTATTCATTAGATAATCCAAGTACCCTCCATGATGATTTCTTGGAATTACCATGATGCTCTCTAATGGTACCATCCGAGATTGCTTTCCTTCTCATAAGATGTGTATTATTGTATCCATAGTTTTCTTTCTTGCATAGATTCAATAATGCTTCAAGATGGCAGCTTTGTTCAACAGTAGCAGTATATCAGTATATTTAATCCTCTAGCTGATTTGGGCAATCATAGTTTATCCAAGGTCACCAAAGCCTTCTTTGTAATTTTTGTCGCCCCAGTTCCATAGGAATCTCTACAGACAGTCCTCGAACAGAATGAATATTCTTCTCAGGCCAGAATGAAATTTGGGACAAAGTTTGTATGTAATTAGATCTCTTAACGTTTAATTAACTGCAACCTGCGTGCATAAAGAAGTCGAAATATTGCAATTCCAATGGTATCCTCCCTAGCATCTTATTCAATACAGGGATGACACCTGTCTATGCCAGATAATCTTTTACAGCTCAAAGAACACCTAGATACCTGAGAGGCGTACCGGAACTGTTGAAAAAACAATTATGCTACTTTTGCGTCATTTTTTAACCTGAAAAAACTACATTCCCAAGATTCCCAACAGCCGAAATGTCTGGTGATTGTTTGTGTACGAAGACTCCATTAACAGACAATTGTCAAGTTAGATATTACTTCGTACTTTTCCGGGGTTTTGAGTTTGGTCTACCAATCCATGTTAGGTGGTTTGATTCAAGCACTTTGAACTTGTAGTGGAGTTGTGGTTACTACCTTTTTTAGCTACTTATTAGAAAGGTAAAGTTAAAAAGCCACAAGCATTTGTACATTTCATCAATCTCCTAAAATCCTCTTCTTGTTTTATTTCCACTTTTCTCAGGTTTGGATCGAATGAAGAAATTGGGATTTCCCAGGCAACTAAACACGGTGGAGCTGGCCTTTTGACATCTAATCAGTTTACTCAGTTGATTGGTGCCAATAAACAGATTGTGGGTTGATGGCTTTAGGGAATTAATCTTATCTAAAGGCAAGTGTTGGAATACGTCCTCAATGGCTGGGAACATCACATTTCATGATGCTTGGTTACATATCTTTCTTTTTCTTTTGTTAGGTTTAACTTTATATTGCCCTTCATAAGCATATGTAATGTTTGGGCAATAGGCAGTATATAGTTGAACTTGTATAATCAGGGTTAGTCATTGGGATTTTATATCATACATAATGTCTTAGCATATGAATTTACTGAATGACTAGTTTCCAGTGTAAATCATATGTTTAGTAGAATGACATACCTTTGGGGTACTATGGGTTGGACTTTTCTTTATTTTTGTTACATAAGCACCATGATATTTACATACATGGAATATGTAACCAGTCTTGCCATAACTTCCCCAAATTTCGTCGTTGGCATGAAGGTTCGCATATTGATACCACACTTTACTTCTGTAGACATGGTCTTTACTATGTGAAAATAATACGTGAGTACATAAGAATCATAGATTGATAAGTTAAATCACCATATTTTACTCACCTATATAAAGTTTAGTAAATACTCAAACTAGATAGGTTAAGAGGTTTTGCAATATATGTGATTTTGTTTCAAAAATATATCTGAGTCGTGCTGGGATCAAGATGCGGGTCAGGATTCGAGGTGGGAGTTGGATCCTGGGGCGAGGTTGAGATTCAGGTCTCAGGTCAGAGTTGGATCCTTGAGTTGGGGTTAGGAGCGGAGGTTGAGATTCAGGTCTCAGGTCAGAGTTGGATCCTTGAGTTGGGTTAGGAGGCGAGTTGAGATTCAGGTCTCAGGTCAGAGTTGGATCCTTGAGTTGGGGTTAGGAGGCGGTTGGATTCAGGTCTCAGGTCAGAGTTAGATCCTTGAGTTGGCGGTAGGAGCCGGATCCTAGGTCGGAGTCAGGTCTAGGTCGTCGTTTTGGTCAAAAGTCCGGTCCATTTTGGGGTCAAGAGTCGGGACATTGACGTGGTCAGAATTTTTCTTGAAGGTCACAATTTTTTTATTTTAAATGAACGTGCCAATTTTTGTTTAAGTCAAACTACGTCATATTAGGTAATTTTTTCGTTTGAATGAATGCTCCAAATATTTTAGAGTAATTTTTTTTTAAAAAGTTTTCCCGCTTCAGGCAACGGCAGTAATAAAACAGATGACATCTCAATATAGAATCCAACGAACTTTTATTCAAATTTCACCATTTTCATTTTCGATTTTGGTAAATTTGGAGAATAACATTTACCTACATACACTAATTTTCTAACGAATTGTGCCCACTCTTGACACCCTCAACACACATTATAGATCCGCCCTCGAGTCAAGTCAGTGGAAGGCCTGTTTTCGGGTAGTGAAATGCAAAGAAAGTTTTGAAATATCTTTTCGTTTACTTTCACATTGAAAAGTCATTTCTCCTCAAAATAGAAACAAGAAATTGAAAAATTACTTTGAAACAATCATCTAATTCAATCACATATGAGAAATATTATATGTAGATTGGCAAGATTTGTTGCATTTTTTATTTGAATATTCGAGCGAAAAGTAAACAAAGGTCATATACTACCAAAAAAGATGACTTGACTTTTCTAGTGGTGGCAAAAGGACAGGTTAGTTTGGGTTTGAGCTTAGTCGAAACGAATCCAATAAAAATGGATCACAATTCAACCCGTCCATTTTCCTGAATCAAATACGGTGGATAACAATATTAAAATAACAATTGACCCTTTTTTGTAGAAAATCATTAATACGGGCAGGTTAAACCAACATCTGGGTTATTCTCATGCGAACATACCCTTGTAAGACATTGGTGAAGCGAACCAAACACAAGGTATATAAAAAGTAAACATACTGCCACCTATACAGATCTTAGTATTGAAGACAGAAATAAACAGCAATATATATACCTGTGAAAAGATAAGAGAGCAGAAGCGAGTTCTGGGCTGCCTGAGTCTAAACCTGGTGAAACAATTTCCCGGTTGATGAGACGATCGAAACCCCACAAACTTATATCAGATCTTTAATGTGAGGATGTATATGTAGCGGCGCTTTGCTTATGCTTCTTCACTGCCACTTTGAATTGCCATATTTGAGTATATTGAACTTTGCAAAGAGGACAGGTTGCATTTATATACAACCACTTGTCTATGCAGGCTGCGTGAAAATGGTGATGACATGGGGCTCACGCAGCTCGATTCCATCTTACATAGGAACAAAGCAATGCAACATTCCTGCAAACGAAATAACAGATTTAACTACCAAGACTTGGAAAGTTTGTGATACTTTATGAAAAGTTCCCGGTTCAGAAAAAGACGAATGTTTCATAAAACATACAGCATTTCTGGTGGAAGAACATGCTCAGTAGGTGAATTCGTGTCACATTCAACCATTACTCCTCCAATGATTCTTGGATATCACCACTTCTTTCTCAAAGTTGCCTAGTCTCTTAACTTGTACTTAGGCAGTTCTTTCAACATCTTCCTTAGTTGCACCTTCCTGTTTCAAAGGGATAAGTAAATAAGAGAAGAAATACAGAGAAACTACCAGCTGAAAGAGAGATCCATGCAAGAAGCAGCGGTTTCATCCTATTTTTAAGTGATCTCATTAGACTAGATTCTCAAGAGGATAAGATCAGTCGAGTGGTATCAGTTGAGATGAAATTGCACATGTTTGTGGATTGAACGAGATTCAAGTTGGGGATCAATGACAGGACATCAATCAAATCTTGGGGAATTCAGGCAAGAGCTGAAATTCCAGTTGCATTATTTGTACAAGGGTGCAGAAATACGTACTACAACTTTTTATATTACTTCGACTCTTATAAGAAAAATAATGCACATCAATATCTCCTTTCAATAATGAAGATCTTTTCTTAAAAGGTCTAACAAAAGGCTGCGCAAGAAAAATCCCCAACAATGCTGATTACACATCTACCTCCTTCCGTTTTATGTTTTCTGAAACAAACCGGATGTATAAAATAAACCCAAACAAATGTAGAATCTTACACATTTGCAACAGCTATTTGAACCATATTGACGAAAACCAATACGCTGTGCACATTGAAAGCCTTTTTTTTTCATTTGTTTATGTATAACAAAGGTCTAACTCAGACAACAATCAAAAAGAACAGCTGCCTCCAAAGCATAAACAATGTGTTGTGCTGGAATCTGTTTTTTTTTTTTTATGAACATTACACAGAGTATTCATTGATATTTTTCTAAATATTCTCAAGCTAACATTATCTAATAAACGCAGGAATCTCCTAAAAGCTATTATCGAAGATTTTTTCCTTCCCATTACCACAATATCTATAAGGTTACAACAACAACACACCCAGTGCAGGAGGGTAGTATGTAAGCAGATCTTACCCCTACCTTGTGAGGTAGAGATGTTGTCTCCAATAGACCCTCCGCTCAAGGAAAAGCATATCAAGCAGTTCGGGAAAGAAATACAGAAGTGAAGACAGATATTTATAAGTTTGACTTACTTGCAAAAGGAATGTCGTCGTTGT
>CM040622.1:93458857-93496868 GCA_022817965.1 Solanum lycopersicoides
TATCTAGCGATCCCTTAACGAGCGACCGCGAACAGGCTCAATAATTCCTTGGGAATCTTTTCCCAATCCGAAACCTGGCTCGAAACCATTCTGCAGCATCACAGTGCTATCATCTTATACACGCAGGCAATGAGGCTGTGGGGCCAAATCCTCACAGTGGCATTTACCAGCTCCACTGTGTAAAAATCGGTACCCCGAGACACTTCCAATAATCGGCGCCTGTCTACCAGAGCGATTCCTTCACCATGAATAACCAACTCTTCATTTCTCCAAACGAGCTTCATCATCTGATGCAAAGTAGAAGGCACAACTCCAGCCATAATGAATGAAAGCCTTCCCAGAAGAAGGTTGTAACTTGTCATCAAATCTAAGACTTGGAACTGTGTGCTGAACTCTGCCGGACCCACTTGGATGCCAGAGAATCATGACAAATGATAGAAGTGACGAAAGGTTTAAACAGATTTACCTGATCTGTCACTGCATATAAGATCGCAATAATACATGGGAGACAGCAGCAAACAGCAATTCCAATGACACAAGCCACAGCAACACATATAACAACAAAAAACACATCAAACGCCAGAAATGTGATACAAAGCCTGCAAAAGATACCATTTAAATTAACATAAAGTAGAAGTAGAAGTATAAGAAAATGAAGCAGACCGAGAGCCTAGTTTTGAGATAAACCAGTAAAGTTGAGGCGCATCACGGGGCATAGTCTGGCCACCAGCAGATACCCAGTAGAACCCGATTATCCACCAAATGAAAGAAAACATGGTGTTTGCAGACTCCAGATGCTTGGCAACACTGAAACAATAAATCAAGAATCAGTGGTACATTATTAGGCACAAATATGCAGTTCTATTCTTCTCGAAACATTTTTTTTAGAAAAAAAAACTAGGTTCCGACCATTTAGTCATGCATCGGGAACAACCTTCATTTTTCACAGTTGGCATCAGTTTGAATATCCCCACTAGTGGGATTGCACTTGGTATGTTGTTGTTTGGCATCAATTTGAATAACTTTGGGATTCATGTTCAACTATCCAAGTTCAGCAGCCTACTGGACATTAGTTCTCAAATAGGCCAGTAAAACTAGAGCATCAGTAACACGGGTGTCCATTTCAGCAACCGAAGAAGTTTTGAAGTAAGTTTACTTTTGAGTTACACTATAGTGATAAGGATTGTCACGTAGCACCAAATGAGTTTATATATGTTACAGACATAATTAAACAAATAAAACTGTATTTTTTTTATAACAAGCTAATCTTTTAGATGAGCACACACTTTAACATGGTACCAAACATCGCAGGCAGAGATCCTCAGTTTGACTCTCATCGCCACTTGTTATATAAAAAGAATTTCCACATGCTTGACCATGAAAAACAACCAGGCTTACATGTGAAGGGTGTGTTTAGTAAATAATTAAAAGAATAAAAATGTTCTCTCTTTAACACCCTAAGCCTTAAGATAATATGATCAAACACTTTTAACAATGCGAAATTAAGAAAAAAAAACTAACACCAAATTAATTTGAACACATTAAAATACATAGCCTTAGCTAATATAATATCACTGTATAGTTGATTAGCCAAATCAACTCATGATTTATGCATAATCTATAGTCTGAGATATTGATCAGAACCTACACTTTCCTGTTTAGGTAAAATGTCTCCCATTAGCAAAGTCTCTAGAAGTAAAGCTTCCCCTGCCTTCACTATTCCAATAGGAAAGGTGCCTGTAAGATTGTTTCTCAAAATGGAGCCTCTAGTGCCTCTCCAACCAAATAGGCCAATAATGACGCAGCAGATTTATGCAGTGATTACCAATAATAAAGCAATATTTGTAAAAGAAACAAGCAAGCTATCTAAGAAAGACATCTGCAGTCATCAGAAAACCACAATCCAGATGTCATTTTTCTGCACTACTCTGGCTATCCTAATTTCTAGTAAAATGATAATCTCATCATCCTATATTGACAAAAACACGGAGCAGAGTAAACCAATTGATGCTTTTGTCTGCATACACAGTTTTTCAGCTGGCTGTTATGTTAGCTGCAGCGCGCCTTCCGAAATTCTCTGAGCTTGGAAAGATTTTTCAGTATTTTCTTATGATGACGTGGTCAGAGTTCTGAAACTTCCTTCCTTTATATAAGGAATTATCCTGGTTGGTCGAAGCTAGAAGACAGCTGGACAAACTTTTATTTCGCATAGGGGAAGTAAGATTCACATAGAGACAGCTGCTATCTGGAAATATCTTTCTACGTTAGCTAGCAGGGGTAGGCTTTCCTATAGTAGTTCTGCGGCAGCCTCTAAATGGCCATCCCAAAAGATTCCAAGCCCTTCCAAAGCCGCAGAATTTTAGGTTTATGGGTTATGAATTTTAAGACAGGACAATGACCTCAATCTAATGTATAACAATCCCAAACTAACAAACAAATACCGATATTTAATCTATTTTAAAAAACGACAAACTAAATATGACCAACTACTTACACTATATAAATGTAAGTATTATCATTTTAATTGCACTCAACAGTTGTCATATCTTGAAAACGATAAATAAACGTTGGCACCGTAATACAACAATTTGCTTTTTTTGGTTCATTATCAATGTTATGTTGTTGTTTTTCTCCAAAAAACTGCACATAGAAAGAAAAGAAAAAGACCTACGAGAAACTCGGAGAGAGTACTGAATATTCTCTTTTAGAAAGAGAGCATATATAGCAAGAAAGCAACTACAAATGACGCACAGGTACCAAGTTTAGGACCCACATATCCTAGGGGAAACAAAAGCTTTGCAGTCCGCCGATACCACTCCACTTGTTTTTGTATGTTGTTTCACGTGATAAAAACCTAAGTTGCTCAGACTCCTAAGCATGTCAATACGATGTGGGTGTGAGATCCATACTCGATCTGGACAGCGGATTTTGGATACTTTGACCAGATTCGAGGGGGAACATTAGACAGATTCAATGATTTCTGTAATAAAAACAGAAGCTACAGTGAAATTGAAAGAAAGGGAATACCTTGTATATAAATAAATTTCTACTGCCACTCTCTTTCCTTTTATCTCCTTCCGAGATTCTCCTCTTGATCATTATTTTCTCCTCGAGTTCTCCTAACAATATCTCATAATGTAGGTTTTATAACTGTATTTTTAGACGAATCCCGCACCCATATCCACACATTGATCCGTATCCCCCAATCTTAAAATTTAGGTTATAGAGTATCTAACCTCTAGATCCACACCCGTATCATACACCCGCACCCAAGTCGGAGCAACTTCGTTAAAAACTATATAAGTATTTGTTTCTTGAGTTTTTAGTACAAATATAGGGTTGACGCAAAAGCTACCTGGGTTCGCCAGAATCCCATGTTACACTGTAGCTCCACCCCTGGTTATAAGTATCTTTAGGGCTACCACTCTTTCAGCCATTCTACAGAAACTAGCTTCAGAGTTCAATTAGTAACACTAAGCCAACTTACACAACACTAGAAACAACGTCAAGCAATTTCTTATTCACCAAGCATCCACAAAAGCGAGAATTACCAACAACGATAATATTCTCATTCCATCTCATGAAACAGTGTTTAAATAGGTATATATGCAGTTCAAAATGTTAACTTGCTTTATAATGAAACAATAGTTTAAAAGAATGGGATCATAAGATACCTAGTTTCATCCTCATTTTGATTCCTCTCCTGCGAATAATCACCAGACTCCCCTCCGTCACTCTCCGAACTCAAGTTCCCAACTCCGGTATTCCAACTAGCACTCCCGCTTCTCTGCTCAGAACTACTAAAATTTTCAGCGGACTCCCTTAACCGTCGGCGTCTATACTCAACGAAAACACAAACCATATGAAGCACACTCTGTGAAGCATATCCAACAATCCAAAGCCTTAACGGCATAGAAGGAGACTCATTTCGGCTCAATACAAGCACAGAAATCGATACAATAACAAAAGCTAAGTTCCATAAAAGATCTATTATCACTATAGGTTTTGAGTATGCCCAATCACTTTGCCGCTCCTCGATTTGCTCAGCAGCGGCTTCTCTTACTCGCATCGACGGCTCACGCATCAATCGTCGGCTACTTGCACGCCGTAGGAATCCAGCAGCTCCTCTGAGACTCGGAGGGCGACGGAACGAACGTCGGTTCCTGGAATTCTGGCTAGTGAGGAACGGCGTCGTATCAATTCCGACACCGTCACTTGGGCTAACGTCGGCGTTAGGCGTACTATCATTGGCGGCTATTGCCGTGGACATCGCCGGAAAATTTGTGTGAAGATAACGACGGGAAATTGAAGTTAGTTTCAGGTAGGGTTGATTTTCAGACAAAATGGTGATTTTGAATTTGGGTTAGGAAAGTGAAAATGACAAATTTCTGGTGTACACGCGCTAGAGAGTATAGAAAGAGATGTACTCTCCAAATAAGGCTATTCGTTTTTGTAGCTAAGCTAAGTGAAACCCGCCAAATAACACGCTTCTGTTTCTTTTCCTTGTAGTAATAATATAAGTAATTATTTCTTTTCTTAAATTACAAGTTTTTTGCCAAAAATATAAAATATTCCATAATTATATCTATACACTTCAGCAAAATTCTGAAGTTATCATTGTGAAAAAAATTGTACTTTATTATTTTTTAAGTTCGATGATGTAATGTATGAGATTTTGGTACACGAGTTATTAGTATGGAGAAAGTTTTAAGTATGTTTGGGTTTGTTATCAAATGAAGTTGAGAGATTAGCGATGATGCCACACATTTGTGTAATAAAATGCATCACGAAAACTTAAAGACAAGTTATACAAAGCGATGGTAAAACCAACTATGGTGTATGAAGCGGAGTGTTAGTCAATTAAGAACCCTCGTGTCAAGAAGATGAAAGTTGCGGAGATGAGGATAAATGTGTGGACATATTAAGAGAGATAAGATTAGAAATGAAGATATTCGGGATAAGGTAGGAGTGATCTCAATAGAGGACAATAGCTAGTTATGTCACCGCTACTTGTTAGTGACACCCCTTTTTTTGTCCAAACACAAAATGGAAAATGCAATATTGAGATCTAGACAGAGAATCGTAACGGAGACTATTTAAATATAGTTCCAAAGAGACATTAGAGAATACATTAAGTAATGAATTTGACGTTCCTATATAAGGCAAGTGGAAGAAATCAAATCAAATTGATATACACAAAAATAAACCTAATTCAACTAGTAATCCTGTTTGGAAGAACCTACTGATCTTCTGAATGCCCACAAACTAGTTGTTTGTTGTAACAAAAAAATTGATAGATGTGAACTCATCTAGAACTGCCTAGGGCATTCTACACTAACACATCAACTTAATAAATAAAAGAATTTCATATTGTGAACTCTAACTCTGATCATATTAGCACATAACTCTTTCTGCATGCATGTCACCATCCTTGCTGGCCTAGAAATGCTGTAGACCCCTCTAAAAAAAACTCATTTGCACAATTCACTTCCTTGTGTGCTCGGGAATAAGGCGCTGTCTCAGTTCAGTAGGTGCACCAGAAAGTTCTGCATGAGGCTTTTTACAGTCAGACGGGCAAAATAATTATACCGATAAAGTTAAGAAGGAAAAAAAAAGGAACTCAGCTCAACCTTGAGGTGTAAAGTTGAATAAAGGTGGCAAAGGTCGTCCATTAGGCAAGCAAGCATTTGGTTTCCTCAGATCATCAAAGAAAGGGTGTACACATGCCTCCAACTGAAAATGAATATAAAGATTATGACTCATTCAAAATGCCTTGTCATATCAAATCCACAAAAGGAGTCTACAAGCATGTTTCTAACATACTACTGGTGAAATATGGTGGCCCTCTCAATAGGCTTCATAAACTAATTGATTGTCCACAAGTAGTTCGTGTGTGTTTTCTCGTTCACTGCTTTAAAGCTTTATACTAACAGCAGGAAAAGGCTAAGTCATTCACTTACAGCAGTACATCGGAGAGTTGGTGAATACTGCAGTAACCTTGAGGCCAGATCTACAGCTTCAGGGAGTATTTTTCTTTTAAATATCTGCAAAATATTGAGATTCAATCTTCAGCATCTCAGCCTATGAGTGAGTGAACTTGGAAGGGACAGTGGGTCAAAGAACTTCAGCGAGGAGAACAAACAAAAGAAACTAAGATATAAATAAACACTACACTTGATAATTTGTAACAAACCTTGTGCCACGGGTGAGCTTTGATTTGAGGGAACTTGAACTCTGTATAGTTTGGATTCATGCACTTAATTTCCTCTCTAGTTGGTGTCCCCAAAATCTAGCACGGATTAAGTACATCAAGATCATAAGCAACGGAATGAAACTCAACTGGCACTGCTTTAAGAATGGGGGATGAAAACTGATGTCCCATAATAGCATACCTTGATGATCTCCACCAGCTGATCAACACCACTTTCTCCAGGGAAAAGAGGCTACACGTGATGCAACATTCAATGCATCAGACTAGTTTATACCACAGTAACTCGAAATATGATGCTCAGAAAAAAAGATTTTCTAAGACTTTTATAGAGAAGTAGTATTCACAACCAAAAAACTACCATAATAATATCATGATCCACCAAAAAAGAGAATCAACTACAAGTACGGAAACATTTAGGTGCAAGCACCTAAATATCTAACTTAGCAAAAGAGAGGTACCATAGAAACCAAAGCTATGTGCATGTTTAAGAAAAAGTAACCAACTTTCTACAGCTAATATCAGAAAGAGTGAGAAGATAGGTACCACAAAGTCGACTCACCTGTCCCAAAAGTAGCTCACCGAAAACGCAACCAGCTGACCACATATCAATTGCAGTTGTGTACTCTGTAGCCCCAAAGATCAATTCAGGCGCTCTATAATACCTAGAACAAATGTAGGCTATATTGGGCTCCCCAGGCACCTATGGAAAGAAGACAAAAGTCTGAGTAGATGCAAAACACCTAGGAAACGTAGTTCTCAAAAGAACACCACATACCAGCATCTTTGCACTTCCAAAATCACAGATCTTTAACTGATGAGTGTGTGGATTAACCTACAGCAATAATTAAAACAATAATACCACAAATAGTTAGAACAGAAGCAATCACAATGAACTATGAAGGAAGAGGGAACGCAATTGTCACAAATAACCAAGGAAATGGAAAAGATACGAACACCTAGAAGCAAAGGAGCATAACCAGCAAGCTTACCAAAAGATTCTGAGGTTTAATATCACGGTGACATACCCCAATTACATTGTGCATGTAATTTAGAGCCCGACATATCTGCATTATGATAATTATGAGAAAGAAATCAAGTTATAACTTCTGGAAAATCAAGATAATTCATAATAGAGTAAACAAGATGATATATTGTAAAAGTGTCGAAATTATCTTATTTACACAAAGTTCTTACATATAAAAGTAAGAAATCACCCAAGCGCTTACCTGATACATGTACAATTGAACATATATGATGGGCATGTGATGGTTCACTCGGCTGTAGTGCCTTGAAACTCGGTACACAGTTTCAGACACATACTCCAGAACAAGGTTAAGGTAAACTTCTTTCTTCTCAGTAGTAGAATAGAAACAGTGCCTCAGGTGAACAGCATTAGGATGATCAAGCATGCGCATAATCTGTAGTTCCCTGTTCTTGTATCTCCTATCCTGCAAGACCTTCTTTATGGCCACAGATTCACCTGTTTCTAGGCACTTAGCCTAAGGAAAAGAAAAACAGAGAAGTAATGAGCAAACATCAAGCAGAGCCGCCCAAACGACTTCAATGCTTTCAAATAAACACCTAATCCTTCCTACTGACCCAACCAAACACAATTTTACCTGAAATACAACTCCAAATGAACCCGTACCCACCACACGTTCAGCCATGTAAGACAGTGTCTGGGACAATAACATGAAATTTATTAATTGAATAAAACCGAAATACCTAACAAATCACAAGCCACACCACATCTAAGTCTGTTCAATTCTGAAGATGAAACTTACCTGTTTCTTCTGTCCATTTCGATCACTCAGAGTAGTCACAATTATCTGTCCTGTTTCTGTTCCATTACCACTAACAACAGTAGGCTCCATATCCTATAACATTTTATCATATCATAAAAAAGGATTCTCCATAAACAATAAAGCAACATGATGTGCTATATAAATATGAAGTTACCTTTAAGTTATCCTCGTGATCATAAGAGTTTTTCTCTCTAATTCTCATTTCATTCGGAAGCTCCTTCTTTCCAGATTTTTCCTGCCTAGTATCAACAGTCAATGTACTTGCATCACTTCCCTCAGATGTAGAAGGTACATCATCCTTTGACGCTATAGTACATCGCTCTTCCATTTGAAATTCAATATCAACCCTGTGATTCTTCAGTCTCTTTAGACTAATATCCCCTCCCTATTAAATTAGTTTAAAAAATGAGAAAATGCACTTAAACACAAATCCCACTCGTGAAATTATACTGAGTATATTATTATTTGACGACAATCACATCAGAAGAAACATTAACAATCTCATGATTCATTCAAACATTATAATCATATTACAGAGTTAATATATGAGATTGTTCAATCACCATTTTTAGCAATGGTAAAACTATATCATCTTTGATCGCATTAACAAGCTAATCAAGTACAAATAAGAGCATAATATAGAACAATTCAAGGCAGTAAAAAGCTAAGATAAAAAAAAGTTGAAAAAACATGTTACACAATCACAAATCAACAAAAAACGAAGCAAACAAAACCAAAAAAATCCATAAATTATAAATAAAAAAAAATAGAGAGGAAATTACAGGATCGGAAACGGAAGATCGTCCAGACGCAATGCTCTTGAGACGACGCATCACATTCATCTCTTTCCTTTTCCAATTTATTCAAACCCTAAAAATTGTTGCTTCTCCTCTCTCTTTTCTTAAATCAGAAACAAAAGTTTCTGGAAAAAAAAGAGAGAAGACGAAGAACAACAAATGAGAAATTGATACACAGAAGAAGAAGAAATAACAAATATATATATATTCTCCTTTCTGTGTTCAACAAAAAAGAGAAAGGGGAAGAAAAAATTGGAAATGAAATTGATCTGACCAAAACAGAGGAAAATAAATAAGAAAGATAAACTATTATACTTCCTATATAGCCATTTACGTGTCGGATTTAAATTTTGAGATTCAAATGTTTTAAATTTTAATTTTGAATGAGATATATAAATTTTAAATTCTCATTTATTTTATAATGTGTTAGTGTTTATTTTTTAACTAGATGCAATTTATCAATTCATATATATGAGTTTATTTGGTTTGTCACCTTGTTTCTATGTTATTTTCAATAAGAAAAAATATGTTAAATCTTAAGGCTTAAATCGATAACAATCATTAATTGATAAACAGTTAAAGTCATATCTTAATAATATTATAACAATTTAGCAATTAGCATGTCTACAAATCGATAATCGATAAACTTTAAAAATTGAAATGAAATCAATTAATACCTAACTGTAGTACCCGCTATAGTATCTAGCTTGTCATTCGGGTGAGCATTTTGTGCGCATTGAGAATCTTTCACTATGTAATAGGCTGCAAATTGCAAAAAAATATAAGTGCATAAACAAATTTTATGCAACAGACTTGACTCAAATGACATGAAGTTTACATATCAAAGAAATAAAAAAAAACATATAAATTTGAATACACTAAATATTTTATCTATTAAAGATATCTTTTTATCTTAATTCTTAGCGTAAATGGAAGTAAGATTTACAAATACTCTAATATTCTTTGGATTTTATTTTGAAAATATTACTCAATATTATTTTGTTTCAATTTTTTATTGGACTCAAATTGTGATGAAAGCGATATAAATCACAAAAATAACTATATTTAAAATATTTTAATTTTTTAATAAAATAATAATTAATTCATTGGTTTTATATAATAAAAAAATTCAAATCGGCTGGTCAAAGTCATCCATCATTTCTACATTGTTTTTTGTGTACTTTTCAGTCAAACTTTGATTCTACACCGTTGATTGAACGTCATGGCATGATGTTACGGTGTTTGATTGTTTTGGATTTGAGTGAGTATATGGCGAAACTGACCTTGGCGAAGAGGAGGAATTACAATTAAATTTATTCGCATAGAGTGTTTACACTAAATCAATATATGCATATTATGTATTTAAATTTATTATTTATTTTACTTAATTAAATCAGTTCATAATTTATTTAACATTGAGTTTATGTAAACACCCAATACGAGTAAGTTTTTTTCCGAGAAATTACATAGTATCTCGTTAAATAACCACTATATTTATATTATTTTTTTCTCATACAAAGTGCCTATATGCTAGCGGAATATCCGGGAGAGGGCTTTTTGGTCTAACCATTTGAACGGATTTATTATTATTTACTGAGATAAGTATAAAAAATATCTAAATTATTTTTTTTTTAGTTTTACACTTAAAGTGTGTTTGGTATGAAGGAAAACATTTTCTATTTTCCCATGTTTGATTGAACAAAATATTTGAAAAATGTTTTTCAAATCAACTCATTTACTCAAAATTAAGGAAAATGACTTCCCTTCAAAAATTAAGGAAAACATTTTCCAAAACTCTCCTTCAATTTCAAATTACATTATTTTTTTTTGAAAAAACATCAATTTCAAAATTTTATTTTTTCACCCAATCCCTGACCCTATCGGCCAGCCCCCCCCCCCCAAAAAAAAAATTAATTTGCTTTTTTAAAAATATTTTCAACTTCAAATATTTATTTTTAAACTCCTGCCCCCACCCCCCACTCCTCCCCAAAAAATTAATTTGCTTTTTAAAAATATTTTTAACTTTAAATATTTATTTTTAAACTCCTACCCCCAACCCCGCCCACCCCCAACCCCCAAAAAATTTAGTTTTGTTTTTTAAAAATACTATCAACTTCAAATTTTTATTTTTTCACTCCTACCTCCTCCCCCCCTCCACCACCACCACCCCAAAAAAAAAATTATTTTTAAAAATTATTTTCAATTTCATAAATTATTTTTTACTCTAGTAAAAATAAAAGATGTCTCTCAAAAATATTTTTCATTCATAAATCAAACACTAAAAATCATTTTCGGAAAATATTTTCTACTCACCAACCAAACATGAGAAAATAAGTTCAAAATCTACTTGTTTTCCCGGAAAACATTTTCCATGAAAAATATTTTCCTCCATACCAAACACACCCTTAAACTATTAAAGATTGTGAATTTCATACATACATTATCACTTATTAGTCACGTTTGAGAAACACACTAATAAAAGATAGTTTAGATATGAAACTCACATTTTTAATAGTTTAAGTATGAAACTAAAAAAAAAAATTAATTTAGATGTGTTTTTGACATATATATCTAATTTATAATACGAAAAAAATTCTAAAATATTCTTAACTATATAAATTGATACAAAATTACTCCACAAAAATAAAAATAAGAAATCAATAATATGCCGTTGATATTTACTAATGATTTGGATTACTAGACTCAATGGTCTTCCAATTGGCTCAACCATGTTTCCTATTTATTTATCACTATATGCCTGTCATATTTTTTTTAGAGATGTACTTTTGACCTGTTTTCAGCTGAGTGATATAATTGTAGATACACTTAAATATTTTGATACATAGTTGATACATAATGAATCGATACAGTTTGATACAAAGTGATCTGAAGATCATTATATTCGTTGATACAATCTAATACAACTTAATATTATTGTATTTGTTGATACAAATTAATGATATCAATTATATTCATAATACAACTTGATACAACAAATATAATATGTACTCATCCTCTCACTCACCTCTCCCGTCTAACATCCTTTCATCATATAGCTAAGAATCTAATTTAGTTGTATATAAATCTAGATCTATAATTAAGTCTAAACTATAGTCATTAATTCATTATTGAAAATTCCTTAAAAAAGCAACATTCGACTAACGGGCCAGTAATTAAAGAGGAAAAAATTTAGTTGTATGGATGACAATGGAGCGCGACAGATGCGGGGCGGGATGGGTTTAAGGTTGTGTGGGGTGAGTCGGATACGGGGTGGGTTGAAGTGGGTTTTTAAAAATTAATGTGGATTGAAACGGGTTGCGGGTATATGTGATTTTATATGGATTCAAACTTTAACTTTACATGTTATAAGAGTGATAGAACATTGTTTATTAAGATAATTTCATTAAAGTTGCTAAAATATTCAAGATAATAAATGAAAATGGTTCAATAAAAAATAATACAATTTCTTACTTATTTCTCAATTGACCTCTAACAAATAAAATTTTAAGTCATTGTCCTATTAAATTAATATAACTTAATGAAAAAGTGATTTTAATTTTTAGTATCAAACATAACTAAAAAAAATATGAAAAAAATTATGCAGGGGGATGAGGTGGGTTAAAAATGAAAAAAATTATTATGCGGAACAAAACAAAGCGAATTAAAATTTTTACGGATTAAATTAACCCACACTCCCTACACCGCCCCATTGCCATTTCTATTTAGTTGGGCTTGCATGAACAAAATTGGTGCCAAGGCCCTAAAACGCCAACCTACTCCCCTACTGAGAGTCATCATAATACTTGATCCAAGTCCCCTTTTTTTTTTTTGCATCCAACATTAATACTATATTTTAATAAATTTATATTATTGGACATTACATTTCTTAATGTTGATACACTATTACTTAATTTATAATTTGATGCACCATATAAAAAACATTCCACTAGAATAGTTATATTTTTTATAATACAAATAAGAGAAACTCTTTGCTTCATAGACAACCAAAAGAACTCCAACAACTTTTATATTACATACTCATAAACAACCCAAAAACTCAAATTGAACAAGGGAAAAAAATTCTAATTAACAAAACTCAAGAAAAAAAAATTAGGTTGTATATATATAGTTTCTCTAATTATGTATGTGAAATTATTATTAAATATGTATATATTTTTAGACAAAAATAAATAGATCGACTTAGTCTATGTAGTTTACCAATCACAAGTCAATAGATATGTTCAAAAATTAGTACCAAAACTTGAGAAAATTATTTTTTCTATCGTCTTTTATCGATGAAAGTGTATCAAATAAAAAATAAAAATATTAAACCAATAAATATTAACAATATAGTGGGTAGAATTGTACCCCACTCACGAAATTTATAACCTGGATTGTATTATTCAAATGATGTATTTTATAATTGAATAATTCAAGAAAATTGATGAATTGCACTTTTTCATTTTTACAAAATCGACTGACTTCGTTGATTTTAATATTATTCCTCACCAATTAAAGAATGGACTCTTTTATTTCAATTATTCTTTTTATAAGTTATCACTTGTAATTATGAACAATTGTAGCAAAAAAAAATAGTATTTAGCGATGCATTTTTTCGTAGAATAGTTGAATTATTCACTACAAATTTTTAGTCGTCATTATTTAACACCTTACATATTTTGTGACAATTTTTTTGTTGTCACTAAATCACAGATTGATTAGAGACAGTAAAGTCTTAGTCACCAATTATTTATATGATTAGTGACGAAAATAAATGTCATAATTAAATTAAAATTTGTATAGCTAAAATTTATAATATTTACTACGAACTATTATTTGTCGATATTGTAACAATATATCTTTTTACATGAACTTTTTTTGTGTCAAAAAAATAATAAATTTTATGACAAAAAATAATTTGTCATGAATTAGATACATTATTAGTGACGAAATGATGTGTTACTTGATAACTTTAAATGCGTGATTAACGCTACTTAACAAATGACGTCAATTAAATTTTTGGTGGGAAATTTTAGTGGCCAAAACTTTGCCATGAATTTCTATGTTTCGTCACTAAAGCTATGTGTCTCACATATTTAAACAAAAAAAAGTAAATTTTATCACTAAAAACGAATAATTAATGACGAATTTAATATCGTAGCTAATTTTATAGCTATATATTATATTTGTTATAGTGTGTTTTGAATAATAATGTCCTTGCACCATATAAAATCATTCCACTAGAATAGTTACTGTATATTATATTATTTAATACAATTACATACTCACAAACAACCCAAGAACTCAAATTGAACAAGGGAAAAAAAAGTCTAATTAACAAAACTCAAGAAAAAAAATTAGGCTGTATATATATATAGGTCACAACTTAGTTGAAGCTACATGGGAACTTAGCCATGATAGCTAAAGAAAACCATTCCATTTTTTTTAGTAGTAGATCTTAATATTTCAATCTTGATGTCACATACCTTTCTCATCTCAAATTACAAAAAATAATAAAATTAGAAAAATCAGCTTAAACCAAAAACCAAAAAAAAAAAAAAAAAAAAAAAAAATTAATATATTGAAGGTGTTGATGCCCAAATTTTAGTCATGGTTCTTTTCTACCCAATCTGATCTTCCTAATGTGAACTCCAAGCTAGGGTTTTTCTGATCCAAACTGCAACCTACATAGCTCATTGCTTTTGAATATTCACATTCCTGCAATAATTTCTTCATACATTTAGTACACTCAATATCATGATTTTTTAAATATAATCGCGACAGACGACAATGTCTAGTTATATATTTAGTTAGGTCAAATAACTGACCTGATCAACTTGTTTGAAATTGAAACGTATGCCGTTAGTATTAATTGATCTTGTGTTAGTTATTTGGACTATAGCAATTCCTTTTTCTTTTGTTAAATTAAATTAAAAAAAGAAGAAGTTGTAATGGTGTCTTTTGTTTAGGGGAGAGAGGGATAAAATTAAATCTCCACATATATAGTGAGTGAGTTCTTTATTAAAACATAAATAAGAGAAGAAAAATAAGGGGGGTCATTAATAAAAATATTTTTACGATTCATATTTCGATTGATTGAAAGTTAAATTTATGTGTTTTCTAAAATACCACAAGGATCAAGTCATAATTAACCAAATAACCGATAAACCAATAATATTATAATTCTCTTTTTATTTTAAATATCGAACATTATCTTCTGAAAATTAAATTATAATTTGGGGCTATAACATCAAGTTAACATTCGATAGTACTTCCATGCAAAGTAAAATGAGGAAAAAACTTATTAAAATGTACGTAAGTTGATCTGAACAATAATACGAGAAGAGATTGAGGGAAGTACCTCTATATGGTGGCTGAATCTTTGTTGAGATGGGAAAGAGGATGATCTGATGAGTCCATTTGATTCATTAAAGTTAGCTTGTGACAATCTTTCTCTACTGCTGAAAAATTAAGTAGAAAATAAACATTATATACTATAATATATACTTTTAAAGTACGAAAAAATATTGATGTTATAAGATCGTTTATCTAAAAATAGAATAAATCAAGTATAACAAGCGATTTTGGGCTTCTTTAGCCTTATTAGTGTACTTTTTCGCTACTCCAAGCCCATTACTCTTGAACCCGTTATCGTCCTACCCCTCGGGAGGATCAATAGTCTTCTCATCACTTACTTAGCATATAGCTTTACTTAAAAACTCAACCTATTGATCAACGATAAAAATGTTCAGTCACTTAAACAAGCCTCGTGACTTGTCCTTTTATTTCTCTCTCCTTCACCATCACCACTCTATCCTCAAAAGAAAAAACCACAATGGATAAAACTAGAAAAAAATGTTTTGTGGATCATAAGAAATAATTAATTTTTTCACAGGTCATGATATTTCATTTATGTTCCAACGTGACTTCAGAACTTATATCTTATTAGACATAAATTAGATTATTAAAAAGACAAATACTAAGATCAACATTTTAAGGCAAAAAATTAACGTTCAACTTATTTAAAACATTAAACTAAAATCCAAACTCATTTAAAGAGCAAAACGTACGACTTTATATTTATAATGTCCTTAATCCTCTATCACTACACTCATTTAGCCTAAGGGTTGAGTTAGATGCTTATATTTTTTCATATTTGTGCGAGTTTTTGAATGTAATATATACATAATCAAGTGACATAGTTACAGTATTCGACTGACACAATAAAAACAATCGAGATGTTATTAAGTAATCAAGGAAAAGGACAATTTATAGAGCAAGTTTTCCTAAAACGTACGTAGAAGCTACATTTCAAATTTCAAATAACAAGAAAGATATTACATATTATTTTTAACTATATATTATTCACATAATAAGATATAAACACACGTCCATAGAAACACCATGCATATAATTAAATAAAAAAATACTTTTAATTAAACAAATTAAATGTATAACTTTGAGAAAAGTAGAGCACTTAAGTCAAGAGACAGGTCTTTTTTTTGGACATATATGCTAAAGTCTCCTCGTGAAGAGAATAACAAAGTAAAGTAAAAAGAGTTTTGTCTTAATTATATTAAAAATTATATTAATTAATTAACCAAAATGCAAAGAAAGAGAAAAAAAGAAAAGATAAAGTAGTTGTTGCAGTAATTAAATACTACACTTTAATTTATGTAGTACTATTATATTATATATGTTTCTTTAATAAAAAATAAAATTAAAAAATTATATTAATTAATTAACCAAAATGCAAAGAAAGAGAAAAAAAGAAAAGATAAAGTAGTTGTTGCAGTAATTAAATACTACACTTTAATTTATGTAGTACTATTATATTATATATGTTTCTTTAATAAAAAATAAAAGGGTGTACATATGTTGAAAAATCTTCAGGTGAAAAAAGAAAAATAAAAGCAAAAGCTGCTACAAGAAACTCTTTATATATAATTATATATTTTGAATAATTAGAAAATGATGAAGTACGTGGTTTGCATTTCTAAAGATTCATGCAAAAAGTAAAAGGAAATGAGTTTATCAATTTTATTCATCATTACTTCAAAAGTTAATTATGTACGTGTGAAATATTTGCCCAAAAAAATCATCAATAATTTAGAAAAATTCACCCTGTACCTATCTGGCTTCAATTAATTATAATTATATTTTTAAGTAATTTGGTTTAATTTTCAGCGGGGATATAATCCTAAAGTGTTTTATTCTCTTTTATTTTAATCATAAAAATATTTTTTATACTGCAAGTGTATATACATTAAATTCAACCTATTATAGCATTTATATACATGTTATTAGGTTATCAATTACTCCCTTCAATCCATTTTGTTGATGTGGATACGTAGTTTGAAAAGAAAGAAAGACATTTGAAATCTGTAATATATTTTTAATTCGCTATAAATTGTCTCATACGAGTAAAATGAGAAATACAAAGCCATTATTTCAAAATTTTATTCTGAGACATACTAAAAAGACTATATCAAGTATAATGAGACAGAATTTCATCATAACGATCTATGTGTACCAGCTAACGTAGTTACATAATTATTTATTATATCGTTCGTGCATAGAACGTAAACATTATGAAAATTAGAAAACATGATCATATATTCAAAAAAATTATATATATAATTTATGTATTAATTGTACCTTGAGGAGTTGCTCCAAAGAGTTGTTGAAGGTTCATCACATCCATCTGATGGACCTCTTTGATCCAAAATTCTGTCGATAGCTAACAAATCTTCTTCACCTGATCCATCTGATTGTCCTAAATTAATTAGCAACGGATAACTTTTATCGTTAAAACAACAACAAATAACGATAAATATAACTATTTTTTTTTTTTAAAGATAGAGAGATTATTTTAATAATAAATATAGCTATTAATAATGAGTTAGTGATGGGTTATCAAAAATACGATTAACTATAAGCTATTTAACGATAAACATAACTATAAATTCCTTTTTTTTTTATGTAGTGAATTAATTAATTACCTGAGGAAGCTGCAGGTTTGTCAGTAGTTTTAACAGTGCGATACATCTGCATTAGAAAAAGACCATTTTAGAATTATAACAACAATTCAATAAATACAAAAAAAAAAATCCAATTATTCCCCCATATATCTACTCAGTCGCTAACACTCTTAGGTGAAGCTAAGATTTAAAGTTTATAAATGTAAAATTTTATTTTTTTTTAAAGTTAAAAATTACATATTCAATAAACCTAAGACAAATACATAATTTAAATTAAAATTATTGAGTATAGTCAAATTCGTAACCCATATTCTAGCTTCACCCCTACTCATACATCATAGATATATACAGGGGCAAAATCACGTAGGAGCAGAGGCTCATCTAAATTTATTTTGATACAAAATTACGCTGTATATATAAAGATATCTTATTTACTATTGCTTCAAAAAAAACTAAAAAATTGAAAAATGTGAGTCAAAATGTTTCATGATTCATTAATCACGAGGTTGATGTTTTTGATAAGGTAACACAAGAAGAAGTATTAGTACTATTATTATTAATATTATTATTATTATTATTATTATTATTATTATTATTGAATAATGATGACTTACTTTTGTCTGTTTTCTTTTTCTTTTATCTCTCTGCTATACTATCAAGACTTGTTTTCTTTAATTCAGTCATTCATTCACTGCATTTTTCATCGAATATTGTGCCAAACAGAAACAATTCACCCACACAAGAAGAAAAAATAAAATAAAAACATATTTATTTATTTATTTTACCTGCAAATGACTTTTGACATGAGCTAGAGTGAGATCTTTGACATCCATTAACTATTCATATAATTAATGTTCTCATCACTTCTCTCATCAAACCTAATTTACCCTAAAATCAAAATAATGATTTGGGGTTTACTTTCATGTACCATAATTCACTACAAGAAAACTTTGAATTAATATGAAAATTTACAGGAAAATAAGTTTCCTACAGATTTTTCATACTAATCTCCAGGAAATCCCCATGTAATCATACTTTTCTGATAGTGATTGGCCACAAAAAAAAACATTTTAAAATATGAAATTTTTTCATAATTTCACTCTCATGTAACAAAACAAGTGCATTACATATGTAAAAAAAAAAAATTGAAGAAAAATAAAAAACTCAAAGTAGAGTATAGATAGAGTGTTTTTTCATGTCCACCAAGAAGCTCAACAGCATGAACAAATCTAGCATGAAGTGAAGTTGTCCATCGCATTCGCGGTGCCCTCATGCTTCTTTTAGTTGGAAATTTAGGTAAAAATCTTGATCTCATCAACAAATTATTTTCATGATGAGATGAAGGTGAACCTAATAATCCAACTCCATTATAATATATGTTATGTTGATTTTGAAATCTATTAGCCACAATAGGTATTCGATTATAAGGAGAAGAAGAAGAAGTAACATTTGTAACATATGAATTATTCATGTATGATAAATGATCCAAATTATTATTATGATAAATGGATCCAAATGATGATGATCTCTTTGGATCTTGATGATTATGATGATAAATTGGAATACCCTTTATAGGGTCTAATAAAGAAACCCCATGATAACTATTCATGTTTTGGCTTTGTTGGAGAAAAGGGTTTCTTGTAAAACACCTATTTTCTTCATTATTAGTAGCTAAACAAAGCTCAGTCAAGCTATTATGTGTTGTATGTGTTGATGATGATGATGACGATGACGATGACGATGATGAATTTGGAGGGCTAATATGAAGAGAAAGATCAGGGGTTTGTTTTGATGAAGATGAGTTTTGTTGAACAAAAACCCCTTCTAAGGGCATATTGGATAGTAAGAAAAAAAAATATGAGAATTCAAGATTTTTTTTATGATCTTTAATACCTCAAAAACCCCAAATTGATGAAAAATAAAAGTAAAAAGTTGCACACACACACATAAACAAACACAAGATGTGGAAAAAGAAAAGATGAACAAACTTCAAGTTTGATTCTTGATGATAGATTTATGTGGAAAAAAAGTTAGGTAGTGAAGAAAAAGTGAAGAGCAAAGATTTTGAGTTTTATCTTTTATCTTCTTTTTAAGTGGAAATGTTTGTGAAAAAGGAAGAAGAAGAAGAAGAAGGGATAATGGTGTTTGTGAAAATTAACAATAGAAAATAATAGTATGTGTTTTGGTAATAAATGAAAGAAAAGAATCAAGAAAGGCTTTATGGAATGAGAAAAAAGGAAGAAAGGGATAGGAGACTTGTGTTCCTCGAGAAGTACTGTTTATTAGAAAATGATACTTGAACACAAGGCTCTCCTTTCTCTTTCTTGTCTTGTCCTTTTTTTTAATTCGGTATTCGTATTAAAATTCGACTAATTCAGATTCACATTATACAAGATCCCATTTAGAAGGAAGCGCTCTCATGTCTCAAGACTAAAACATTTGATTAAGGTAGAAACAACTTCATTCACTGCACCACATTTTCGATAGTTTTTTTCTTTTTCTCATCTATAGTTAAAAAAATAACACAAAACAAAGGAACCTAAATTATTAGTAACAAAGTTCTTATGTTATTTAATAATCTCTTTAAAATTGATTTAGTAAAATTTATAATCATGAGAATAAATTATTATTTTTGTTTTAATTTGTTTGTCAAGAAAAAATATCTTTGTTTAGCAACTCTTTAATTTACTTTTAAACATGTTGGAAACATAAAAAATTAAAAGACATTCTTGTTCATTTACATATCTTTATTTTTAAGATTCAAAATTCTTTTTCTTATTTTCTTAAATTTTGTGTCAAGTTACAACGACAGACAAACTTAAACTATGGAAATATCTGATAAAATCATGAATTATTTAGATCTTAAATTCGTTACGCGTATAATATATATTGAAATACCGTTTAAATTTTTTTACTTTATGTGAGATTTTTATTAATTAAAATTAAATAAATTGTAAATAAAAAAAATGAAAAAGATGAAGGGTCACTTTTTGATTGATTTTTCTCTCCGTAGAGAACGGGTTAAAAATGGTTGAAGAGTGAAAGAGACACTCATCTCCCCTTTGATTCTTTTTCTCCCACTCTCTACGCTTCAACTTCTTGTCTTTTTATGTGTTTCTATTTTACTTTTTACCCAACATTATAATCTAATTTATAATATCTGTATCGCGTGTTTGCATCAATATCATAGATGATAATATATGTAATTTATAATACTTGTTTCGAGTGTTTACATTAATATCATGAGATAATACATAGACAATACTAGGTGTACACTTAATTTGTACATGCATTTATCTCACTTAACGATGGTAAGTTTATATTGTACGGTTACTAAAATTTATGATTGATTGTACACACATCATAATTGAACTATTGAGACAAGAAAAATTAATAAGCATTATAAATTATATACTTCAGTGTAACTTTGTTTCTCACTATGTATTCTTTTAATAAATTGATTTGATGAAAATTGAATTAAAAAAAAATATATTTTATAACACAAATTTCTCACTAATTTGCTAATCGTGAGTGTACAAGCACACGATGGGACTCGTGGAAGTTTTTACCCCATATAATGTTCTAAACCTTATTTTTATAACAAATCTAAAAAAAATTCTTTAATTTTTATAGGGATAATACACAAGTACCCCCTCAACCTATGCCCGAAATCTCAGAGACACACTTATACTATACTAAGGTCCTCTTACCCCCCCTGAACTTATTTTATTAATAATTTTCTACCCCTTTTCGGCCTACGTGACACTATTTTATGGGCCCAACGCTGGTTGACTTTTTTTTCAAGATAATGCAACGTAGGCCGAAAAGGGGTAAAAAATTACTTATAAAATAAGTTTAGGGGGTAATAGGACCTTAGTATAGTATAAGTGTGTTTCTGAGATTTCGGGCATAGGTTGAGGGGGTACTTGTGCATTTTCCCATTTTTATAATTTCATGTTTAGTCTAACAATACTATATAAATTGGCATATCGATAGTGTAAGTAATAGTCTACTATAAATAAATGAGATTAATAGCATACAAATATAAAAATCTACCCTACTAATTAAGCTAGAATAAATAAAAATTTACTAGTAGTGTCATAATTAGTTTTACTTCCATGTATGTAACTTATACTTTTTAAAAAAAATAAACTTTCCCAGTTTCAAATAGAATGATCTAGTTTTTTTTCTGTTTAAAAAAGAATGATGACTCTTTTATTTTTTTGGTAATATTTTAACTTCAATTTTTCACGTGATATGTTTAAGGCCACAAGATTAAAGGACATTTTGATACATTTGGCATAATTTTAATTCAAAAACACAAAGTTAAAAAATCTAGCTTCTTCTTTTTTTAAACTCTATTTCAAATTAAACTAGATCATTCTTTTTAAAACTGAGAAAGTACGTCAAAATAGAATGAGATTTTTGGTTTTAACAACCTATCCCATTTTGAAATAGATTAGGGGATGTTAGGTCAAACTTAAACATATGCAATAAAGAAAATAAATGTACTGTATATAAACATTAAAGTACAAGTGAGGCATTGACTTGAGAAATTAAAGGTAAGAAGGAGAGTGTGAGAACCACAAAAAGGGGTATTTGTTCTCTAGTAGTATAGAATAATATAATATGTGGTGTTAACATGTGCAAAAACCTAAAAATAATTAAAACACACTCATATTATCTTCTAATCCCATTATTTCATACTCCCAAATATTCCCTTCTAATCTTTCAACAACTTTGTCTGGCATCTTGAGTTTTAATATGTCTTCCTTCACATGATCATACACCACTAAATATGAATCATATCCACCACAAAACTATTAATGTTTTCAAAACCCTAGGCTAAATCAAAGCATTTCTTTATAATTATCATTTTACTTTCTTTTATTCTATCTAAGATATATATTCGGATAGGATCAAACTAATTTATATGTATATATATATATATATATGCATTTACATTATACAAAGAATTTGTTTTCAGCATCACATCAGTGTAATTTAACTTGTTATATTATCATGTTTCATATACGTAAAGGGTCAACCGGATTCTTTTCATCAAAATGTTTTTACTATAAATATCAGGTCGAAATTGTTCTATATATATATATATATATAATATATATGTTAAATTCGTTTAACCTATTTGTATATTTACTTTTTGAGAAAAGGGTTTGATATGCCCTTCAACTTTGTTATTTACAGTCGATATACTCTTCGTTATGAAAGTGACACAGATATACTCCTCATATTATACAAATGATTCACGTATACTCTATTCCTCTAAAGAGCATTAAATATATATATATATATATATATATATATATATATATATATATATATATATATATATATTATATATATAATCATATATGTGGATATATTTGATCCCCCTCATAGGTATTATTTTTTTTTGACTTTTGTTTCAACGATTAATTTATATTTATTATTTTGATGGTCAAAATTATTTATGTTTTACTAATTTTCTTGCAAAATTTTCTATAAATGCCCTATTTTATTTTTCTATAAATACAAAACTAAATTACAATATAGCCGCAAAAAAATAGTTTTAATATTTTTCTCTTTACACTAAAGAATGAAAGAAAGAAAAAGAAACTCAAATAGTGATGATAAAAAAAGACAAAAATAATTTATGTATGAACTTTGCTAGAAGGATCATTTATAATCCTACACGATTTTAAGAAAATTAAAGTAAAATAAATAAATTTTGACTAAATTTTTCACTTCCGTTAGATGAAGAGTATATCTGAACTCCTTTTATAACAGTAGGGATATATGTATGTCATTTGTATAACGATAAATATGAATCACTTTCATAACGAGAAATATATCAAATTTAAATAACAAAATTAAATAGATATATGAAACTCTTTTCTCATAATTTTTAATATTTTCAATCCCCTTTGCTAATTATATGACTCTTGCTTGTGATCATCAATTTAGTAAGTTATCAATTAAATGTTCATGGACATTTTTATTAGCTCCCTAGTGTTACACCTTTTGTGGAAATTAAAAAGAGCTTTTGAGCAATGAATAATCTATAGGTCATAATTCAAACCATAGAATTAATTATTAATTCTATAAATTATATAGGTCATAATTCAAACCATAGAATTAATTATTAATTCTATAAATTATAACAATAGTGTAAAATATACCATTTTTGATAATATAATATTTTTTTAAAAAATTCTACGTAAACGTGAAATGCATTATATATCGATCGAGTTACCTGTTTTAGTGTGAGATGACTATGTCCAATGTTACACTAAATGACATTAGTCTATAGGTGGTGCTTGGCTGGAGCATTTAATGCTAATGTTTTGGTACTATGCTTTGGTATATAATTTTATATTTTTAGGTCTCCTATTTTCGAAAAAAACTTTGCCCTGAAATATATTCCATTGGAAATAATGTTGAAGACAAACTTTTATGAATTTTAAGCTTGGGGTAATGTATTGCCTACATAACCAGTATGGAATGATGTACACTTGAAGTTTCTGTCGGAATTTCACTATTATCAATCATTATAAAATAATTTATTTTTCAGTTTTAAAACGATCATATCAACACTAATGCATCGAATATATATCATCAGAACTTCGAAGTTAAGTGTGTTTGGACTAGAGTATTATTAGGATGTAGGGGTGTGCACAGGTCGATTTAGTTTGGCTTTATGTATTTTCAATTTGATTTTTGATTTATCAGTTTTTAAATACGTTAAACTAATAATCAAACTAATAAGATATCTTTTATCGGTTTTGGTCTTTCGCGACTTTTTTTTTACACTCTCTAGGAGCTCTCACCCCTTTTATTCCCTTGGTGACTTGAACTCGCAACCTTCAGGTTGGAAGCGAGGGGTGCTTACCATCCAAGCAACTCCCTCTCGTCGGTCTTTAGCAATACGATTTTCGGTTAAACTAATAAGAAAATACTCATAAAATAATTATATGACTTCTCCAATAATTTGGGACAATAAGATAATAATGTAACTTTACGGGGGTAGGGTACTACGAAAGGAAATTGATCATGGATTACCAATAAGTTGAAAATTAATTCTTCCTGGGTCGATGCCCATAAAGTAAAAATAGTAGTAACTAACATGAAGAGAACTATACAAGTGCAACATAAATAAAAATTAAGATAATAATGTAAATTGAAGGCTAAATGGCAAATAGTAACTAATAAGATATTAATATTTAATATTTATGTAGGAATAAAATAGTAAATTAAATTTGTCGGTTCGATACCCAAATATAACAAAATATGCCTCCACGCATTGATAAATTGCTTGTAGTTAATTAGATTTTATTTATCCCAACGTAGTTTAGGCAAAAGGTGTTTGGTTTCTTACATTTAATCAAAAAAATTTACCGATATTGTCACATTTTTTGCATCTGATTTAAGAAATTAAAGACATGCAATAGTCCTAATTAACTACGCTTTCTATTCCAATTTACGTAATACGCGTAAAAATTTAAGGATTAAACAATATAAGTTTTTAAGTTTTGAACGTGCATGAATTCGAATGTGGCATTTTTAATTTAAATTTAAATCTTTGCATATTTTAAAATTATGTAAAAGATATTATAAGACGTATTAATTGATACATCAAGATATTATTAAAATATATGAAAAATAGTTATCAAAGAAAAACTTATTCCACTATCTAATTTTAAAAGTTGTTACATTAATTGAGATAAAATGAGTATATATTATCGCTCTCTACGTATGATAGGTTCCCGCTAATACCTAGATAGAAAAATATAAATAAAAAATAATAATTTTACCCATAATTATTGGCTACTTTCACTTTATTAATAAGGGTTCGATTTGCCGCTTTGTAATCCCCTCCTAATTTCCCCTTCTTCTATCCCCATTTTTTTTTATAAATAAAATTGTCTATAACAGTCGTCATGTGTGCAATAAGAATGAAAATTTAATGAAGAAATTAGATTAATTATAAGTTGACGATATGTTTAAGCTTCTCTACAAAAAGTGTATAGTATAATTTAATTATAATTATACATGGCTTTTTCAATTTAAAATTAGATTATATTCAACGCAAAAGAAGTAATAACTATTAAAATATTCGAAAGTCATTATCATACTACTTTTGGACATTTCTATTATATTTCTATTATACATAAACAAAAAAAAAATATACAAAAAAAAAAAAAAAAACTATTTAAAAAAAAAGTTGATTAAACATTTCGAAAGTCCACATGCATACATTTATAATTGGGGTTCACTTTGAAAAGAATGTAACATAAAAGGATATGGAATACCTTACAAGTACTTTATTATTATTTTAAATATTTTTGTACAATTTTATATACTCATTCCCTATCAGATCAGAACCATGAGATTTAAAAGGTCCCATGTGATAAAAGATTTTAAAGGGAAAAAAAATACGAAAAAAATCAATCATATTTTTATTATTAATAAATATAGTTTATTTTATTTTTGTTTAACTATTATTATTTTTTATCTTTTCAAGCTTACTCATTAGATCTTTGGTCTTAACCTATTGGTAAATTTTTCTTTTGATTTGTGTGATATGTGATTCAACGTAATTATTTTTTAATTGACTAAAATGTGTTTTTTCATCTCTTTATATATAAGATATATTATAATTAATTATTTAAAAATTATATTATTACCAAATATAAAGTAACAATAAACTATAATAGGTATATCCCGAATGAGTAATTACATAGTTGAACAATTAATAGTTATTGTAAATTTGTGAACATTCACAAAAATAATGGATTGAAAATTAATTGAGAGTTTAGTTTAGTTGGTTAGATATCATAGAAACCAAGAATTTATTAACAATTAAGGGCCTAAAAATTCTATCTTTCGTTTTTATTTGTTTGATCTATTTTTCTTTTTGTGGGTATTAAAAAAAATAATTTTTTTCTAATAACTCTTTAATTTTAATTTTTTTTACCTAACATATTTAAGAATTGAAACTATAAATTTAAAAAATATTTAGCAACTTAATCTTTGGTTTTGTTGCTCCAATAAATTATGATAGTAACAATTTGATAGAAGCTCTTGAAGCTGTTTTGGGGTTATTCACAATTTGCACATGAGTTGGACTCTCTTTTGATTGTCCAAATTAAATGATGGAACAAAGAGACAACAAGATCAACTATTTCTATAGAGAGACTAATCGTTAATTTAAAATCACAAGATTTAGAAGAACTTTTTATTTTATTAAATTTCATAACAAGTTAAAATAAGTCAAAAAAATAAAAATTGTGCAAATATATACATAGATGCAATTTTTCTGAGCGCTGATTCAATGAAAAATGAGTAAAAAAATTCATGTTCTATAACATAAATATTTCTCACTAATTCATGATGAAAGAAAAATCTTTAAAATAGTAATTATAATACCTATTATATTTTAACAAAAAAGTAACACTATGTAATCATGTATAAATCCGTAGTATATTCTTTTCTAAAAGAAGGTTCCAACCCTACTAGCTTCACTCATTATACGATAGATCTTCGATATAAAAAGATAAATAATTATTTTATTATTCTCCAAATAATGTCCTAAGTTTTGAAAAAGAGGGGAAAAAAGGCAAATTACACTTTACACTAATTTTCAATAAGTTAGAATTTTTGTGGCACAAAATAGAATATATTCAAATATACATACAAACAAGTGAAACTAAGCTACTAGAGCTATTGTGTAATGTCTTGTAATGGTGACAACTCAAGATGAAAAGGAACAAAATTTTAGGCTCAATCTTCAAAGAATAACATACTCACACGAAAATTATTTTCCTTTTGAAGTGATGTATGACTATAAAGGCAACGTTATATATACTAAATAGAAGATTCGGATCAACTTAATAATTTTTATTTAAATTTTTTATTCATATTAAAAGAATTATTATATATATATATATATATATAATATTATATTTATACCATCACATAAAGGCAACGTAAACATAAGATTCAGATGAACTTAATAATCTTTGTTTAAATTTTATATTTAATTAATGACAAATTCATGACTTATAACTTTTATATCTCGAATCCCCCTATAACAACTTTTACATACTTAATATATACATAAAAAAAAATCATAATTTTAAAAGCTACATTTTATAAAACTAAAAACTCATAAATCCAAAATTTGAGTTTAAAAAGGTGTATAGAAAGATGTCACTATATGGAGCTTATTCTAAGCACACACACTTGTTACCAAAATGCATACATGAAGTCCATTTTTTAGGAAAGTAACTTTCACCAAGTGAAGTTTGAAAAATTGAGTACATTGAATGCACTTTCATTCTTTTATCTTCCAATATATCTGTCTTTTGCATGCATTAATTCCAAGCTTATAAAAAAGCATTTACCTTTGAGGGAAAAGTGATAAGACATTGCCTCCTATGATACTACTACCATATTATTATGCGAAGTGCTGCCCGATCAGAAAATTTAACTCAGAAAAATTTAAAAACTATCATATCTTTTTTATTTTAAAATAAATCAGTCTTTTTTTTATTTTTTAGTAAAAATTATTAAAGATAAAGGGGTAAAAATGTTTTTAAAAAGTAAAATTTCATAGAAAAAATCTCATTCTAATCAAATTCTGGCCAAAAATATTTTTTCCATTATTATCATGTTCTTGGAGAGTTCACTATTTTTAGAGTTAAAAGTAAAGGAAGTGGGGGGGGGGGTTACGGCTTTAATTATAGTAATCTTGATAAAAGAATATCAGGATTTAAGTTATATATTGTGACAATTCACATCCATGACATATATTGACTACTTTAGATTTGACTCCGCACGAATTTGTTTTAAAGTTGCTCTATATCGACTCTTAAAAGTATGTGTATTATGCGAACTTGAATTATTGTTGAGTTTTAAAGATATGAACATGAAATAAAGGGTTGTGACTCTCCTGAAGGGTTGTCACTTTGCCAGAGGATTGTGACCTTTATGAAAAGGTTGTGTCCTTTCTAAAGGGTTGTAACCTTTTGAAAGGTCGTGGCTTTTAAAGGATATAGGTAGTCTTCTTTTCTAAGAGTTGTGACTTTTACCTTTTGTTGGCTATAAATAGAGAAGTTGTCTCTCATTTGTCAGCATTGAATTCTTTCCTTCTTTTGCATAAATTTTTTACAAAATAAAATCGATCGATCGTGTCTGTGTGTGGGATTCGTTGTTGTCATTTTGAGTTCGTTGAATCTATTGAAGTTTGAGGTGTCGCTACTTCTTTATGGTTAATCTGTTTTATGTTGAAAGTAATTAATCTGCAACCTCGGATACTTGAGGAGATTAAATTTCTTAAGTACACACAATGAATTTTGTGGACTCAAATAGTTCTTTGTATTTTTTCTTTCATCTTTTATTATTTTTCTAGATTGCTAATCTGAATACGGGAGATAACAATTATATCTTTACAGTGTTCAACCTATTTTATGTGTGTACAAAATAAGATAATCTAATAACAAATCGAAGCAATACATTCATCATAATTACTCCTCAGGTCATCATTCATACTTTTGTTCTTAGTTTAGGTTGATCTTTAACTAGGCATAAATTTAATTTTTAAGGCAAAAATTTACAATTTTTCGTGTGTTTTACGTCATCAAATCAAGTGACAAACCTTTTGGGAAAGTGAGTTAATCAATTTTATAATCCTTTATAAATTTATATTTACTACTTTTTTTTTACAACATATAAAAAGAATATAAAAATTACACATAAAAGATATGTGCAAAATTATAACGCAGGATTTGATCAGAAAATAAAAAATAAAAAAATTAAGGGCAAAAGACTATTTAAAATTTCGATCAATATAAATATAATAATTTTGAGAAGAATGATTTTGATTAATCACTGTTAAACGATAGATATCATTGGCGGGTCAGGATTTTCAATAAGGAAATTTAAAGTTCGTAAAAATAAACACACGGAGTAGCCAAAGGAGGTTTGACATCTACTATATATATATATGATATTATTTTAACCATGTATAAATGATATAATTTTCCGTCAAAAAGAATTCGAATAAACCTTTTCTACCAAGGTGGCTCCGACTCTGATAGATATGATGTGGAAATATCAAGAAAAAACGTCAAAAGGTTTAAAAAGGACAATAAATATGTTTAAAGAAAAACTTGAGATTCTCAACAAATCAAATTAAAATGTGAAAAAAAAGATGAAAAAGAAAGTTTTTGCTTTTCATTAAAGTCAATTAAATCAAATATTTCTGAGCAAACTCTTCTTTTTTTTTCAAATTGATATTCATTTAAAGTTATGTCGGCAATAACTTGAAAATTTAGGGGTCAAAAATCAAAATTATTGATATAATTAATTCATTGGGAAACTGAGGACTAAGTTGAAAAAAAAAATATTCCTTTCATCTCAAATTATCTATAGCAATTTTATTATTTAGAATAACAATCTCTTTCACTCAATAGTAACTTATAACATAAACTAATTTTTTTATTTGATAGAAAATTACGATGTGAATATAAGATTAAATTTATTTTTTATGTATATATAGCAAATGATAATTTTTTTTGTGTTTACTTCAAAAAATTTAATTCTCTAATAAAAATTCTGATTTTGCCTCATGTAGACACTTCTTTTGGTAGTACAATTGTTTTTTTTTTTTTTAATTTTGAATTTTGAATTTTATGATCTTATACTAAAAATAAATGGAATGTCTCTTGTCACTGTTTACTCAATTTTTCTATTATTTTAAAAATATTTTTTTATTTTTCACTTGGGGCATGCAAAGTCCCTTAAATGGATATTATAATTATTATTTCTTAAAAAGACATGCAAATTTAAAGTAAGAAGCAAAGTAAATTGGGGTGCATAAATCATAATATGTCTTTTAATCTTATATATATATATATATATATATATATATATATATATATATATATATATATATAAAAGGAGATTAAAGAAAACCCTGATCCTCTTTTTTGGGGTGGGGGGGTGGGGGCTGTCATGTGCACGTGACTTATTATTTTATACACCATGTAATTAATAATAATGATAATAATAACAATAATAATAATAATTAATAATAATAATAATAATAATTAATAATAAGAAGAAGAAGAAGAAGAAGTAACTTACCATTGACAAAATCATTGCGTTACAAGATTTGCATGCATGCATGACAAAATTAAAAAATATAATTATTATCATAGAAATAAAATATAATTACTTTAATATTAGTAGAGATTAACTATTATTAATTATAAGAAAGTGAAAGGATATATTGGAGATTGAGATTCTCCTATTATTCTGGCCCATCTTTTGACTTTTTTTTTCTACTACTACTAATTATTATTATTGTTCTTTTTCCTAATTTATGCATAAGAAATTAAAAAAAAAATTACTAATGGGACATAAAAAATTTATTCATAGAAAACAATTATTAATGGGACATCTCAAACAACATTTATATTCCCACTAAATTTAGTCCCAATTTATTTTCACCTTTATGTTTTTACCCCACTTGTCTCTTGTTTCTTGGCTACCACAACCCCCACCCCCACGCCCCACCCCCACCCCACCCCAGTGGCCGAGATGGAATTTTCAATAAGGGAGTTCAAAATTCGTAAAAGTAGACACACGGAGTAAACGAAGAAGGTTCAACATCTACTATATATACATAAAATATTATTTTAACTATTTATAAATAATATAATTTTCCGTCGAAGAAATTTGCATGAACCCCCTTGTACCAAGGTGGCTCCGCCCCTTCCCCCCTAAGAAAAAGTGAAAACTGTCTCAAATGCTTTAAATTTTAACATATATAGTTCGATAAGTTTGATCAGACACTAAAAATATTATTTAATATTTTTTATTTAAAGGATGTAAATGATTAAATGAAAAATCAAGATCATTTTTGTTAATTTATGATAAATTTAAGGGATCAAAATTGTTAAGATTATCACTACTACTTAATAAGATAGTCTTGTACGATTTTGCGTAGACATTAAATATGAATAAAATTTTATTATTTGTTGAATAGTAGTCCTATAAAAAAAATCTCCTACTGATTTTTTTTCACTTTTAATTAAAAAAATCGCTAGATACATTGCCATATAAATTTATAAAATGAGAAAAAGAAAAAGAGCAAATCAACTTTTATGATTACCAAAATCCATGAGGGGCTTTTGAAAGGTCCTTGTTCCGCTCCCTTTGGTTACATGCTATATCAATTTATTTATTTTTAAATTATTCGTCTAATATTCTTGTAAAATCTTGATTAATTTAAATTTATATTGCGTAAAATTTAAGTTAAATTTCTTTAAACAAAAAAAAACATAAGTTAAAAAAAAAAGTAAAAGAAAGGACATACGATTAAGGAGAGAGCTTGAATTTGAAACTTCCTGTTAAGAATAAAGATACTATTCATTTTACCAAAACTAAGATGGCATTAAAAGAATTAAAAAAAAAGTTTAAAATTATATATAATGTGAGGATGATAAATTTACAGTTTTTATGTTATTTTTATCTAATAGTCTTAAAGTAAAAAAATCATATTTTAAAAAGACTTACTTACAAATATTTTTTCAAGAATCCTAATAATTAAAATTTTATATATATATATATATACTAACAATGTATATATCTTTCAAAACTCAAACAATTTAAATTATTCCCATAAAAAGTAAAACTGGTACTAACTTTCTATAAAGTAACATTGAAAAATAATAATGACAGAAGTGTCATTTCTTTCTTATAGAATACACTCATTATTTTACCCTGTTTTTATTCCTTTTTTTGCTTGGGGGAATAAAATATAAAAAATAGCAAATTTTGATCAAAATAAATCTTGTTTGATCTTGATCAAAAATTAATTTTATGTTATAAAAAGTTTATGACCTCCTTTTTTTTATATATATTATTCTTAAATAAAATATTATCGAGATAAACAAATTATATAACAGAGTTGCATAGCATTGTACATTCTTTAAATGGAAATTATAATATTGAAAGAGAATTTAATATTGTAAATTTGTAATTATCTTATCTTATAAATTAATTAATTGACTTAATTGAGTAACTATTTTTTACTCAATGATGACATAAATAATCACCTTATTCCTATTTATTTATTATTTTTTTTTTAAAAAAAACAATCTTTACTTTTTGGGTATTATTATGACCTACAAACACTAAAGTTGCTTTTAAAATTTGTGCTAACTTTCTAATTTTCCAAAAGAGAAATATAATAACGACATAGAAGGTTGCTATAAGTCAACAACATCTCTAAAAGAATCCCACATATTTTATTTTTTTAAAAAAAAGAAGAATTATAATCATGTGAAAACTGAAAATGCTTGGCCATCAGTGAGACTTTTTTAAAATAAAATAAAATAAAGTATCGTAGTAGTCTCGAACTCTTTTAGGAGCGTATTATGCGACTCTTGCTAAAAAACGAAGAGAAAAAGTAAAAACATTTTTAAATCTTGTAAACTTTGGAGTGTATTTGACTCATGTTATAAGATTAGAGTGTATTAAAGTTTAGCTAATTATACAATACGATATTTTTTAAAACAGTTAATGATTTAAAAATAAAACTAATAATTTGTGTTTGAATTTAGAATAGTGTTTTCAATACATGCATCTCTCAAACATTTATGATATATGGGCCAAATTAAATATTTTTTTGTTCAAAAAATCGTTTAGTGACATTTGATTTTTTTTTTCTTTTTCATAACAATAAATAATAATTTAATAATTATAAATACAATAAAGTAAATTCCAAAAAATTGTACAATCCATCGTAAGAACAGAATAATTGACGTTCTGCACTGCACGTAATTCTATGCTTTGACTATTGTACAAATACCGTCAAATCAATAATGCTCTCAAATTTACTACTCATTTCTCATATACTTTTAGAATTTATTGTATTTTAAGAGATAAATTAAGTTAATCTCAATACAAAATAAATAATTTCGAAAGAAAAAAAACATATTTATTTTTTAATCAATATTGTAATAATTTTTTATATTCTTCATTTCAATCTAAGTGTCTTACTTTTATTTATAGTTTGTTGTATAAAGAGTGCATTTATTTTTTAAAAAATATTTAGTAAGTTTTTCAATTTCAATATTCTATCAAATTTAACGTTATAAAATTTAAAAATTACATATAATATATTTTACTTTAAATCAAATTAAAAATCTTAAATTGAGACGTAGAAAATAATTATTTGATAGGTTTGTCTCAAAACCATGGACATTAATTTGAATTTTCACGTGGAGTTTTTGTTGTTTTGTTTTAGTTGTATTCAAGAAACTTCCAATTATTTCTTTTTGTTGATTTTTGTGTTCAGACAAATAAACCAATATTAAGCTCCAATCACTGCAGTTAGGTGTTTGTTTTTGTCTCATGAAAAAAATAAAATAGAGACAAATTTAGCTGCATAATTTTTGAAATTATTTATTATTTTATAATTTGCAAAATGTGGATAAATAATATAATATTGAGCTAAATCACAAAAAATAGTTTCTTTATTTTTGGTTTTCACTTCTAAATTATAAAAAATAAATTAAAGAATCATCGTCCAATCGAAAGAATAATTTAGGTCAAGTGTAAAATCGAGAAGAAAGAATAATTTAGGTCAAGTGTAAAATCGAGAAGAATTAGCAACGTGCCTAAATTGGCTTCACAAGAGACATGTACCAATTTTGTGGAACTAATTAGGCCCCGTTTAAACATGATTGATTTGAAATTGAATTAATTTAGAATTAACGTTTACTTTGACATATAATCTGAATCTTCTAAAGTTTGTATTTTTTTCTTATAAATATGAAAACACCACAATTGTCAAAATTATTAAAATTTCTTCTATTATAATACTCTTACCAAATAAGCAAATAAATAGTGAAATATCTCAAGACATCCTGACATTGATAAATCATATATCTCTACGCAAAAAAGATTACACTAATAATAACTATTACAATTAATTCTTTTCAAAAAGTATAGACATATTTGTAAAGTCTCAAAAAGAAATTTAAAGAATAAATTAATAAAATTTTATTTCATTTATTAATATATTTTAAAAATATATAAACATTAATATAAAACAGAGAAACTAGGCTACCCTTATAAGATTGAAAGACCACTTTTTGAAAAGGCTAAATTTATGGGGGTGAGGATATACTAGGACATTTTGAGGTTAATGGGAAGGAATTAAAAGGATAAAAGAGGGAAAATATATTCACCAAAAAAAAAAAAAAAACTTCTGAAAAAAGAATATATATTATGAGACTGATAGAAATAAAAATAAAAATATTGAAATTATTTTCTCTACTCTTTTAAACTTGTCATTTTTCTATGCTTTCTTGTGTACTATTTCCTTATTTCTTCTATTTTTATTTCTTTGATAAAGTTGAATGAAGGAATAGTAAAAATCAAAGGTTTGTTGTTGTTCGGTAAAAATTCTTTCATCACTAACTAAAGTCATTTGAAAATAAAATCGTCTTTGATATTAATAAATTTTATTTCTATATATATAATGTATAGTAAGGCTAAATCTTGACTATAATAGAATAGAAAGATAAATATCTTGTTGCATAAAAGAAGTAAATGGAATAAAATGATTTTGTGGTAGATTTAAAACAGTCTCTCAAATATTATTAGACAACTTGAGTCAATTAAGTTTATCAAAAATGACTTTAATATGCATAACTTTATTAAAGACATTTTATCTCTGCACTATTCAATAGTCCATTTTAAAGATATACGATGAGTGTCAAATAAACTTTGTATCAAATAACACTAGATCATATAAATTGAGACTAATAGAGTATTATTTAAAAAAGTGTAACTATACATGAACACGGTTATTATCAAATAATATGATGCAATAGACGAGACTTTTCCTCTCTTAACTCGAACTCTAGGATTTAATTCTAAATATGATAAAATTCTTGATAAGAAGTATTTTCCTCAAATAAAATTTTATATCGTATAAATTTAAAATATTCGAACTCTAATAAAAATACGAAAAGATTGAGTTGACATATGAGATGTGAAAAGAGAAGGGATAGTGATATGGTGTAGGGTGGGTGGGTGGGGAAAATGGGATGGTAATAAATGCAAGGGGACAGAAGGGTACACATCTTTTTACAGGCAAAGCAGAAAAGATGGATGTGAGAGAAACAAAGAGAGAGAGGATATATATCATTTTGTAATCAATTGCTTTATGATTGAAAGTCCAAACTATAATGTCAAAGTAAAAAATAAATAAAAAATATTACTTCTCTTACTATATACTTTTTTTTTGAGTCATAAAACTGACCTCATACATCATTAATACACAAAGAGGTAAAAGCCAAAGTAAAAAGAAAGAGAAATAGTCATTCTAAACTTCTCCCTCTTATCTTTCTTTCTTCCTCCCATTTTCACCAAAAAATTTATTATATGTTTCTCACATAATTCACAAGTAAATTAATAATGAGTAAATAAAAGGATAAACCTCATATAATTAATATTAGTTGTGTGAGTCCTAATTTTTTTTAGTATTTGTGTTAAAATCTGATTAATTTTCATACTTAACTATCTTATATCGAGGTGTAAAATGCTTCCTAAACAAAAATGGCCTTATACTCAAAATTCACATCTAAATTTTTTGATTAAAAAAAAAAACTTATTACCTTAGAAGTATTGAAAAGACCGTTAAACTCAATTTGAATTATTAGTTTCATCCTTAAACTATTGATTGTTGAAAAAACAGTCATTTACTTGACTAACTGAACTTAAATAGACCTCTCATCTTGCAACCTGAATGAATTCACACGTAAATTCTCGCCAAGTTTAGGGGTGTTACCAACACTTCTCTCGACCTTTTTTTATTAAGAACTTCATGATCAATCAAGAGTTTGAGACCACTTATTATGCGATATAGCAAATTGTGATATATCTAAGTTTAGTTAGTAAAATAAATGAGGTTTTTTTAAGACCATCAATAATTTGAAAATAAAGCTAACAATTTACGTCAATTTTAGTATGTGTTCAAGTACTTTTCTATGATCCAAATTGGTTTTACTTTTGTTATATATCTTCCTTGAATGAAGAAATTAAAGAAAGGGAAACAAAGGTGGGGAAAAAGGCTGTCCTAATTAAAGCTTCTTTTTCTTCACTTTACTTTTGTTAGTCATGATGGCACTATGATGAGAGAATAGAATTGTGGTTTCTTTGCAGTTGTATTTATTGACATCTAGTGGCTTCCCTCATCCTTCAACATCTATAACATGGTCCCCTTTCCCCTTGATGGTGACTTAGAGCCTAGATAGAGACCTAGGGGAACATGAAAAGTAAAAAAAAAAAAAAAAAAAAGTCATGACCTAATATGTATACATGTAGTTATTTGTTTCATCTGTCTTAATTTATGTGACGATATGTAATTAAACAGTTAATATAAGTCATAATATTTTTGTGTTATCAATTTACCATAGGTATCAAAATAAGAATGTGGGGAGCTTGATGGTTGGTTTTAAAATTCAAGATGGTCAAATGTGTCAATTCTAAGTGTCAAGCCTTGGAAATTTTTTATAATTGTGTAAAAATTCATTAGTATGACTGTGAATCTTAGTAGATATATATAATTATTTGATATCTAATTGATAAATCATAAAATAATGACAATGCGTAAAATATGAATGATGGTTATAGATGGAAGGTGGAGGTGGTGAGGGTGTAAGTAATTAGTGAGAGAAAACGCTTTTTTATCAGAATTTATTATATTTTAAGAGCTTATTACACGTCGATGATCAGACACACACATTACATATTTTAAAATTCAAAACATACAGTATCACATAGATATTAAGTCTTTGTATCTTTAAACTTATAGCTTGCTTTATCATGAAATTTACTAGTGTAGCTATTTATATATTTTAGTGAGTAAAATTACTTGATATCTATAGCTAATAAAAATATAAATCAACCCTCTCTTGGCGGGGGGTGGGTGGGGTTGGGGATGGGGAGAGGTTTGAAAGATATATGAACCTTTTCACATCTTTGGGTAAGGACCCTATTAGTGGGAAGATTGAGTAATTGAAGGGATATGTCCTACTTTTATATTATTTTTAAATTCGATAATTATTTTAATATTTTAATGGGGCGGGCCTTTGGAAGGCTGCTACGTATCTCTCGGAAGGAGAATTCAGGCCC